>SJYX01007610.1:0-38543 GCA_006410675.1 Oreotragus oreotragus | reverse complement strand
TTCTGACTGGTGTGAAGTGGTATCTCATTGTGGTCTTGATTTGCATTTCTCTGATAATGAGTGACGTTGAGCATCTTTTCATGTGTTTGTTAGCCATCCGTATGTCTTCTTTGGAGAAATGTCTATTTAGTTCTTTGGCCCATTTTTTGATTGGGTCGTTTATTTTTCTGGAATTGAGCTGTATAAGTTGCTTGTATATTTTTGAGATTAGTTGTTTGTCAGTTGCTTCATTTGCTATTATTTTCTCCCATTCAGAAGGCTGTCTTTTCACCTTGCTTATATTTTCCTTTGTTGTGCAGAAGCTTTTAATTTTAATTAGATACCATTTGTTTATTTTTGCTTTTATTTCCAGTATTCTGGGAGGTGGATCTAGAGGATCCTGCTGTGATTTATGTCGGAGAGTGTTTTGCCTATGTCCTCCTCTAGGAGTTTTATAGTTTCTGGTCTTTCGTTTAGATCTTTAATCCATTTTGAGTTTATTTTTGTGTGTGTTGTTAGAAAGTGATCTAGTTTCATTCTTTTACAAGTGGTTGACCAGTTTTCCAAAATGAGGGAATTGTCACACAGACAGGGGCCTCTGCAATGCCAAGAATGTGAAGTCGCTCAGTCGTGCCCTCTTTGTGACCCCGTGAACTGTAGCTTACCAGGCTCCTCTGTCCATGGGATTCTCCAGGCAAGAATACTGGAGTGGGTTGCCATTTCCTTCTCCAGGGGATCTTACCGACCCAGGGATGGAACCAAGATCTCCTGAATTGGAGGCAGACACTTTAACCTCTGAGCCACCAAGGAAATATATATTTATACTTTTAGTCAATTGTGGATTGCCATGTAATCACAAAGTATTATAGTGATTTACATCATAGCCTCTTATATTTACGCCTGATTTTGAATTCCAAATTTGTCCCTTTCTAGCTGTATGACCTAGAATAAGTTACATAACACCTCTTTGTGTCTTACTTTTCTCATCAAGGGTTGGAATTGGGGACTAGATAGATTAAGTACTCATACACTTAGAACAGTGCCTGACACTTGTGCGTGTGTACATTTTAAATTGCTTCAGTCGTGTTCAACTCTTTATGATTCTATGGTCTATAGACCACCAGGTTCCTCTGTCCATGAGATTCTCCAAGCAAGAATACTGGAGTGGGTTGCCATTTCTTTCTCAAGGAGATCTTCCTGACCCTGGGTTTGAACCCATTTATCCTGCATCTCCTGCATTGGCAGCCTGGTTCCTTACCACTGTGGCACCTATGGCAGCCCTAGGTAACCAATGCAGTTTGCATCATCCATTGTGACCAACCACAGTGGCCTTTTTAGATCATCAAACACATGATGTATTTTCCTGACTGGAGTCTTTTGCACTGACTGTTCATGCTGCCTGAGGAATACTCTTCCCCAGATCCCTCATGCCTAGCATTTGCTCTTCATTGAGGACTAATACCACCCAGACACCTTCCCTTAGGA
Source organism: Oreotragus oreotragus (assembly GCA_006410675.1). Classification (NCBI taxonomy): domain Eukaryota; kingdom Metazoa; phylum Chordata; class Mammalia; order Artiodactyla; family Bovidae; genus Oreotragus; species Oreotragus oreotragus. The sequence goes on along the minus strand of SJYX01007610.1, from coordinate 37,079 downwards.
CCTAAATTAAAGTAGTCAGTCATTTACTCTTCACTATGTTAGCCTAATTTAATTCCTACTTGTAAATGATTGAAATTTTCTCCTTTTTTTTTTTTTTTTTTTTTTTACCTTTTTGGCTGTGCCATGTAATTTGTAGGACCTTAGTTCTCTAACCAGGGATCAAACCTGAATCCTTAGCCGTGAAAGTATGGAGTCCTAATCACTAGACTGCCAGGAAGTTCCCTCTTGGTTATTTATTTTTATTTGTGGGTTTATTTATATTTTGTTCCTCTAAAATTCTTGAGAACAAGAATTTTATGCATTTGTTCAGTACCTAGAATAGAATCTAGCGCATGTAGTCATTCAATAGGTATCTACTGAATGAATAATTGAAGTCATATATATATATTTTTACCACTTGAAACAGAATAGTGTGTCATAGAACAGGGTCCAGGAATATATTACTTATTTCAATTTTATAAACAGCTATTATACATCTCTATGAGCATGACATTTTTAGTATTTTAATTTTTTCAATTTTGGGAGAAATGGGCTTGCAAAAATATTTTATAAATATTCTTTTACATATGAATAACTAACAGATATTTCCCCAGTATCTGAAAAGTTCATTTTCCACTGTGTGGTTACTCAGTTTTTCCAAGTTAGCTACTGACAGGAAAATGAAGTTTTAGCAAATTTTCTGTCTTTTAACCAACATATTTCTATAGGTAGTAGTTGAAATATTCTGCAGTTTTCAGTTAGCTTGTCAAGAATATGAAGTAGAATCTGATTTGTTCTTTCCTGATAATCTTAATGTAGTTAGGCATATTGCATGAATATATAATAGTGTGTTTGTGAGGGAAGATAATGGGTTAGAAGGAATTGAGAACTTTTCTAATTTCTTCCCAGTCATTGTTTTTCATAAGTATTTCCAACATAAATGACATCCTTTATTTGATAACTTTGATGAAGTTGTTGCCTACAGTTCTAGAGAGCATGATATTAACAACTTCCTTAAAAATTCTATATTTTTCAGATAGTTTTAAATTTTGAAATTCCTATTACAAGTAGTAGTTGTTATCTTTGCCACTTATCAGTGTTTGTTTTGGGGCTGTTTTTTAAATAGTTATAATTTCAGATTTGCAGTAACCTACAGACTTGGCTATTATTTTCTTATATTGCCTAGTTTGATTTATATGCAACAATTGAGTATGTTTCTTTCAACTGATACCTTGAGATTGTCTCCCATTATTAATTTTCTTTAAAAAAAGTTTTTAACTTCCCGTTCACCTTGTTAGTTAATCACCCACCCCATGTTTGTTCAGTTGTTCAGCCTTGTAAACACAGAAGAACAGGTGTTCTCTTTTTTCTTTCTTTTCTTCACTTCCTATATTCGATTCACCAGAAAAAACTGCAAGTCTTCTTTTTAAATCTCCTTTCCCTCATCTCCAAAGCAGTCACTGGGACAACCAAATAAACTGCTCATGGACTCCCTTCTTCTCTCTTAAGTTCTCTGTGTGATTTCTTTTCTCACACTAGACGGAATATGTGTGCATGTGTGTGAGTCACTCAGTCGTGTCTGACTCTTCGTGACACCATGGACTGTAGCTTGCCCCACCCGTTCTTGCTACTACCATGCTTCATTCTCTGAAATAAGTGTCACTCTGCTTAGTTCAGACTCCTTACTAGGACCCTCAAAGAGATTTTAGAAACTGATCCCACCAACTTCTCCAACACTGATTTGCTTTCAGTTTTCTGATATGCCAAGATCATATTTACCTTAGAGCTTTCTGATTTCCCCTTTTTTGCCCATACCTGCCTGACTGCCTCCTTAGCATTAGGCGTCAGCTCAAATATCACTCTTGAGAAACACCAGTCATTAACTTGCCATCTCAGTTATTCTCCTACACTTTCATTCTCTGTAACAGATGACTCTTCACTCTTCTTAATCATTTCTAATAACATACTGGTTTTTTTTACCCTCGTTGCATAACCACATTTAAGATGTGGGTTCCAGCCCCATTAGTATAAATCTGATGGGTTTAAATCTTTTTTCCTTTTATTTACAATTTTATATTAATTTCAAGTGTACAACCTAGAGACTGAAATTTTTTATATCACGTGTGAATGGTAGCATAAAGTATTTGTCTTTCTCTGTCTGAGTTATTTCACTAAGCATAATATCCTTCAGGTATTTTGAGTTTAAATCTGTATAAATATAACCTGTAGTTTTCAAACAATGTCAGAGTTCCACACAGAGAGATTTTGACCTCTTTGGTCTAAGGATAAGAACCATTTTTCTGAATCAGTTATGATATTTTGAGTATGCTTTGAGTGATTTGGTAGGAATGAACATGGGTTGCAATTTGATAAATGAGATGTGAAAGATTGCTTGTGTGATTCTGAAAAATGTTATTTGTCTTAAAAGGGGGATCAAAGATGACTTAACTTCTCAACAATCAGCTGGGCATTGTTGTGTAAAAGCATGAAGCTTGGAACCGTTGCTGCTCTCTTATGTCCAAGAAGGTGAAAGCCTGAGTATAAATGTCAGCATCAGTATGGCAGAGAAGAAAGAGAAAACCAAGATCTAAATGATATGGTTTAGTCAGGTAACACTCATACAACACTAAATCTAGTCTTTTTCCTTCTTTTTTTATTAACATGAGGTAATAAATCTCACTCTTACTTAAGCCATTTAAAGTTGAGTCTCATGTTAACTGTAGACCAAAGTAGCTTAATTGATATCTTTTCTAGTTCATTACCCTATCCAGTTATCTTAAGGCAGGCAATAAACTCAGAAATGGCCTTGCTTATTTACACAGTTCCTGTTTTTGATCTTTCCCTGGATTTTAAGAAAAAATAAAAAGTTGTCTCTTTTATATTCATTCTTGACCCAATGGCTAAAATGCTGTTTACCACATTATAGGTACTGGATGAATTTGTAAAACTATGACTAATATATTCAATCTATTCAACCACCTTTATCTCTTTAATGTCTAAAGGTAAACTTGTCTATGCTTGTTCATTTTAACAGTGTTAGCTAATTAGCTCTTTCTAGAAATACTTTAACAGTCTCTATTAAACTGTCCCTGTATACAGTTTATACCCTACCAATTCATCTTCCACACTGCTGCTAGAGCAGAACAGATCTTACCTGTTTAAATCTGTCTGCAGTGCCCTATTGCCTATAAAGGCAAATTCAAACTCCATTCCATGGTAGACATCCAGCCTCTACCTGCTTATCTGCTTCTCTGATACATGTCTGTATGAGAGTCATACTTAAGATCACAAATCTTTTCCAATAAGCTCTGTGTAGCAGGCAGAATTCTGAAATTGATCAAAAATTATTACCTTCTAGTATGCACACTTTGTATAATAACTCCCTGTGACTGTAAATAGACCAGACTCAATCTGGTGAACCCTTTCAAAAGAGGATGTGGAAGTCAGAGATGGAAAAATTCAGAGATATTCAAAGCTGCAACAAACAAGGAACTGAATTCAGCCAACAACCTGAATGAGCTTGGAAGCATATCCCAAACTCCAAAAAGAAACCTAGCAAGGATAACATTTTCATTGCAGTTTTTGTGAGACAGTAATTTACACCGACATAGACAGCATATTAAAAAGCAGAGACATCACTTTACCAACAAAGGTCCATATAGTCAAAGTTGTGGTTTTTCTAGTAGTCATGTGCAGATGTGAGAGTTGGTTCATAAAGAAGGCTGAGTACTGAAGAATTGATGCTTCCAAATTGTGGTGCTAGAGAAGACTCTTTAGAGTTCCTTGGCTGTAAGGAGTTCAAACCAGTCAATCCTAAAGGAGAGCAACCCCGAATATTCATTGGAAGAATTGATGCTAAAGCTGAATTTCTAATACTTTGGCCACCTGATGTGAAGAGCCAACTCATTGGAAAAGACCTTGATGCTGGGAAAGAATGAAGAAGACGATGGCAGAAGATAAGATGGTTAGATAACATCATTGACTCAATGAACATGAATCTGAGCAAACTGGGAGATAGTAAAGGACAGGGAAGCCTGGTGGGCTACAGTCTATGGGGTCACAGAGTCAGACAATACTTCTCAATTGAAAATAAGAACTCAACTGAGTTAAACTCAGAATTCTGGCATACACAATTATGAGCTAATACATGGATGATTTTTGAGCTTGTAAATTGTGGTAATTAGCCTTGCAGTAACAGCACACTGATACATCATACTTCCTCAGTTCTCCTTGCTTTTCACTCCCTTGCTTTGTTCCCTCCAGTTTCAGTTCATGTCTTCCTAGTAGGTACTTACCCATCCTTCAAGATCCAACTCATGCATTACCTCCTTTAGGAATACTTCCTCTGCAAAACGCCTTTCTCTCAACCTGAACTTATCATTGGAAAAGACCATAATTCTGGGAAGGATTGAAGGCAAAAGGAGAAGGGGCCAGCAAAGGATAAGATAGTTAGACAGCAATATTAGCAAATTCAATTGACATTAATTTGAGCAAATTCTGGGAGACAGTAGACGACAGAGGAGCCTGGTGTGCTATAGTCTATGAAGTCAAAAAGAGTTGGACATGACTTAGTGACTGAACAACAAATGAATTATACAAAAAAATTTCAATTTTTATTTTGATAATATGATACAGTATCATGTCATATGATAAATTTAATTTGTGAATCAGCCTAAAAATACTTTTGTGTGTTGTCTATAGAATATAGTATACTATATAAAGAGTATATAGTATGAATATATGTATACAAAGACTCGGACATGACTTAGCAACTAAACAACAACAACACACCTCACATTTTGAACTGAAGCTATGACCCCTGTCATGGGGAGATAAATGTCATACTGGAGCCAGATTATCAGGAGTCTTCTAATAAAAATATACCCCAAATATACTGGAGATATAACTTTACAGTGGTGCCTCAGATTTTTGTCCAGATGGGACATCAGTTTTACCATCACTCAGATTTCTCCCCACATTAACCCTTGATGAACTAAAGACTGTCATAGTCGACAATGGACGTAGAAGGTAACAGCAAAATAAAATTTTAAAAATGGACTTGTGGTTTACAGTGGCATAATGACATCTCTATTGTCTTTGCCTCTTCTCTCTTCTCTCTGAAATCATTGCAAAACAATGGGAATTATAAGGAAGACATGAGAAACATAGCTTCATCTTTGATAAAACTGGAAGCTACCTGCAACTCTAAAAAATACACAAAGAATACCTGTAAAATCCATTGTCAGTCTTAATATGATGCATGAAAATGCTGACAAAGAAATCTACAGCAGCACCACTGGATAATGCTGGCATATATAACTCCCCAATATAGCTGATTACCGTGAAAGATAAAATACCTCTAACAGTTGTATATCAGAGGAATGAAATGGGCTGTAGGGATTTCTTTAGACCTTACTTATTTTCACAGAGAAGTAAGGAGATGAAGCTGAAGAAGAAAGCACAGAAGTATTCCAAATGTAAAAAGTAAACTGCCAGGGAATCCAGATAAAGGAAAGTCTTTGGACTGTAAACAGCCTTGCAACTGCCCATTTCTTTCACCTGGGAGAAGTAAAAGTGAAATAATCTACCTTTGTGTCTGTCTGTTTCTGTGTGTGCAAGTGTGTTTGTGTAAATACTATATACCTGCACATAACACATGCAAACTTGAAACTTTGTGTCATAAGAAATTTTCCCGTGAACCAGGGAGATATCCCTTATGTGCCACAGAAACTTCCTATTGAGAGATGGTAGTATGGTCAGAATTTACCTCACAGAAAGATAAGTAATACTTTAAACTAGTCAATGAGGCATCCATAAATAGTTCTAATAAGATGGATGAAACTGGAACCAATTATACAGAGTGAAGTAAGCCAGAAAGAAAAACACCAATACAGTATACTAACACATATATATGGAATTTAGAAAGATGGTAATGAGGACCCTGTATGCAAGACAGCAAAAGAGATACAGATGTGTAGAGCGGACTTATGGACTCTGAGGGAGAAGGAGAGGGAGAGGGAGAGGGTGGGATGATTTGGGAGAATAGCATTGAAATTTGTATACTATCATGTAAGAAATGAATTGCCAGTCTATGTTCAATGCAGGATGCAGGACGCTTGGGGCTGGTGTATGGGGATGATCTGGAGGGATGATGTGGGGTGGGAGGTGGGAGGCNATTTGGGAGAATAGCATTGAAATATGTATACTATCATGTAAGAAATGAATTGCCAGTCTATGTTCAATGCAGGATGCAGGATGCTTGGGGCTGGTGTATGGGGATGATCTGGAGGGATGATGGGGGGTGGGAGGTAGGAGGGGGGTTCATGTTTGGGAGTTCGTGTAAAAAGATTAAAAATATATATATAAAAATAAAAAAGGAAAATAAGGAAGGCATAGCAGGAAAATGTGACCTTGGACTAGAAACATGATTTTGGCCAAACAGTGGAAAATGCCAACTTTAAGTAGGAGCTGAAACAGACACATAAGAATATGAGGAAGACATTGGGTACATACATATATACAAGAACCTCCAGAACTCAAAAAGAAATAAAAAGAAAGTCTTTAGAAAATGAGGCCGCACAAAAAACATGAAAGGGAAATAGACTCTGCTCAAAAGTAAAGGGCGAGTCAGACTGGGAAAATAGACTAAAATGGAGATAAAGTCAAAAGACAATCAATATAATTAAAGAAACTGAGAGGTTTCTTGATTGATAAAGAAGACACCCAGGGCAAATCCAAAAAAGATATAATTGGTATCCTTGAATAAAAAGAACCAGATGAAGACAAAAATTTTGACATAATTCAATGATATTCTAGGACTGTAAAAAAACTTCAGTGCATAGGTTAATATGAAAACCCATGTATAGATTAAATGCTTTTTCCAGCAGTCCTGTATGAATGTGAAAGCTGGACAATAAAAAAGTTGATCACTGAAAAATNATTCTAGGACTGTAAAAAAACTTCAGTGCATAGGTTAATATGAAAACCCATGTATAGATTAAATGCTTTTTCCAGCAGTCCTGTATGAATGTGAAAGCTGGACAATAAAAAAGTTGATCACTGAAAAATTGATGTTTTGGAACTGTGGTGCTAGAGAAGACTCTTGAGAGTTCTTTGGACAGCAAGGAGATCAAATCAGTCAATCCTAAAGGAAATCAGCTCTGAATATTCATTGGAAGGGCTGATGCTAAAGGTGAAAATTCAATAATTTGGCCACATATTGTGAAGAGCTGACTCATTGGGAAAGACTGAAGGCAGGAGGAGAAGGGAATGACAAGAGGATGAGATGGTTGGATGGCATCACTGACTCAGTGGACATGAGTTTGAGCAAGTCCTGGGAGATGGTGAAAGATAGGGAAGCCTGGCATGCTTCAGTCCATAAGCTTGCAAAGAATTGGATATGACTGAGCAATGGCAATATATTAAATGATCTTACTCTGTCTAAGGTAAAACAGAGAGTCCAAGGATAGAAACTCCAAGCTTTGAGGAAAATGGCTAAAGATAACTATACAGAGTAGAGAACAGAAGGCCTCACATATCCCCAGCAATTTTCAAATTCACAAACAAAGAGGAACTTGAGTATTTTACACTCAGTCAATGGTTCATTTCTGATACACAATTTAAAAAAACACAAGAACAAAATGAATATATTCCTCATGAGCTCTGAAAAAGAAATTTGTAGAAGATCAGTTGACCAGTGTAAATATAGACACTAGGGCAAAAGATTGGTAATGATTCTTGTGTTTATTTAACTGCAGGACTGAAGTTAATTCAATTGTGGAAATTGTAGCTACAAACAGACTATAAATCACAAACCATGTCAAAATAGAAAAAACATCACTATATCAAAAGCCAAGTGTATAAATGTAACACTAGTGCAACATGTTATAATTATAATGATTTCCTCTTGTTTTATAGCTGAAGGTCAAATGATGTTTTTAAATCTGACAATTCAATCAATGAATGTATATATATATATATATTAAAGTAATCTTCAAACAGTGAATTAATATAAAGAACTAAGAAAAATTGATCTGGATGAAAAAATAAAATCCAACTAGATATTACATATGAAATGTGTTTAAACCTAAGTGGTAGAGAAACATATGGATACAGTTAGCAGTAAGTAGAGCAACAACAACACAAAAAAGAGATATAGCATTAACATCAGGTAATGCTGGTTCAAGGCAAATGCATTACAATAATAAAAGTTTCAATTCATAAAAATTTTATACTCACAACAATGTGTGAATAAATAAAACAACAAAATTCATAAAATATAAACTAGAAGGAAACAAGCAATATTTTTCGCCACCTTTCCTCCAACAGTTGGTCCTAGACATGAGCAGACAAGTTGCTTCTTTGATGGGCTCTTTTAGTAAATCCCATCACCTTCATCTTTTTGAAAGTTATACAATTACACATTTTTTAGTGTAATCAACTAACTGAAAAGAAAACACAAAACAACCAGAGTTTATGACAGTTCAAAGAAATTGATAAACATCATATACTATAATTATAGAGTAAAGCCTGTATTTACTGATACAAAATTTATTTTGATCAAAGGCCACATCCATGCCAAATAAGATTGCTAAGGTATATATTTTCTAAATATGTTATATAGATAAAGGCAACTCATCTCTGTATGTGTATAGTTCACATGTATATATGTTTATATATGTAACATATAAATATATACATATGTGCACATATAATATATATCCTATGTACACATATATGTCTGTCATGGGAAAAATAAGAGAATTTGTATTAGAGTTGAGAACAAATAAGAAAATTGATTACCATCACTAGTATTTGATATTTTTGTGAGTAAAGTTAATGGAATTTCATGAGAAAGAAATAAGTTATACAATTGAAAAGTAGGATGCAAAATTTAAAAAAAAATGTACAATGATATAGAAAACCTACAAAATTCAAAAAACCACTAAAACTATCAAAAGCAATAGGAGATTTCAATAAGGTGGTTAGTACAAAATCAATATATCAAAATAAACAGCATATATGTATATATATGTGCATATTTATTATATGCATGTTTAGCTACATATCAGAAAGATTAATGGAAGAAAAATTTCATTTACAATTGCTACATTATCATAAAATATCTGTGAATAACCTAAATAAAAATACAGTGAATTTTTTTGAAAATGTTACTAAGGGACCCAAAGTGAAACTTGAAAGGAATGCCTTCTTGTTGGATAGACAGACTTAAATTTAGAAGAATTTCAACTAATCCTAAATCAATGTGCAACTTGTGAAGCCTGCAGCCTACCAATATATTTTTTACTACCAATATATTTTTTTAGACATGATTCTAAAATTCATGTGGTTAAATGACTGTTTAGACTTGTTATTTTTTTTGGTTGCTAAGTCATATCTGGCTCTTTGTGACCCCATGATCTGTAGCCTGCCAGGCTCCTCTGTCTGTGGCACTTCCCAGGCAAGAATACAGGAGTGGGTTGCCATTTCATTTTCCAGGGGATCTTCCCCACCCAGGGATCGAACCCATGTCTCCTGTGTTGGCAGGCAGATTCTTTACCACTGAGACTCTGGGGAAGTCCGTTTAAGATTAGGTAATTTTTAAAAGATAAGAGTAATAAAGTGGATTTGAATACCTGAAAGTATTCAAGCATATTATGAACTATTGCAAATCTTAATAATTAAAAAGTGTAGCATTGATTCATAAATAGAACAAAGAACAGTAAATAAAATAATCCAGATATAATACAAACATATGTGAGAATTTAGTAAATGATAAAAATTACATATTATATGATTGGAGAAAATGTAGATTAATTAGCAATGATGTTAGGGCAATCAAATAGGCGTAATAAAAAATGTATCACAACTTAATTTCTTATTATTAATTCCAAATAGAAAACATAATTAAAGTATGAAGATTAATAAAGTGGTACAGAAGGAGAAGAGGATACTACAAAATCATTATAAAAAATAATTTTAAAATATGAAAGGCCTCTAAAAATATTAAATAAAAATTGTTAAAATTGAGGCCAGCTGCATTAATACAACTAATCTTTAGGATTGAGAAATGAGATCACGTGTGTCAATATAATTTAACTTTTTGCTCCACAAAATTCTTGCCCAGGAAGATAAAACCAAAAATAAATAAATAACTTTATTGTTTGCTTTAGGAAATTCTTGCAAATCAATTCTTGTGGGCACACAGTTTGCTCACCTGGATGAACAGTCTACTTCTCAGTACAATAATTTGCTCACCAAGTATTGTTTAAGTAGCCTTGCTTTGCTGATCCTACATCATTTCATCATGAACTTTGTGCAGTTCCAACCAATTCTTCACCTTGAAAGACACACCTTAAACCACTTGAATGTAGGTCCATAAACCTTCTGAATACTATTTCCTAACAGCCTCTTTTTAAGACATTACAAAGATTCTCTCAAAGTAGTGTTTTCTCCTCCTATATAGCGAGGTTATTAAATTAAGCTTTGTTGATCAAGAAGTTTTTCTATTAGTCCATTGTGGAAAGTTGATGATCCACAGTCATTTGAAAACTTAATATGGAAAATGAAATACAAAATCAAATGAAAAATGATAAAATAGGAAAAAGTTTTGAATGTTTATCACAGACAAAATGCTATTTACCTAAATATTTTAAATCCTTATAAATTAATAAGAAAAAAGATTACATACATGAAAAATATTCACATCAAATTAAATGGTTTTTAAATAACAGAAAATAAGGTCAATATCAATTATATTACCACAAATGAAATTAAAACTATAAAGAAATTCAATTTTTCACCTTTCAGATTGTCAAGGGTCAAAAAATAGTATAGACATGGGGAAACATTTTTATAGAGCTTATTTGAGTATAGCTTCCTGTGGAGTACAACATGGCAATATTTATTACAATTATAAATGTACATGTGCTTTGATCAAGGAATTCTACTTCCAGGAATTTATCCTCTAGATAGATTACTATAAGTGTTAAAATATAGTATATAAGGATTTTAATTTTAGCTATTTCTGGAAATAACAAATAAGTAAAAAACTTTAAAATCCATTTTTAATAAAAAAAATGACCTTTGGAAATTGGCTATTCATAAACAATTAGGTAGGTACTAATGTCCAAGTTATATTAACATTTTAAAAAATTATTGCACAGAAATATGACTTTTATGCTGTGGTTTTAGTGGGAAAAATATAGTATATCACTCAAAATACTGTGTAAAAACTACTACCACCAAAGTTAACAAAATAGTTTAGGGGAAGCAATACTTTGCACTGAAAACTCTTGCATTTTTTCTAAAAATATGCATTGATTATCTACCAACTCTTGCATTTTGTCTAAAAATATGCATTGATTATCTACCAACTCTGTCTTCACCCCCAAAGAAATTAAAAAAGGAACTTTAATTAAAAACTCTGTAAGATATTAGAATATTGGGAAATATTGCTTTAGAATCAGTGTAATTAAAGCAAATAGGGAGATCTCTCTCTCTCTTGCTCTTTTTTTTTTTTTTTTTCACTTCAGTTTGGTGGACAGTGGGCACAGGCATTTTGAGTTTAAAGAAAGGAATCTCCTTTTGTCCATTTATTTGCATCAGGGTGGCAGTACTCTATGGCAACAGCGATGGTGTCCAGTGGAGGCTGACGGACTGGCAGCATGAGTGCCGAGTCACTTCAGTCACGTCCAACTCTTTAAGGCCCTATAGACTGTAGTCCTCCAGTCTCCTAGTTCACGGGATTCTTGAAGCAAGAATACTGGAGTGGGTTGCCATGTTTGCCTCCAGTGGAACTTCCTGACAAGAGGATCAAACCTGTGTCTCTGTGTCTCCTGCATTGGCAGGCAGGTTATTGACCCCTAGTGCCACCTAGGAATCCTGAAAGCATGCAGGCAGCAAAAAACTTATTGATGAATACAAGAAAAGACAAGTCCCAACAGGAACATACTAAGTGAATTCACCTTGAAGCTGTCAAGACTGCTTGTGAGCATATCTGAAACCCCTACTGTGCTGTGCTGAGTCGTTCAGTCATGTACGACTCTTTGTGACCCCATGACCTGTAGCCCTTTTTTTTTTTTTTTTTCACTTCAGTTTGGTGGACAGTGGGCACAGGCATTTTGAGTTTAAAGAAAGGAATCTCCTTTTGTCCATTTATTTGCATCAGGGTGGCAGTACTCTATGGCAACAGTGATGGTGTCCAGTGGAGGCTGACGGACTGGCAGCATGAGTGCCGAGTCACTTCAGTCACGTCCAACTCTTTAAGGCCCTATAGACTGTAGTCCTCCAGTCTCCTAGTTCACGGGATTCTTGAAGCAAGAATACTGGAGTGGGTTGCCATGTTTGCCTCCAGTGGAACTTCCTGACAAGAGGATCAAACCTGTGTCTCTGTGTCTCCTGCATTGGCAGGCAGGTTATTGACCCCTAGTGCCACCTAGGAATCCTGAAAGCATGCAGGCAGCAAAAAACTTATTGATGAATACAAGAAAAGACAAGTCCCAACAGGAACATACTAAGTGAATTCACCTTGAAGCTGTCAAGACTGCTTGTGAGCATATCTGAAACCCCTACTGTGCTGTGCTGAGTCGTTCAGTCATGTACGACTCTTTGTGACCCCATGACCTGTAGCCCACCAGACTCCTCTGTCCATAGGGCTCTCCAGGCAAGAATACTGTAGTGGGTTTCCATGCCCTCCTCCAGCGGATCTTCCCAAGCCAGGGATCGAACCCAGATCTCCTGCAATGCAAGTGGATTCTTTACAGTCTGAGCCACTAGGGAAGCCCAAGAATTTTGGAGTGGATAGTCAATCCCTTCTCCAGGGAATCTTCCTGACCCAGCGATTGAACCGAGATCTCCTGCATTTCAGGTGGATTCTTTACAAGCTCATACTAGGGAAGCCCAAAGGTGTGTATTAAAATTACCTAGGAGCTCACGCTTGGGGCCAAGTCCTCAGATGTTAATGAAGTTTTAATACAAATAATAAAAATGGCCTCCTAAGCAAAAGAAGCAACAGACAAACTTAAGGATATTCTTGCTTCCAGCCCAAATGCACAGGACTGAGGACTAAACAAGTGTTTCTAAATAACTCCCCTTTGCTGAGCAAGGAATGGCTAGCAGTGGGAATGATAGGAAACAGGTGGCATTTGAATATTTCATCAGTTCCCCCATGCTTGTCTGCTTATTCAGCTTCATTTTTCTTTCATCTTCACTGTTCTACCCATGACAGTACTCCTTGCTTCGGTCACACTGTTCTTCTGAGTGTTTGTTCAAAGTCATTTCACCCTACTGAGCTGCAGGGTGTGTGGCCGGCAGGAACCACTGTAGCCCTTCCTCCCAGTCAAGGCACTCACTGGAGGACTTGGCCAAGCAGCTGGAGGTATCTTTGAAAAGCGGCCCAGCACTACAGGAAACAGCAAAATTCTCCACTGCTTTCACCATCCCTTCAAACCTCAAATATGCATAATGTCAAGGATTCAAACAACCAGTACCCTAGGAGGATTATTATTAGTTTGGCAAATCAAACAAGAAGCAATGTGAAATTAATTCCCTTTCATGTAAACCTTATATTAAGGTTGAAGCAAAATATAAAGAATTGGATAGAGTGATCATTTCAGCTTACAGTTAATTTTTTTTTTTTACATTCCCTTAACATTTATTATTCTTGAAATTACAGATAGCAAAATGCTTCTGATTTTTTGTTGCTTTATTTTTGATCAATATATATGTGTGACTATTTTGAGTGGCAGTTTTCTGCAAAAACCTGAAAACCTTTTAAACTAACTAGATTAAATTTTTTTCTATCAAAGCATGTCATATTGAAAGATAGACTTTGTCCAGGGAGTAGAAAGAAGAGAATGATACTTCTTACTGGTAAATACTGTCCTAAGCGATGTGTTATTAAGTTATCTCCACTCATCTACATTAACTGTGGCCCCATGTCCTAATTACATTTCCCCTGCACTGGGTTGACTAGCACCCCCAAAATTCACACCCATCCAGAACCTCAGAATTTGGCTTTATTTGGAAATAAGAAGATCATGTGAAGACACACTGGGAAGAAAGCCATGCGAGGATGGAGGTAGAGATTAGAGTAACACATCTATAAGACAAGGAATGCCAAGGAATGCAAGTAACCACCAGAGTCAAGGAGAAAGGCGTGAAACTTTTTTCTGTNAGTGGATAGTCAATCCCTTCTCCAGGGAATCTTCCTGACCCAGCGATTGAACCGAGATCTCCTGCATTTCAGGTGGATTCTTTACAAGCTCATACTAGGGAAGCCCAAAGGTGTGTATTAAAATTACCTAGGAGCTCACGCTTGGGGCCAAGTCCTCAGATGTTAATGAAGTTTTAATACAAATAATAAAAATGGCCTCCTAAGCAAAAGAAGCAACAGACAAACTTAAGGATATTCTTGCTTCCAGCCCAAATGCACAGGACTGAGGACTAAACAAGTGTTTCTAAATAACTCCCCTTTGCTGAGCAAGGAATGGCTAGCAGTGGGAATGATAGGAAACAGGTGGCATTTGAATATTTCATCAGTTTCCCCATGCTTGTCTGCTTATTCAGCTTCATTTTTCTTTCATCTTCACTGTTCTACCCATGACAGTACTCCTTGCTTTGGTCACACTGTTCTTCTGAGTGTTTGTTCAAAGTCATTTCGCCCTACTGAGCTGCAGGGTGTGTGGCCGGCAGGAACCACTGTAGCCCTTCCTCCCAGTCAAGGCACTAGCTGGAGGACTTGGCCAAGCAGCTGGAGGTATCTTTGAAAAGCTGCCCAGCACTACAGGAAACAGCAAAATTCTCCACTGCTTTCACCATCCCTTCAAACCTCAAATATGCATAATGTCAAGGATTCAAACAACCAGTACCCTAGGAGGATTATTATTAGTTTGGCAAATCAAACAAGAAGCAATGTGAAATTAATTCCCTTTCATGTAAACCTTATATTAAGGTTGAAGCAAAATATAAAGAATTGGATAGAGTGATCATTTCAGCTTACAGTTAATTTTTTTTTTTTGCATTCCCTTAACATTTATTATTCTTGAAATTACAGATAGCAAAATGCTTCTGATTTTTTGTTGCTTTATTTTTGATCAATATATATGTGTGACTATTTTGAGTGGCAGTTTTCTGCAAAAACCTGAAAACCTTTTAAACTAACTAGATTAAATTTTTTTCTATCAAAGCATGTCATATTGAAAGATAGACTTTGTCCAGGGAGTAGAAAGAAGAGAATGATACTTCTTACTGGTAAATACTGTCCTAAGCGATGTGTTATTAAGTTATCTCCACTCATCTACATTAACTGTGGCCCCATGTCCTAATTACATTTCCCCTGCACTGGGTTGACTAGCACCCCCAAAATTCACACCCATCCAGAACCTCAGAATTTGGCTTTATTTGGAAATAAGAAGATCATGTGAAGACACACTGGGAAGAAAGCCATGAGAGGATGGAGGTAGAGATTAGAGTAACACATCTATAAGACAAGGAATGCCAAGGAATGCAAGTAACCACCAGAGTCAAGGAGAAAGGCGTGAAACTTTTTTCTGTTCCATAGTCTCCAGGAGAGATCAACTCTCCTAATACCTTGAATTCAGATTTCTATTGTCCAGAACTGTGAGGAGAAAAAAAAAAAAAAAATGTTTTAAGCCACTCATTTTGTCTTATTTTGTTACAATAGCCCTAGGAAACTAATACAGATTTTGGTACTAGGGAGTGAGGTGCTACTATAACAAATGTTAATACCCAAAACTTTGGAAGTGGCTTCAGAATTGGGCAATGAATAGAGGAACTTCATAGAAAAAGCATATATTGCCTTGTAGAGAAGAGTGATAGAAATTTGGATGTTAAAGCTGATTCTGGTGAAGGTTCAGACACAAGCTGAAGAAGACGGTAGAGGAAGCTTAGCGAATACATGATGAACAAAATGTTCATTAGCATCAATATGTTGGTAGAACTGTGAATGTTATAGGTGTTTCTAGTGAGTTCACAGAAGAAAAAATGAGACTCCTATTATTGGACACTGGTGTGGATCCCCTTGACATACATGGAAGGTTTTTGAGAATTTCTTACTAACAGTAACCCTTACAGCCTGGATGAAAAGGGATAGAAATAGAATGAAATGAAAGGAAGGAAAAAATGACACAGTGGGTGGCTCAAAAGCTGTGGCCAGTGGGGCCCAGAGAGCAAAGCAGGATTATTCTCTGACCTTGAAACCTAATGGAACTTGCCCTGCTGAGTTATGAACTTACTTTAGACCAATGATCTTTTAATTCCCTCTATGTGCTCCCTTTCAGAATGATTATGTCTCTTATATGCTTCCCCTACGAGTGTATTTTGGAAGTAAACAACTTGTTTTCTAGTTCAACATGCTCCAAAGGTAGAGAGGAATTTTGCCTTAGGATAGATCATACCCAGAGTCAACTGTCCTTCAGTTAGATGATTTTAAATGATGGACTTGGAACTTTTGAGGTGATAGGTTTGGAGATAGAGTTAATGAAGGAATATGTTAAGAGTTTCAGAGATACTGGAATGGGGTAATTGTTTTTCAGGTAGAATAGATGTAAATTTGGGTGGCGGGCAGAAGGCAGACTGTATGTAGTTGAAGAATGTCCTCCACCAAAATTCATGTCCACCTGGAACCTTAGAATGTGATTATCTTTGGAAATAAGGCTTGCAGATGTATTGAGCGCATATAACATGAGGTCAGAACTGGATTAGAGTGGGTACTAAATCCAGTGACTGAAGTAATTATAAGATCATGTGAAGACAGAGATAGAAATAGAGGTGAGACATTTAGAAACCAAAAAACACCAAGGATTGCTGATAACTACCAGAAGCTAGCAGAGAGGCATGAGAAAGCTTCTCCCTCAAAGCCTGAAGAAGGAACAAATATTACCAACACCTTGATTCAGACTTCTAGCATCTAGAATCAGGAGAAAATAAATTTCTGATGTCTTAAGCCATCCAATGTGTGGTACATTGTTAGGACAACCCTAGGGAACTCATATCCTCTCAAAGTATGCAATATATAAACATTTTATATTTAACTTTATTGCAGTGACAAAATGTTTTACCTCTGCTGACTAACATGTATTCAACATTTCTGAATTTCCAGGCATTAAGAATTCTCACAAATAGTGTGGAATAGACATCATTTTCATTCCTAGTTTGCAGATTGATAGAGTCTAATCTATATCATGTGTAGGGGAAAGGGGTCTTACAGTGTTAAATAAGAAAGTCAGTATTTAAATTTATTTCTATTTAACTTCAATGTTTATAGTATACTTTATTAATTTAAAATGAGAGAAAAATGGATTATTCTAAAACATAACAAGATTTTAGATCACAGTGAGCAAAGAAAAGAGCATTCATTCTTTATCAGTGTGCAATCTATGTGTTTTTAATTTTCTTTTCCAACCCCTCAAGATCTTTCCCAGTGTGTCATCAATCAGGATGAGTTTATAAATTCATTTAGAAGTACAAGCACCTTAAAGTGTGCTATGTAGTCAATTCCTTTTTTAAATGAAAGTTCTCTCTGACACCACAAAGCTTTTGTGATTAAGTGAACCTAGTGGTAAGACCATTACTTCAGGTATGGACCAAAACCTGTAAACAGAAGAGCAATAGGGAGATTCTCCTAAAGCTGTTATTACTAAGTGGAGGTGATTCAACAAACGCATTACTCTCTCATTTAAGTGGAGTTTACCCTCTATATTAGTTCAAGTCTGTGAACCTAAATGATAACTGATTTATAGCAAAGTAATTCTTACCATCTAAAAGGAGCATCTGTCATAATGATGGGCCCAACTATAGTGCGGTGGCCATACATTAAAAGTATGAGTGTTTGAGTTGACAAGAGAGAGTGTGTGGCTTTTCTCAAGCTTAAACTGCATCTAAAACTGGAATTCAGGCCTCTATATATGTAGGAAATTCAAGGGGCCAAGTACTGGAGAGGCTTTGGAGGAGGACCTCCTCTATTAACAAAACTCTAGTTTGCAGAAGGAAGATGTATTGATTTTCTAAGGGTTCCATAGCAAAATAAAACAGACTGAATGGCTTACACAACAGAAATTTAGCTTTTTTCAGTTCTAGAAGCTGGAAGTTTGAGATCAAGGTGCCTGAAAAGTTAATGCCTTCTAAGGCCTCTCTCTTTGGCTTGTAGATGACCATCTCCTTGTGTCTTCATGTAGTCTTCCCTCTTTACATGTCTGTCTCCAAATTTCCTTTTCTTATAAGGATTTCCATCATACTTGAATAGAGATCACTCTAGTGGCCTCATTTTAACTAATAAACCTCTTTAAAGGCTCTATTTCTGATTACAGTCATGTCTAAGGGACTGGGGATTTAGAGGTTCAACATATAAGTTTTGGAAAGATACAATTTAGTTCAAAATAGGAAAGCTGATTCTAAGTACAATGACTTATAGAAAAGTAGCCCCTGACCTAGATGCCCATATTCTGTCTAATTCCTCTGGAGAGTTTCACAAATGTAAGCTATAAGACATTATAAAAACGCTGTGATAAAACAGAGAAAAAGTGAGAAAATCATTCTTCACTTTTGCATTAAACATATGTCTATGGAAAACTTACTGGATTCAGCATCAAAGATGCTAAAGAAATAAAAAATTTGACCTACACTAGCAAGAATTTAGCTCCCAGCTGTTCCTCCTCATACCTAAAGCCATTTGACCATGGATTCAGTCCCATCGTCCTTGCATCTTGTCCCATTTGAACAGTGAAACTTCTCTGAAAAAAACAGCTTTGCCTGGCCATCCTCAATATTCTTACAAAATTGTTGTGCCTCTTGCTGTTGATAAAACAGTCATGAGTTTTTACCATGTTTCCATATTTTAATAAAAGGCCTGAACTAATAGCTTTGTTCTTCTTCTACAAGATCCTTGTTGGTTCTCAGATATCCCTTTCAGCAGGGATGGAAGTTCCTGGCAGAGAAAGAGGAAGCAATAATGCCCAGCAAAGGTGACAGCACTGGTGGCAGCAACAGAGATTAGTAAAAGTGATGTCTATGCCTGGTAGAGAAACTTCACCATAGACAAGTTAAACCTTCCTCCAGTTTTCAAGCAAAGTATTCTTGGCAACAGATATCCCTGTGGGAAGTTGAATCTGGAGGTGAAAGAGGGCAGAGTCCATGTGATTACAAGACCTATCCATGGATATATACAAAGTAGCCATTTGGAATATACATATGTTGTGGAATACTTTGTTGTTCTTGTTATTTAGTTGCTAAGTCATTTCTGACTCTTTGTGACTCCATGGACTGCAGTGCACCAGGCTTCCCTGTCTTTCACTATCTCTACGAGTTTGCTCAAACTCATGTCCATTGATTCAGTGATGTTTATCCAACCATTTTATCCTCTGCTGGCCTCTTCTCCATTTCCCTTCAATCTTTCCCAGCATCAAGGTCTTTTCCAATGAGTTCGCTTTTTGCATAAGGTAGACAAAGTATTAGAGCTTCAGCAATAACAACAAATGCTTAATAGATTAAGGAAAATGATGTTTTCTTATTAAATAAATGAGATTTAACATTAGACATAAAAAATATAGGACTACATTCCAATTCTTGATGCATACCAAAATTTAGTGACTTTTCACAGTGAAATAACTTTGGAAGCAAAGCCAAGTGGGTCTTAGATTCTTGAGTCACAGGCCATAATTTTTCAATTGTACCTCACTGTCAGTTTCTATTATGGAGAATAAATAAGATCATGAGCTTAACTGTTCTTTGAAAAAGTAATAATCTGCTGAATAAATGACTATTATATATGATATCTAGGCAATAATCTTAAAAGTTCCAGTGTTCTGATTTAATTTGTACATTCAAAATTTACTCAGTGAATTCATTGTTAAAGTTATTTGGAAAATATGCTATAATCGGTGGATTTTTTATTAAATGGTTCTTGATAATGATCAGTTAAAGATGATAATAATCTTTGGGGCTGAGACAATGAGACTGAGAACCATTCAGGCCCTGCTTCCATTCCAGCAGGACTCCAGAGCTTGCCCATAAGTCTTGTCATGGTGGTTCTTCTTGCTCCACTCATCTGGCTCTTTTCAGGCTATGAGTAACCAGGATCATCTCCTTCCCTCCTAGGTAAAATTATTCCTTCTTTTTGCTTCTCAGAAGAACCATATCTCTCACTGTCTCCAAGTCCAACCTCATACTGCTCCCTGCACAATAGGCCAACAAATCAAGCAATGAGGTGCTAGTGCGCGGAATAGCAGCTTTACTTGGAAAGCCACCAGACCAAGGAGATGGCAGACTAGTGTCCTAAAGAACCATCTTACTGGAGTTAGAATTGAGGCACCTTTTATATTAAAAGGGAAGGGGATGTTGGTGGTTGTTGTAAACTTCTCAGGGCTGGCCAGAACCTGGAGGAGATGTGATAATCCTTTGTTCTTGCAGTTGTCCATGTAGGTCTGGTTACGAAGTTCCCCTAATCCTTCAACAAAACAAATGTTATTCTCTGTTCTGTAATTTTTTATCCCTATGTGGGTGAAAAGTGTAATACTTTAAAAGGTCAAGCCTGAGAGGCAGATCTCATTATGTGTATTTCAGGCTGTAAGCAGCATTCCTTTACCAAGGTCCAGAACAAGTGTGATGGAATACAGAACAGAGCACAAAAGTTAAGAGCTAAAGGAATAGATATAATATGGAGTCAGATTTTTTTTTTCATTACAGTACCTCTTCGAATTATTTTTTCCTTCTAATTTTTAAAAAGACACTTATGGTCTATTAATTCAGATTTAGAAACATCAAAAACCCTAAAATCTGTTCTTTTCTTGAGGAAAGAAAAGGAGAGTGTAATATTTAAAATTTCTGTAGAAGCAAGAAGAAATTGTTTCATCATTTTAACACAACAAAGAAAAAATGTAGTTACATTAAATAATATAATTGTTTGAAACACTGAGGCACAATTATATAATTTTTAAAAGTTATAAGTAATTTCTGGAGTATAAGGGGTTTTTAAGAAATGTGATGAAAGTTTAACTTTTTGAACATAAATTTATCCCTCACAGAATACTTTTATAATCATAATTCATGCATCCAAAGGGAGAATTTATTGGAAAAACTTGTCTTACTATAAACTTAGGCTTACTGTAAAATTGGACTTAAGGTAAAGCAAGTAATGGAGTCCTAAACATTTAGAACAGAAAATGATCTTTGCCGGGGTCCAGCCCTGGTGGATCCAGGGTGATTCGAAGGTGGGGACGGAGTCAGCGTCCTTGGAAAAATACATATTTAATTATAGATATATAGAGAGATTAGAAACAGATAGTGTAGTAGGAAAATTAGCGGAGAAAAAGAGTATGAATAACTTGGTTTATGTGGGAGAGCATCCATGCTCCAGATGGGAATTCAGCCAGAAAAACGGGGAGCAAGAAAGAATGACATGGGGGAATCAGTCTTTCCAGAAACTGATCCCATTTCTTTATTTTTTTAGGTTTGCTTATATATCTTTTGTTACACATAGGGATGAATACAGTCACATGGGGGTCAGCAGTCCTGACCTTTATCAAAATCAGGTGCTTTACATAAAAAAAAAAAGAAGAAAAAGGTCTGAGGGGTTTTACATCATCTTCTGGCCATGAGGCCTGCTGACATTTTACAATCCTTTCTTTCTGATAACCAAAAAACTTATTTTTTCCAAGGGTGTTTTTTCTTAAACCAGGTGCCACCCTCCAAATAAAGTTGCATTCCTATAAGGTGAGGGTGTAGTGAGTTACAATCAAGAAAGGAATCTAACCCAAGGTTAACATGATCAGTCTTAAACGTTAATATTTATTTCTCCTATATGCTAGTTATATTTATTACAAAGGCAGGGAATATGGAGATTTAGCAGCAAAACATCAGCCCCACAAATGAAAACCCTTCACCAATATTCCCCTTAAGATCTATTTAATATTAAGATAGTGATAAAGTTACATTTTTACATAGCAAGGACACAGTGATTTATAACAAAGAACAGTGATCTAAGACAAAAGAGAAAATTCGTTAACTCAAAAAGTCTAATATTGCTAACATCAAAAACTACTATATTTCTTTTTCTATATTCCAAATACATTAATATACTCCCAGGTGCCTAAGGATATGGAGACCAGGTGGCAATCATTGACTCAACAAGAAAAAAAGCCCTATGCTAATAAAGACCTTCAAAATACTCTAAAACTCTCTGTGCTGTTTATGGTTGAGAGGTAGTAAACAATCATGTGCCAGCAGAGAGGTTTGACCTGAGACACCCTTGTCCCACCCAGGGCAGGGAATTAGCAGCAATTATTGGCACAACAAACGAAAAACCCGTCACCAATATAATTCCTAACCAACCCACTATACTAATAATTTCTAACTTCCCAAAAGAATTTGCCTTTAGTAAGTCTAAAACATCTCTTGCCTCTCATGGTTGGGAGGCTNTTTTTTTTTTTTTTTTTTTTTTTTAATATTAACAAATACAAGCAGCAGAAAGGGCTACCTGCTCTCTGCTATTCTCTGAGAGAAAACCAGAGCACAAAGCTGCTCCTCTGGCCTTCCTCTAACCACAGGGCCTGCTTAGCTCCTCCTTAAGCAGAGCTGTTATACAGCCCAACTTCCCTCACCCCCCACTCCCCAGTCAGGATGGGAGGCGCATGGTTAATCACAGTGTTTATGAGAAGCAAACACCTGAGCTCTATATGAAGAGAAAGCAGGAGGAGCTAACACTCAAAATTCAAAATGAATGGAAAGAAAGTTCATAGCAGTGGATATTCATTAGGGAAGGCATATTAGGTAGAAATAAACAGAAGATATCTCTAACAGGTAATTCCATCCCTTCATCTCAAGAGGTACAGTAAAAATTGCTCTTTGAAGATAAAGCAAAATGTTGACTCCAGTACTCTTGCCTGGAAAATCCCATGGATGGAGGAGCCTGGTAGGCTGCAGTCCATGGGGTCGCTAAGAGTCGGATACGACTGAGCGACTTCACTTTCCCTTTTCACTCTCATGCATTGGAGAAGGCAATGGCACCCCACTCCAGTGTTCTTGCCTGGAGAATCCTAGGGACTGCGTAGCCTGGTGGGCTGCCATCTATGGGGTTGCACAGAGTCGGACACGACTGAAGCGATTTAGCAGTAGCAGCAGGAAAAAAAAAGTAGTAAAATGAAAAATAAGCTAAAAAGAAAATACAATGGATTACAAAGAAACAAATGGTGCAAAATATAGTAGAAGAGAGAGTAAAATATAAAGATAATGCAGTGAGAATTATAAAAGGAGAAAAGAAAGGGAATGCGCCAAATCAATATTTGAAGCTATTCAGTTGAGAATTGAAATCTTTATACCAAGCCAAAACTATGTACCTGACAAATTCCAAGTATAATAAATAAAAAGAAATTCTTTCCTATGTATTAGAGAAGGAAATGGCAACCTCTTCCAGCATTCTTGCCTGGGAAATCCCATGGAGAAAGGAGCCTGGTGGGCTGCAGTGCATAGGGTCGCAAAGAGTAGAACACAACTTAGCAACTGAGCACGCACTTAAGTATATTATAGCAAATTTCTAAGGAAAACACTAGCAAATAAAATTAAGATTAATATATATAAAGTATTAAGCTTATTATAAAAACAGAGATTGTTTTTAATACTTAAATGTTATCATATTAATAAAATATAGGAGAAAATAATCTATTCTTCATTCAGGAAAACAACAAAATTCAATATTCATTCTTGATATAAAAAACAGCATAATATAAAGGAGTGAATGATAACTTTATTATTCTGATAAAACATAGCAATCTTAAATATGAAATGTTGAAAACGTTCTTTGAGATAGAAATCAACGCAACACTATATCCTGTCATCCATCTATTTGTCATTTTGTGAAGACTCCTCACTGTGTAGTAAGGTAAAGAAAATAGATAATAGCTAGAGGAATTAGAAGACTTGGCACTACTTGATATAACAAATTCTTAGGTGGGAAATAAAAGCACAGAAAATTATTAGAAATAAATCAACTTAAGTTTCTTTAATACAAAGTCAACAACAACAAAATAACAGAGAAACTTTTCTATATATCAGCTTATATGCACTGCATTCTGATGCCCTTAAATTCATATATCGAAGCCATACAGTCTAATGTGACTATCAGTTCAGTTCAGTTCAGTCGCTCAGTTGTGTCCGACTCTGCAACTCCATCAATTGCACGCCAGGCCTCCCTGTCCATCATCAACTCATGGAGTTTACTCAAACTCATGTCCATCGATGATGCCATCCAGCCATCTCATCCTCTATTGTCCCTTTCTCCTCCTGCCCCCAATCCCTCCCAGCATCAGATTCTTTTCCAATGAGTCACGTCTTTGTATCAGGTGGCGAAAGGATTGGAGTTTTAGCTTCAGTCCCTGGTGGCTCAGAGATTAAAGTGCCTCCCTCCAATGCGGGAGACCCAGGTTCGATCCCTGGGTCAGGAAGATCCCCTGGAGAAGGAAATGGTAACCCACTCCAGTATTCTTGCCTGGAAAATCCCATGGACGGAAAAGCCTGATAGGCTACAGTTCATGGGGTCGCAAAGAGTCGGACACGACTGAGCAACTTCACTTCACTTCATCAGTCTTTCCAATGAACACCCAGGACTGATCTCCTTTAGGATGGACTGATTGTATCTCCTTGCAGTCCAAGGGACTCTCAAGAGTCTTCTCCAAAACCACAGTTCAAAAACATCAATTCTTCAGTGCTCAGCTTTCTTCACAGTCCAACTCTCACATCTGTAAATGACCACTGGAAAAATCATAGCCTTGACTAGTTGGACCTTTGTTGGCAAAGTAATGCCTCTGCTTTTGAATATGCTATCTAAGTTGGTCATAATTTTTCTTCCAAGGGGTAACCGTCTTTTAATTTCATGGCTGCAATCATCATCTGCAGTGATTTTGGAGCCCCCCAAAACAAAGTCTGACACTGTTTCCACTGTTTCCCCATCTATTTCCCATGAAGTGATGGGACCAGATGCCATCATCTTCGTTTTCTGAATGTTGAGCTTTAAACCAACTTTTTCACTCTCTTTCACTTTCATCAAGAGGCTTTTTAGTTCCTCTTCACTTTCTGCCTTAAGGATGGTGTCATCTGCATATCTGAGGTTATTGATATTTCTCCCAGCAATCTTGATTCCAGCTTGTGCTTCTTCCAGCCCAGCATAAATTCAGCATGGGGTAAAAAATTATTTAGTAATAAAGTGTTGCTATATTTTCAAAACATGTTTTCTGACCTTCCTAGATGTACCAGGGTTAATCTGGTTATCAAGTATTGGTTCACTTTGTGCTGAATACTGTACAGAGTATTGCAGACACAAAGTAGGTAAAATATTCCTTCTAGAAATTCCTAGATTATAAAGTCAACCATTAAAACCATGATTGATACTGTAAGTGTTTGGTGACTATATGTACCGAGCTATGTGATTATGAAAGGCTGAGGATGGGAGGTTTAATTATTTATATTATTATAGAACAACAGGAATGATTTCCAAAAAGAAACAATACTTGATATTATACTTGACAATTGAATGAAATTTTGTACTTCCCTCACCTAAGACTCTTCCTTTCCATATGATTTTCTTATTGCTGTGAAAATGTGTTTCTCTTGACATCTGTTACATTACTAATCATATATGATACTGTGGTAAAACTGAGCATTTCTCTCATACAGTTCTCTTTAGATATTAATTTTCATTCCATTTTCTTCTGATTCCCATAAAGTATTGTACATTTTCTTTCTTTTGCTTTAAAACATTACCCTTATATAGACATCATCTGCTTTTCAAAATTTTATCTCCAACAACTCTTATAAAGTAACATATAGACTATTAGCTATAATATCCATTCTTCTCATATGGATATCATAAGGACCTCTCCTAAACCATTTTGACTTTTTCCTTTTCTTTTATGGAGAAATAGTTGAACATATGTAAAAATGAAAATAGTATAATTCAACTTCATAAACATATTGCAATCCTCAAACCTTCAATATCTGTCTGATTCTGTCTTATACATGTACCATTCATAATCCTTCCATATTGCTTCCATCAATATCCTTCCGTATTACTCAGAATTAATCCCAGATATTGTACAATCAAATCCAAAGATATATTTTTAGTATGTATTTTAAAAAGATATGTTTTCTTTCACTAAAATATTATACATAAACATTAAACATTTAAATAAAATATTATGTTTGTAATATAAAATATGTATTCAATGTTCAAAATTCTATTTGCCTCATAATTTTTTACTTTGAAAGAGCTGACCTATTCTCATATTCAAAACTTATAAAAAATGTTTTTCTATGTATCAACTTTTTTCTTATGATTAAATTAAGATAGAAGAAACTATGTTTTTCTGTTGTAGTTTCCCACATGAAGTGAAGTTGCTCAGTCGTGTCCGACTCTTTGCAACCCCATGGACTGTAGCCTACCAGGCTTTTCCGTCAATGGGATTTTCCAGGCAAGAATACTGGAATGGGTTACCATTTCCTTCTCCAGGGGATCTTCCTGACCCAGGGATCGAACCTGGGTCTCCCGCATTGGAGGGAGGCACTTTAACCTCTGAGCCACCAGGGAAGCCCGTAGTTTCCCACACTTGGGATTTATATTGGGAAGTATATTTCCACTGGATATAGAATTCTGTGTCAAGATATTTGATTTCCTTTTGGTAGTTTAAATACAGGTTCCACTTTTTACAACTACATTGTCTACATAGTGTGCTGCTGCTGCTGCTGCTGCTAAGTCACTTCAGTCATGTCCGACTCTGTGTGACCCCATAGACAGCCAGCCAACAGGCTCCCCCATCCCTGGGATTCTCCAGGCAAGAATACTGGAGTGGGTTGCCATTTCCTTCTCCAATGCATGAAAGAGAAAAGTGAAAGTGAAGTCGCTCAGTCTGTCCGACTGTTAGCAACCCCATGGACTGCAGCCCACCAGGCTACTCTGTCCATGGGTTTTTNGGAGTGGGTTGCCATTTCCTTCTCCAATGCATGAAAGAGAAAAGTGAAAGTGAAGTCGCTCAGTCTGTCCGACTGTTAGCAACCCCATGGACTGCAGCCCACCAGGCTACTCTGTCCATGGGTTTTTCCAGGCAAGAGTACTGGGGTGGGGTGCCATTGCCTTCCCCGTCTACATAGTGTAGTTAAAGTTATTCCTCTTCCCTCTTTACTATCAAGCAAGAATATAAATAAACTGCATATTAATAAATATAAGGTACCATAAGGTTGTACTTGGTGTGAATAAATGCTAAATTACATAAATTAAAAGAATTATCCATAAGATGTTTCCTCAATTCCTAAGATATTTTAGGACTTATTTTCATAAAAATGTTATTTCTTTTACTTGACTTGTTTTACTTCTATAGTATCTTCTGGATTCATAAATTTTTCAAAGGCTTAATATTTTGGCAGACAGCTCTCTAGTGAGCCAAACATACTGCATTCATTTTATAATTGCATTTAAGTAGAAAATTCAAGCTTCTCAGCCTTTTGGCTAAGATCAAGTGTAGTATGGGCTTCCCTGGTGGCTCAGAGGTTAATGCATCTGCCTCTAATACAGGAGATCTGGGTTTGATCCCTGGGTCAGGAAGATCCCCTGGAGAAGGAAATGGCAACCCACTCCAGTATTCTTGCCTGGAGAATCCCATGGACGGAGGAGCCTGGTGGGCTACAGTCCATGGGGTCGCAAAAAGTCGGACACGACTGAGTGACTTAACTAATAGAAAATTCAAAATACGAATTAAAAACACATGGTGCTGAAAGATTCACATTTTTATCTGCACTTTTCTTAGAACTTTGTACAAATTCTAGAACTCAACTGTTTGGTATTCAAAGTATATTTATATGCTAATAAGCCAGTTACAGAATCGTTATTTTACTAAGGTATAATAATGTGTATGTTTTTCAGGCACTTTTTCATGTATTATATTGAATATTGTCATTGACAGTATAGAATGTTTTAGTTCGTTTACACTTAATGTAATAATCAGTGTAGTTGGCACAGCGGGTTCCTAGAGCATGAAGCAGATACTTTTTGGCCAATGAGCATAGCCCCTGGTTTTGCTTTGAGCATGGTAACTTCTTTATTGTTGTTCAGTCACTAAGTCATGTCCTACTCCTTGCAACCCCATGGACTGTAGCGTTCCAGGCTTCCCTGTCCTTCACTATCTCCCAGACTATACTCAAACTCATGTCCACTGAGTTGGCAATATCATCCAATTATCTTATCCTCTGTTGTCCTCTTCTCCTCCTGCCCTCAATCTTTTCCAATGAGTTGGCTCTTCATATCAGTTGGCCAAAGTATTGGAGCTTCAGCTTCAGCATCAGTCCTCCAGTAAATATTCACGATTGATTTTCTTTAGGATTTACTGGTTTGATCTCCTTGTTGTCCAAGGGACTCTTAAGAGTCTTCTCCAGTATCACAGCTTGAAAGCATCAGTTCTTCAGCACTCAGTCTTCTTTATGGTCCAACTCTCACTTTCATGTATAGCTACTGGAAAAATCATAGCTTTGACTATATGAATGTTTGTTGGCAAAAATAAGCAAGAATTTTTGGAAATTTTAATAAATCCACAAACTTAAGAATCTCTAAAACCTTTAATAAGATAAATGAAAAAAAAAAAAAAGAAATTTAGAAACACTTATAATATTGCTGGAAAATCAGAGGCAAACTTTTCCATATAAGCTTTATTAAGGTATAATCGATGAATAAAAGTTTATATCTCAGGGGTACAATGTGATGTTTTGATATATGCATACATTGTGAAATGTTACTACAGTCAAGCTGATTATCACATTTATCAGCTTACATGGCTTTCATTTTTAAAGCATGTAGTGGGAACACTTAAGTTTCACTCTCTAAGTAAACTTCAAGTATACAATACAGTATTATAGATTACAGAAATTGTGATATACAGCATGTAATCAAAATTTATTTAATTTATAACTAAAATTTGTACCTTCTGTGCAATATTTTTCCATTTCTCCCACCCCACTCCTAGACCCTGGCAACCATCCTTCTACTCTCTGTTCCTATGATTCAACTTTTTTAGATTCCACATAGAATGAGTTAATATAGTGTTTGTCTTTCCATATATGGCTTATTTCATTTAGTATAGTGTTCTTCAGTTTTCTTGATGCTGTCACAAATGTCAAGATAACTTTCTTTTATGGGTGAATAAAATTCTATGTATACATTCCAATTTTTTCTGCCCATTAATGTATCAATGAACACTTGGGTTGTTTGCTTATCTTGGCTATTGTGAATAATGCTACAATAAACATACGACAGGGAAGGCTGGTGTGCTGCAGTTCATGGGATCACAGAGAGTTGGACATGACTTACCAACTGAACAACAACAAAAAGCATGGAAGTGCGCATATCTCTTTGAGGTACAGATTTCATTTCCTTTGCATATATACCCAGAAGTAAGGTTGCTGGGTGATATGGTATTCCTACATTTTTGAGGAACCTCTGTACTGTTTCCATAATGGCTGTACCAATTTACCTTTCTACAAATAGCACAAAAGAATTCCCTTTTCTATACACTATTTTCTATGTGATTTATCTTTTTTTTTTTTGATAGCCATCCTACAAATGTGGTGATATCCCATTGTGGTTTTGATTTGTATTTCCTTGATGATTAGTGATGCTGATTAATAATGGTGTTGGTTCAAGTTCTGGATTTCTTTCCTAGCAAGATATGTCATTTTCTGTATGCTTCTTTCACTAGTTTGGAGGGCAAGAGTTCCTGTGGCCTCAATTATCTAAGAGATCTAAGATTTTTTGTTTGTTTTTTTATTCATTTATTCAGCTTTTTTTGTGTTGTGAGTGTAGGAATGTTGACTTCCCAGTTTTTCACAGGTCAAAGTGAATTTTAGAAGTCTTAATCTTTATTTTTAAAGAATATCTTCATTGGGTATAGAATTCTGTATTAGGAATCATTTTCCTTCAATTTTTTAAAGATATTATATATATATTGAAAAATGACACACCTTGTGTTAAAGGCAATGTATCCTCTCTCTGCTTTTAAGATTTTGCCTCTGACAAGATCACCAAACTTGTCCAACTGCATACCCTGACATAACCCTGTGACCCAACTCTGGCTCTGCTCAGCCATATGCTAAGGGCTGTTCTGCCTCCCCAGAAACCTGGTAGTATGCAACCTCATCCTTACTCCTGAGCAAATACCACTGGGACACTTAACTATGATTAAGGAATTGCAGGCAGCTAAGTGTAAACTGGCTTGAGAATTAAAAACTCCAGAAGTCTCAGCATTTTATATGCTTTACCTCTAGAAGCCCCACCATATTTTCATTTTGAAGAATGCAGGAAACTCTTCTCAAGCATCTAACAAAGGAAGGAAGGAAACCACTTGAAATATGCCCAGGGTATTCTTTTCTTTATGGTTTTGTAACAAAGAGTAGTCTTCAAGGGGAACTACTTTAACAAAGTATTATGGACTTGGGAAGGACAGCCACATCTAGCCTTCCTGTCCTGTCTAACGGGGATAAGAAGATTGATAGGAATTTGTGAAAGTCATAATTAAGGGGGTACAGGCACTATAAAAAGTTGAGATCTACTCATAGATTTAGAGATGGTTGCTTCTCTTAACAGCACCACGTCAATAGGACATCTGTACTATAGCAGATGATTGCAACAGAAGAACTGCAAACCGTAGACCTTATTTAAGAAACCACTAGGGAAACCAAAAGACAAAAACAAACATATCATAAATATTTTAGTCTCTGACATAGCTATAGCAAATAGTGTGCCCACTCCGCCCTGTCTGACTCATTTTGACCTTTTGGATTATAGCTTGCCAGACTCCTCTGTCCATGAAATTTTTTAGGCAAGAATACTAGAGTGGGTTGTCGTTTTCCCTCTAGTAGATCTTCTTGAGCCAGGGATCAAACCCTCCTCTCCTGTGCCTTCTTCAGTGCAGGCAAATTATTTACTCACTGAGCCATCAGGAAAGCCCACAAATAGTAAATGCAGCCAAAGTCAAACACCAAATGAACATAAAGCCTCACTTTAAAGGCCTATTTACCTCAGTTCTTATAATCTGGAACATCATACCAAGCTTTAAATAAGATTTATAGGCCATACTATAATAAAAAAGAAAAATATCCCCCATCCCCACAGTTTGAAGAGTTAGAACAAGCCTCAGACTCATATATAATGTGTATATGGGATAAAAATTGGAATTATTGTTCCAGGGAAGAGCCAATTATGACTCCAAATTGAATCTATTTCTTTTACTTTACTCTTTGCTTTTCTGCTTTTCTTCACTAAAAGTATAGTATTTTCACATGATGGCCTGTCTCAGGAAAGCTTGCCCCTCTGCCTAAATATTAAACTAAAGAACCTTTTTGTTCAGGACCCTGTCCACCTATGCACGGCTACAGGAAAGGAAAATTTAACACATCCCTTTACTTTCCTAAGGCTTGCCATTGCAGGAGATATTTGAAAGATTAATGGCCTTTATGGAGTAGGAAACAGCAAAGCCGCTCCAATACTCTTGCCTGGAGAATACCATGGACAGAGCATCCTGTCAGGCTACAGCCTATGGGGTTGCAAAGAGTCAGACACAACTGAAGCAACTTAGCATGCATGCAATGGCCTCTTTACTTTAGTTCCTTACCTCTCCCCATCCTTGTTCTATAAAAGAACTTACCATCAAGATTCCAAAAAGATGGTTATTTTGAGACAGTCTTCCATCTTCTTAGTCTGCTGGCTTTCCAAATAAAATTGTATTTCTTGCCTCAACACCTTGTTTCTTGGTTAATTGGCCTGTTGTATGCCAAGCAGAAAGAGTTTGGACTTAGTAACATTATTAGATCTAGAATTTAAAATAACCATTATTCATATGCCAAGGTTTTTAATTTTTTCAAAAAGTAAATAATATGTAATAATAGATGAGTACCATAAGAAGCAGAGATAAAAACTTTATAAAAGAATAAAAACAAACTCTAGAAATTAAAAAAACATATTTCAGAAATGAAGAATGCATATTTGCACACTGGACAGAGCCAAAGTATGTAGTAACTTAAGAAGATATTTACAGAATATTTTCAAACTGAAACTCAAAGTAAAAAAAAAAAATTTTAAATAAAGAGTATCAGAAAACTGAAACAAATAAAAAAGACACAGCATATAAAATTGGAAAACCAGAAGGAGAAGAAAAAGAGAAATTAGCAGAAGAGATACTTGACTCCACAATGGTTGAAATTTTCCAAAATTAATAACAGATGCTAAAACACAGATACAGGAAGCTCATAGTAAACAATCAGGATAAATATTAAAGTCTACACCTAGGCATATCATTTAAACTGAAGAAATCGAAAAACTAAGAAAAATTTTTGAAAAAAGTCAGAGGGAAAAAAAAAAATCACCCCACCTCACCTCTAGAAGAAGAATGGAATTCTTCCCTGATAGTTCAGTCAGTAAAGAATCCTCCTGCAATGCAGAAGACCCCTGTTTGATTCCTGAGTTGGGAAGATAACCTGGAGAAGAGACAGGCCCCCCACTCCAGTATTCTTGGGCTTCCCTTGTGGCTCAGCTGGTAAAGAATCCAGCTGCAATGCAAGAGATCTGGGTTCAATCCCTGGGTTGGGAAGATCCCCTGGAAAGGGAAGTCTACCCACTCCAGTATTCTGCCTGGAGAATTCCATGGACTGTATAGTCCATGGGGTTGCAAAGAGCAAGGCACAACTGAGAGACTTTCACAGAAGAATTAGAAGAATTACACTGGACTAATCTTCACAAATCATGTAAGGAAGAATAAAGTAGAGTGAAATATTTGAAGTGTTGAAAGAGAAAAAATAGCACTAACCTAGTACGGATGTGAGAGTTGGACTGTGAAGAAGGTTGAGCGCCGAAGAATTGAAGCTTTTGAACTGTGGTGTTAGAGAAGACTCTTGAAAGTCACTTGGACTGCAAGGAGGTCCAACCAGTCCATTCTGAAGGAGATCAACCCTGGGATTTCTTTGGAAGGAATGATGCTAAAGCTGAAACTACAGTACTTTGGCCACCTCATGCGAAGAGTTGACTCATTGGAAAAGACTCTGATGCTGGGAGGGATTGGGGGCAGGAGAAGAAGGGGACGACAGAGGATGAGATGGCTGGATGGCATCACTGACTCAATGGATGCGACTCTGAGTGAACTCTGA
Organism: Oreotragus oreotragus; assembly: GCA_006410675.1. NCBI lineage: Eukaryota > Metazoa > Chordata > Mammalia > Artiodactyla > Bovidae > Oreotragus > Oreotragus oreotragus. Next base: position 3,914 of record SJYX01007610.1, on the reverse strand, counting down.
GTGTTAGTGATGGACAGGGAGGCCTGGAGTGCTGCGATTCATGGGGTTGCAAAGAGTCAGACACGACTGAGTGACTGAACTGAACTGAGAATTCTTTAACAAGTGAAAATTATCTTTATGAGAAGAAATAAAGACTAAAACAATCCAAAACTGAGGGAATTTGTCATCAGTAGATGCGACTTTAAAAGAAGTGTTTCATGAAAAATTAAAATGATAAAAATCAGAAATTCAGACCTACATAAAGAAAGGCAGAACATGAGAAAAAAAATAAATGAAGGTAAGATAACCTTTCATTTTCCTTATATTAATTGATTAATAGATAAGTATTCAAATAATAATAGCAGCAATGTATTATATATATAGATATTATATGTTGATTATAGCTTATGTTTATGTGAAATAAAAGAAAGCAAGGGCATGAAAGAGGAATTAGGAATACTCTCTTATAAGGCAAATGTACCATCCATGAAATGATAGCATGTTATATAAAGTGGACTTAGTCATAAACATGTAAAACAAACCATAGGGAAATAACTAAAAAAAATTTAAAATAAGATAATTGATACGCCAAATAAAGAAAGTGGAATTACATAATATACTCAACTAAAACCTGAGAAGACAGAAAAAGAGGGCAAGACTAAAAAAAAAAAAAGCACAAAGAATAAGATTAATGGCCAATATGAATAGATGTTAATCCAACTATAGCAGTAATCACTTTATATTTGAATGATCTAAACATCCAAATTATAATAAAAGACCTAGACTGACAGAGCATATTTTAAAAATCCAACTAATGTTGTTTACAAGAAACTTTTTTTAAATATGAAGACTCAAGTAGATGCAATAATTAATGTAAACAAAGACATTATGCAGTTCACAAAATATTAATTCAAAATGGATAATAAACTTAACATGGGCTTCTCTGGTGGTTCAGATGGTAAAGAATCTGCCTGCAATGTGGGAGACCTGGGTTCAATTTCTGCGTCAGGAAGGTTCCCTGGAGAAGGAACTGGCAACCCACTCCAGTATTCTTGCTTGGAGAATCCCATGGACAGAGGAGCCTGGCAGACCAAGTAGTAGCAAAGAGTCAGACATGACTGAGCAATTAGATGATGTGATGTGACCTAACAATAAACCTAAATATAGAATGAAAACTGTATAATTTCTAAATGTAACAGGAAAAATCTAGTTGCCCTAGAGTTTGACAATTAGTTTTTAAGTACATGGCCATAAAAATAACTACCTCAGAAAGTTAGCTGAGTGAGCAGTAAAAGAGAAAAATTTTATCAGTGTGGCTGTTGTTGCTATAAATGATGATTGTAACTAGAAAGCAATAATGTGGATATTTATCTCTTCAAGACTCAATTTTGTCATTATTAAAAGAATAAGAACCCCAAGGAAGACGTACTACTGTCATTTTAAGCAATCTTGATAAATAATATTTAATTCAGTCTAATGCACTCTTGACAAATCCATTAAGAAAAGAAGCCAGTAAAATATAAATAATTATATAAAACTGTAATAAAATAAACTCTTGCAACATGTGTATTGCTTCAAGGACTATTACCCTTAATTGCTAGTAAATTTATTTTCTATATTCCACATAATTTAGTGGGTTCTGGAGAGGTCACCAAAATTGTTCAGTATGCCAAAACTCCCACAGGATGAGTCTATCCTGTTGAATAGAATGTAAATTCTTCTGAGTCACAGTGTTCACTGTATTGCAGTGCACGTAAGTTTACATTGTAATCAATACCCTTTTATTTATGAATAATATAAAAGACAACAGACCTTTTCTCATTTTATGCTTCATATTTTTCCTTTGATTCTTCTTAATTCTATATATTTAAAAACTAAAAGTTATATCATTTAATATATTAGTTTATGAGCTTTTATCTTAGTTCACTAACTTGTAACCAATCAATGTTCTTATGTTAGTTAGTTTGTCTTTTTTTTTTAATTTAGATGTGAATCAGTATCAAACTATCATTCAGGTATAGACGAGGTAGGGTATAAGTTGTCTGAAATTATATCACAAGGCAATACATGCAGTAAATAACTAGAATTTCTGATAGAGAAAACTAAAAAGAAATATGAGAGTTTTACTTAAAAAAATTGAAATATTTGAGATTTTGTGCTATTCCAGAGGTTATATATGGAAACAATGGTAGAAATTCAAAGATACAGATTAAGCTTTTCTAGTAAACATTATAGTGATAAACACCTGTGAAAAATATAATAAGCTTATATTTCAAGGAAAGTGTCATGTGTTTCATGTATATTAGCTCGTTTAATTCTCATAGCAATTGTAGAAGCTCAGTGAGTTTCATCTCTGATTTTCAGATGAGGGCATTGGGGTACAGAAAGAATTACTAATTTCCCAAGATCTCACAGCTAGGAAAAGGTACAGCCAGACTGCAGACCTAGGCAATCTGATCTCATAGTCTATAAGCTTAATTTTATGCCATTTTTAAAGGAAAAATTGTCTGGAAGTGAAACACTGGGAGAATACTAACAAAATTATCTTCTTGTCCAGAGATACAAGGGGAACGTGTGAAAGAGCTCTTTATATTTGTTTGTCTTTTTTTTTTTTTTAGTTTAGATGTGAATTAGTATCAAACTATGAATGGATGAAAGAGCATCCTCCTTCCATTATGTATGTTTCAAGGGGGAAAAAAAAGTCAGGTCTTAGCCTTGGGCAAGGACAGAAAGGAAGAACTCTGTAAAGAGTTTCAGGTTAAACAAAGGTCTCTTTATAGTGAACAGAGGTTTCAGAGATTGCTGTGGGAATGCTTGAGAGAACTGGACAGTCTAGGTATATGAATATCAATTGTGTAAGATTTATGAAAATGTTAGACATGTTTCTGTTAACTGGCCTTTCCATACCAAGTTAAGTGGAGATCTCCTGACACATAGCAGTATACCCCACCTGCTTAGGATTCTAAGTAGAATATTGAAGAGCTATGTTGTTTACCCTGAAAGGTCCCTCCTCTGATTACTAGTGAATACCTCTTGGATAAATCAACGATTGCTAATACACAATTGTGTATACCATTTCTGTTTGTTTATTTGATTGTATTACGTTTCTCTTTTAAAGACTTGCGTTAATATATTTCTTTATTGCTTAGAAAATTAAATAAAGGTAACTACAAGGATACAATTAATAAACAAAAGCCTACTATGCAAAAGTTTAAAGGAAATTTATATTTATTTCCAGTTATACAATCTCTGTATTTAAATAAATATTTACAAACGAAGCTGTATCTCTCTATGTTCTCCTTGATCTCAATTGTTTCATTTTATCCCTACAAGAAACTTCTCTAATTTAATTTGATATGAATCTAGTCTACGTTTATATATTAACTCTATATAAGAATACTATATACTTCATAAAACACTAAATAGTTCATAAAAATTTCTGCATATTTATGTTTGCTTTTACTTTTAGCAGAAAGAAAAATTAATGGGTTAAATATTCTAATAAACTGTGATTCAGTTCAGTTCAGTTCAGTCGCTCAGTCGTGCCTGACTCTTTGCGACCCCATGAACTGCAGCACCCCATGCCTTCCTGTCCATCACCATATCCCGGAGTTCACTCAGACTCACGTCCATCGAGTTGGTGATGCCATCCAGCCATCTCATCCTCAATCATCCCCTTCTCCTCCTGCCCCTAATCCCTCCCAGCATCAGAATCTTTTCCAATGAGTCAACTCTTCACATCAGGTGGCCAAAGTACTGGAGTTTCAGCATCATTCCTTCCAAAGAAATCCCAGGGCTGATCTCCTTCAGAATGGACTGGTTGGATCTCCTTGCAGTCCAAGGGACTCTCAAGAATCTTCTCCAACACCACAGTTCAAAAGCATCAATTCTTCGGTGCTCAGCCTTCTTCACAGTCCAACTCTCACATCCATACA
>SJYX01007605.1:43361-163247 GCA_006410675.1 Oreotragus oreotragus | reverse complement strand
ATGAACAGAACTGAACTGATACATCTGCTATTTACCCCTCTTCCCTACTCTTACCTTTAGTAACCATAAATTCTTCTATGTCTGGAAGTCTATTTCTGTTTTATAAATAAGTCCATTAATATCATTTTTAGATGGCACATATAAGCAATATCATATGATGTTTGTCTCTGTCAGACTTACTTAGTATGACAATCCCTAGGTCCATTTTGCTACAAATAGCATTGTTTCACTCTTTATTATAGCTCAGTAATATTCCACTAGGAAACAGAGTTTGGTAAGTCAAGCTAGCAGAACTAGAATGGGCTACATTCATGCTTTGGGAGTGTAAGGCAGTGTCTGTCCCTTTGAAGTTCTCTACTTTCTGCCCTGCCACTGCTGCTGCTGCTAAGTCGCTTCAGTCGTGTCCGACTCTGTGAGACCCCACAGACGGCAGGCCACCAGGCTCCCCTGTCCCTGCGATTCTCCAGACAAGAACACTGGAGTGGGTTGCCGTTTCCTTCTCCAACTTTCTGACCTATAAATGACAAAACATTCCACTTAAAACCAAAAAATTCTTATACACACTAAGAGAAAGTATCACTCAGAAGAAAGCTTCTTCATCTTCTTTGCAATGAGCATGGCTCTCTGTGTTGGGAGTGAACTAATATGAATAAGGCAAAAATTAAGGAAAGACCTAGTTTTTGAAGTATATTAGCCTTTGCCATAATCCTTCACGAGATTACTACTATAATGAATACACATTTCATTATTTTTATCATCCCCAGCAATATAATAGGCATGAAAGCTGCCTGGAATTAAACTCCACTGGAAGAATCTATGGGTAGAAGTCTGGATTGATTTTTTTTTGTTTCTGTGTATTCCTATTTTACATTTATACAATATTATTCTCTTGTGACGGTAACTGAAAGGTAGCCTCATTAAATTATGCTCACATGAATTATCTAACGCTAAATTGTTCATATTTATTGAGTGAAAGTACTCTGAGTAAATGCTATGTTCTGGAAGCCTTATTCCTTCTTCACTACCATCAGAAAAAGAAGAAGTCTGGATCTGAGATCATGTGGACATTGAAGTCTCACAGCTCCATCACCAACAACTCAGGAGACTTGCTAATCTCTTGACTTGAAACAGCAACAAAATAGAAACATGTTTTGCCGTGTACCTTGCACCCAACAGCCTCAAAAAGGAAGCCTCCAGGGCCCCTGAGTTGTGTCAACTGAAATATTTCATCTGAACTATTTATGTACTCACTAGATTTCTTAAGATTATCCTTATTTTCCCTGCTTCTGAATTCTAACTTTGCTTATGTTATGTAAATATGTCTTGGGATTCCAGGATTATGCTACTGATAATGTTTACTTTGGCTCAATTCTTCATACAGTCCAAATCACACTTGTCTAAACTGCTCCAAGCCACAGCCCAGCCCAACACATTCTGTCTCCTGACAAATCAGCCCATCAAAACTGAGTTACTGCACCCCCAACATACATAGTCACAATCCAGGAGAACAACAGCCAAGATGAAACACAGTTGAGAAGATGAGAAAATCAAAGCAATTCTCCCAGAGAGGTAGAGGGACCACCTTCTAAATAATTTGGAAGATGCTTCAAGGCCTTAAATTCTATATAAAATGCCAAGAACCCAATAGTTACACTTTCTTAGGTGAAAACAAACTATTTTGTAACTTCATGGTTCATTTATTTTCCCACCTGATTTATCCCAGGAATGAGGTACTAATTTGTTTGACCGAGTTGGTAATAATCAATGATAAATTTTGAGTTTTCACTTTCTTAGGTGAAAGGCACTCATTTCCTTTATAAACAACTTGAACCACCCCGCCACTTGTGAAATAACATTCTTTTTCTTTTCTTATTGCAGTACAGTTGATTTACAATATGGTGTTAGTTTCAAATACACAGCAAAGTGATTTGGTTATCCATGTAAAGAGGTATATATCTGTACTTGTCCTGTTCGTTTCCATTTCGGTTTATTACAAAATACTGAATGTGGTTCCTTGTGTGCATGCTCAGTTGCTCAGTCGTGTCTGACTTTTTGCCATCTCCTGACTGTAGCCCACCAGGTTCCTCTGTCCACGGGATTTTCCAGGCAAGACCACTGGAGAGGGCTGCCATTCCTTTTCCAGTGCTTTCTTGTGCTGGACAGTGAATCCTCGTTTACTTGTGTATACTAGCGCACATCAGTTAATCCGAAACCCCCAGTCTAACCCCGCTGCTTCCTTCCCTTTGGTAACCGTAGCTCTTCTCTACATCTGTTAGTCTGCCTGTTTTGTATATAAGCTCATTTGCACTATTTTTAGATCCACACATAAATGATACATGATGCTTGTTTTCCTCTGACTTACTTCACTTGGCACGACAATCTCTAGATCATCCCAGTTGCTGCAAATGGCACTTTTCATTCATTTTTTTATGGCTGAGCAATATTCTATTTGTACGTATGTACCATATCTTCTTTACCCATTTATCTGTGGGTGTACACTTAGGTTGCTTCCGTGTCTTGGCTATGAAAATAACATTCTTCAAGAGGATTCTTTTCTGACTGCTTGCAAATTTGAGCAGAAGTAAAGAAGTGAGTTTAGTACATTTCTTAAATCATGAGTCAGCAGCATTTTCTGTAGAGAGTCAGTTAGTAAATAGTTTAGAATTTGCGGGCCGTACAGTCTCTCTTGCATCTACTCAACTCTACAGTTCTAAGCACAAAGCCAAGAAACAAATGAACTGTGTTACATTAAAGTTTTATTTAGGAAAACAGAAAATTAGGAAGGCAAGAGTATTCTGATCCCCACCTTCCATCATGATTTTGTTAAGATGTAATATATATTCTTCTCATTTCATTTGTTTAAAAACACCTCCCCAATGTAAGCAATTCCTGAGAAGAAGATTGGGAGAACCCATAATGAGGAGGTTAAGCAATATCTGAGATAAACGCCCACTGTGGCTGGCATTCAAGAAACATGAAATAGATATTGACTGAATTAAATATCTGAGTCACACCTCGAAAGTAAATAGCACAAAGTTAAACTCTGAAATAACTTAACCTTGAAAATAGACTGCTTCTTTCAGGGTTTTGCTGTCTTTTCCTTCCAATTACTGGACCTTTTTTAGACTTTCTCCATGTCTTCATTATTATGCATATCCATTTTTTATAGTTATTCAGCAACTGTAAGCTTTCAAATAAACTAGAACTCTTCAATATTGCTGTATTAAGGGAAATTATAATAGCCTATTGACCGCAGTTCAGTCAATGATACATTCGTTATTCTGTCTTGAAGGCTAAGTTCGTTTAATAATGGATGTGATTATCACAAAAGTCAATATAAGTGTGTGGATGGAACCAATGATGAGTCCAAGCGCTAACTTATATTTTTGTACCTTTTCACAAATATGTGTCCGTGGGTTTAGAGCTTCCTTTTCATGCACTATCTACCTGAGTGATCTTCAAAGTGAGGTGCGGGCAACCTCAAGGAGTTAACAAGATTCCCCTGCAGTATCGAGAAAAAATTTCAGAATTTCTATTTCCACTAAAGTTTAGCCTCATCACTTTATTTTCTATTTTTGTGAATTTTACAATGTATTATGTTATATTTTTAGAGATGTACATGTATATTGTGGAGGATGCATGTTCAAAACAGTTTGGAAAACTATTAACGTACATTATGCAGTATAATGTAAATGGTCACATGCTGTTCTAAGCGCCTAATGTAAACATTCAGAGAGCATTGGAGTTTTTAATGCTTTTATTATGCCTTGGATATATTAGGAGTATACAGTTTGAAACAGGGAAGGGAGATTTGGAGATGGCTTAGACTGCATCATTAGCAGAACTCTGCTATTTTAAATTAGGATATGTGTTTAATCTGTTTGCTGGTCCAAAGTACCACTATAGAAGTATGTGCTATGATGAAAGAATGAAGTATACATCACCCAAAAAAACTGCAATGGATTTTGCTATATCAAAAACCAACCCAAAGTCAGTGGCATAAAATAGCCATCATTTTACTGGGCTCATGAATTCTGTGGGACACAAATATAGGACATATTCTTATAGAAGAATAATTTCAAATGATTACTATGAAATAACTAATTGTAACTATCTTATTTTTGAGGGCTTTAAGGCATACATTTTTACTATGGTCAATGCTGTCATTGCAAAAAATTATCAGTCATTTTATNGCTCATGAATTCTGTGGGACACAAATATAGGACATATTCTTATAGAAGAATAATTTCAAATGATTACTATGAAATAACTAATTGTAACTATCTTATTTTTGAGGGCTTTAAGGCATACATTTTTACTATGGTCAATGCTGTCATTGCAAAAAATTATCAGTCATTTTATATTCTGTCTACTCGAATCATGTGGAGTAGGAAATGGCAACCCACTCCACTATTCTTGCCTGGAGGAGTCCATGGATCGAGGGGCCTGGCGGGCCACAGCAGATGGGGTCGCAGAGTCCGACATGACTGAGTGGCTGAGCACCACTCAAAGCATAACATCAAGAAAGCAAGCGGGTTAAGTGAAAAGCGTCAGCGTTACCAGGTGTCAAATACTGTGAGATCTCACTTTATAAAGCATTATAACACTGTAGTTTAAAAGAACTACAGGATCCTGAGTGGGCTTCCCTAGTGGCTCAGTGGTAAAGAATCTGCCTGCCAGTGCGAGATACATGGGTTTGATCCCTGAGTTGGGAAGCTTCCCTGGAGAAAGAAACTCAACCCGGTCTAGTATTCTTGCCTGGGAAATCCCAGGGACAGAGGAGACTGGCAGGTTACAGCCCAGGGTTGCAAAACATCAGACACAACTTAGCAACTAGACAACAACAAGGATGCGCTGTCTCTGCTCCACGTCATCTGATGTCTCCTCTGGACGAGGAGCTAAAGTCACAGTGGCTTCTTCACACGGGCCTGGCTGAGCAAGAACCCGCTGAGGGTGGGGCGCGGGGAGCACCGCTGTTGGTCTTCAGGCCGCCTGTCCAGCTGGCGTGGGCTTTCGCAGCACACGGAGGCCTCCAGGTCGGCGTGCTTCTCACGTCGCAGCTCAGGGCTCCTAGAGCAAGTGCCCCCAGACAGGCAGAGGCCACACGGCTTGCTGTGCCCTGGTCTGAGACATAGCACAGCATCACGTCCAGGTTGCTCTAGGAGTCAAGGCAGCCCAGGCCTGCCCAGGTGCCAGTGAGAGGACTCAGTTGCCAGCTCCCAGAGGAAGCAATGTCAGAGAAAGTGCAATCGTGTCTTCTTTTTATTGAGATATAGTTGATGCACAACATTACATAAAGTTCAGGTGTATAACAAAGTGAGTCACAATTTTTAAGTGTTGTATCCCATTTATAGTTATTATAAAACATTGATTACATCCCCTGTGTTGTCCAACACGCCCTCACAGCTTACTTATTTTACACGCAGTCGTTTGTATCCTTTTTTCCCTACTTTAATCTTAGCCTCCCACCCCCTCTCCCCACTGGAAAACACTAGTTTGTTCTTTGTGAGTCGGTTTCTCTTTTGTTATATTCACTAGTTTGTTGTTATTTTTCAGGTTCCATATACATATGTGCATGCACATACCACATCTTCTCTATCCATCGTCTGTCAATAGATATTTACATAGATATTTAGGTTGCTACCATACTTGGAAAATTGTAAATAATTCCTGTGTGACATTGGGGTGCATGTTATCTGTTCAAGTTAGTGTTTTCATTTTTTTCAGGTAAATATCCAAGAGTGGAATTGCCGAGTCACATGGTAGCTCTATTTTTAGTTTTTTGAGAAGCCTCCACATTGTTTTCCACAGTGTCCACACCAGCTTACATTCCTACCAACAAGGGTTCCCTTTTCTCCACATTTTTGTACACTATTTTAAAATATCACAAACGATAACTTTACACACATAAGCACAAACACTAATGCACAAAATCTTGACAACAAGAATAATTCAATTACACCAGCAAAAATAATTATGTTTTTAAAACTTGGAATATCAACTTTTAAAAAATTACAATGCTAGAAAAGTGTTACAAAGACACAGAGGCTTTTTAAAATATTGTACTAGATAAAGATAGGTATTAAAGCTATTTATAAGAATCCAAGTAATTTAATAAACCGTTAAGATTCCCTTCATCCATTCCTTGGGGAAGCATAAACTGTTAAATACATGAAATTTTATGTTATAATAATAAAACTGAAATAATTTACAGTCTAAAAATTTATTTTAAGGCATTGCAACATGGACAGAACAAAAATACTTTAAAAATATATTATTTACAAAAGCCAAATGTATTCCTTCTTTTGCTGTTGTTGCTGCTATTGTTTTCTGGCTGAAAAATCTAACAGGAAAACACTTCCCTAGCTATAGATGTTGGAACTAAACTTGGTACTCTATGACAAGCTGGAGGGATGGGATGGGGTCAGGGGGTGAGGCTCAGGTGGAGGAGACGTTTGTATACTCATGGCTGACTCATATTGTATGGAAGAAGCCAACACAATATGGTAAACAATTATCCTTCGATTAAACATAAATTCAATTTTTAAAAAATGTTGCCATAACATAAAAATAGTTTACATAATATTTTGCCTCAAACAGAAGTAATTCATTTTGAAGATTTCCTGGATGATCTCAAAGTTATATAAGTTAAACAAGAATTCTTAGTTTACAATTTTTCTATTAATATTTCAAAATATTTTCTAGATTTTCTTAAAGTGAAGTCTTTGGATCTTCATGCTCCTTTATTGCTAGGGTGTTTCCGTTTAGTCGCTAGGTCATGTAAGGCTATTTTGTGACCCCATGAACTGTAGCCTGCCAGGCTCCTCTGTCCATGGAATTTCCCAGGCAAGAACACTGAAGTGGGTTTCCATTTCCTTCTCCAGGGGATATTCTCAACCCAGGAATCGAACCCACGTCTCCTATTTGGCAGGCTGGACATGGAACAACAGACTGGTTCCAAATAGGAAAGGGAGTATGTCAAGGCTGTATATTGTCACCCTGNCTGAGTGCTCCCCCCCGCCCCCCCGGCCCTCCCCGGCGCGTCCCCGAAAGACCTCAGAGGGAGGTGGGGGAAGGGCCGGGAGCTCAAAGCGCCGGGCGCAGAGGGAAGGGGCTGCTAAAGAGGGGAGGGAGCCTCCCTTCCCGCGGCCCTGCGCGGGGACGGCGCGGCCGGGGCTGTACCTGTAGCGGTGGGGCCCGCGGCCGGCGGCAGAGCGGCTGGCTCTCCCGCGTTCGCGTCGAGGCTAGGCGCGCTCCCATCCCCGCCGCATGTTTTCCGCGCGGGCTCCGGCGCGCTCACCGCCGCCACCGCCAGAGTCGCGGCTTTATTTACCCGGACCGGCGCGCGCGGCCCGGGAACAGGAATAGCGAGGCCTTCTCATGTTTCCCGACTGCCCAGCCCAGCCGGCGAACATCCTGCCGGCGCGGTATACACGTTCCCGGGCCAGCAAGAGGAAGCCACCGCAGGGACCTCTGTTAACCCTCGCCGCAGAGGAGCTGCCGCAGCCGGCGCCGCCGGGGATCCCCCGGCCTGCGATTCCTACCCAGTCGGGCCCGGCTCCCAGATCCCTCGGCCTCGCAGGCAGGGAGCAAAAGAGGCGATTTCCTTCTCCCTTCGGGGAGCGATTGGAGAAGATGCAGTAGCTCCCGGCTCAGGCTCTGGGGCTGAGCGGCTGCGGTGCGCATCCTGTGTCCTCGCTGGCCCGAGCGCCACGCGTGGCTAGGCAGAAGAGGGCCCTGCGACGCGCCCCGCCTTCTTTCCCCTCGCGATGAGCTGGAGTGAGGTTAGCTAGAGCTCGGTTTGTGTCTCTAACGCGTGAGAGCGGATCGCAGAAGGTGTTTGTGCCCCTTTCTCGTGTCCTTAGGCTTCTGCGGTCCTGGCTGCCTCCAAGCCAGGCACGAATCACTTTCCAGGGCCAGCGCTGGAGAAGAGGGAGGCAAGGCGGGGTCAAGGAGGGCCCAAGTGCGCAACCCACGGCGACACAGGTGTGGAAGAGGCGGCGAGTGCGGGGCCAGGACCTGCGTGGAGCAAAGGGGATGGAACTCGGAAGGAACCCGAGCCTGGACACAATGCAAGGAGAGAGAGACTCTTAACAGATTCTCTTACAGGTGAAACTTGCCTTCCCACCATCATCTCAAATATGAGAGGAGCGAAAGCTGTGGTTTAGGTACTATTGAAGGTTGGGGCTTCTGGCAACCTGTATGGTCCCCACGGCGCGGCGCGCGTTCTCGCCGCTGGCCCCACTGCGGCAGCGACACCTTTCATCTTTTTTTTTTTTTTTTTTTTTTAAAGAGCGAAAGTAGATTTCCCCCTAGCCTGAAAGTGATGACATCATTTGTTCTTTACTCCCCTAAAGCTGGCTGGCCAGCCTGGCGCGGTGGCCCACCCAAGCCTCTTCCTTTTAATGTGGCTGGAAGTGGTTAAAACGTACACTAAAGCCCTTGTTTCCAGAACTGGTCACCCCCGAATTTTCCATTATGTTATCCCCCGAAATACGCGACTGTGCCCGGATCTAAAGCAGAGAGGGGCGATGGTTTAAATTTGTGTGCATCCGGCAGACAAATATTATCATTTGTTCCCGTTTCCAGATGCGTTTGTGGCACTCTCGCATCTTGCCCTGGACGCTGCACTTGACTTTTGTAGGGTGGGTTCAGTGCAGTCATGGGTCTACAGACCTCGCGGTGGGGACTTGAAGTCAGGGATACACCATAAAATTTGAGCCACTGACTTGCAGCGAATAAGTTTCACAACAAAAGCAGATCCAGTTTATTCATAGGAAGAGGCTGGTTCTCTTCAAAGGACTGTGTGACTGATGGTGGTCATCAGCCATATATAATGGAATTGAATCAGCTGTAACACGCCCCTCTGATATATATTTTGGTCAGCTGTGCTGGATAAGGCACCAGGCATGCATGCAGTTGCTTGCAATTTCACAGTATTCTACTGCTTACCTAACTGTTTCTTGTAGTATTTAGTCTAGTAGAGGACAAGTGAATTTCATGTTTAGTCTTAACTGTATTTACTCAAATGTAAAATGTATTTTAAGGATTTTGACTTTTTGAGGCATTTTTACACATAAGATCATTATAAATCTGATATACACAGCAAAAAGTCTTTCTGCAACATGTTTTTAATTTGTCATAGGAATAACATACACCTCAGTCTCAAGTCACTGAAAAATTGATACATGGTAATTCCTTTAGACTGTAGCCTAATCATTTGAATCCATTTTTAAAATGAAAAAGAAGAGTGGAGGGTCTATTTTAAAGTGAAATAGTGTGGAGAATCCCTCTCTAATATACAAACAAGTGTATACTGTGTAATAGACTAGAATTTTATTTTTGCACGTGTCATCTTCTATGCAAGAGAGAAATTCCTTCTTTTAATCCACAGTACAGATGCATTTATCATATTAAATTTCACCTTTTTCTAAAATGAATTTTATTCAGTTTCTTATGCTATATTCCAATCTCCAGCATATGAAATACTGGTTTATAATTCTCAGAAGTAAAACTTTTAGTTTTAGAAAGAACTATCAGAAGATTTGAGAAAGTGTGTGTAGTTTGTGGATACTGGCCACATATGGGGGAAAAACCGAAAACTTAGGCCACAAGTCACAAAACTTGAACCCTAATCTTAATTCTAATTAATCTGATGTTGGTTTAGCCTGAATTTACTAAAGTGTAAAATACAGATTTTAAGTTTTCCACAAACTTGCCTTATGCTATTAAGATTTTTTTTTTTAATGTGCAAGTAACAATTGCTAAAACTAGAAAAATGTTAAGTAAGAGCATTTGGCAGAAATCTTAATTCATCCTATTGAACTTTGGGTGTAATTATAAATGTAAGTAATTTGAACTTTCTAATAAATAAAAAAATAAGAAGCCTTCATTATAAGCCTTTTGGTATATTACCAAGGAACCTGACATTTCAGAACAATTATTGGTCAAAGTTTTTGAAACTAATACTGCTTTTAAACTCTCTTTCAGTTATTACTTATAAGCAATGTAATGAATTTCAAAGCCAGGGAAAGATTGTTGCTCCCCAGCCAAATAGTATAAAGTGGTAAATTTATAAACAAATAGCCAGTCCTCCTCACACTTGGCCAATGTGACTTGTAAAGATACACACTAGAGTGCATAAGTAAAAAACAGAGCAAACAGCGAGAGAACCAGCTGCAGAGACATCCTGAGCAAATAGGAGAACGGATGGCCTCGACGTATCTCATTTTTGCTTTCTTTATAATGTAACTCTAACTGCATACACAGTACAGAATAAACTCCCTCAGAGAGGGCTTTCTCCATGAATGCACTCTCAAACATCAAAGAAAAGAGTACAAGTGAAAGTTCCTCTTCAGCCAGCTCCCCCCAGTCACATTTCTGAGAGGCAACAGCCAAGAGTGGCCATTCTTTTAAACTTTTTTTCCATGTAGTGACATACACAAATATAAGCAGATCATTGTTTTGTTTTATGAGTTTTTGAAATAAATGAGACCATACTTTACATATGTGTACGTACACACACACACACACACAGTAGTAAACTAAAACTTCCTTCTTCACTCAATGATTTCATAAAGAACTTTCGTACCGGGTCCATATAAATGGAACTCCGCCTTTTTAACTGGTATGACATGCACCATAATCTGCTTATGCATTCTCCTAGGAGCTTTTCTATCTTTTCAGTTTTCACTATAATAAACATTAAATACTCTTGTAGGGGACTCTTTCTGCATGTATGTGTTTCTCAGGGAATAACTACACAGAAGTAGCGTTGCTCGACTGGGGGAAACAGGATTTAAAAATTTCGATAGGTCCTTAGAAATTTCCCCCCAACTTATATTCCCAATCTTCTCCCAACTTATACCCCTACAATGTTTCCATTTCCTCACATGCTGCATAGCATTCCATATGTTTGGTTTTCATCACGTTTGTCTGTATGATGAGTAAAAAAAGGTCTCATTGTTTGAGAGACTTTTCGTTAATTTATGAGTCATTTGTATTTCTTAGTTGAAGAAATGTGCTTATATCCTTGTTAGATGCTTATTCATTTATAAAAAGGTTCTTTAAAAAACATGTTTCCATGAAATATATACTTTATGTATTGACAATGTGAATTAAGATGACTGCCTTTTACCTAATTTGGTTTTCGCCTTTGGTTTAAACATGGACACGGGTCAATAGAGGGCTTCCCAGATGTTGCTAGTGGCAAAGAACCTGCCCACCAATGCAGGAGACATAAGAGACATAGGTTCAATCCCTGGGTTGGGAATATCCCCTGGAGGAGGGCATGGCAACCCACTCCACTATTTTTGCTTGTAGAATCCCATGGACAGAGGAGCCAGTCCATAGGGTTGCAAAGAGTCAGACACAACTGTAGCAACTTAGCAAGCATGCAAAAGTCAATATTTTCTTCTAATACTTCAAAATTGGTTTTCACTCAGCTCCTTAATCCTTTTGGGATGAATTTGCATGTGTTGTAAGGGAGGACTCAAATTTGATTTTTTTTTCTTCTCCAATTGAATGGTCAATATTCCTATGGAATTTATGAAAGAGCTTTCCCCCCATCAATTTGAAATAACTATTCTCATATATGTGGTGAATTCCTTTCCCTATGGAGACTGATCTAACAAGGTTTTGAGAGATGTTACACCCAATAGATTGTAATAAATTTAATCTTCAAATTTTTAAAATCGTCTTGGGCTCCCAAAACTTTCAGTATTATTCTGTTTCTAATTTCAGAACATGTCAAGTATTAGAATAGTAATATGTGCAGCCTGGTTATGGTTCTCATTTAGAAGGCTAATTCAGTACTGTTCTAGGATGAAGCTGCTGGTTTGTTGTTGTTGTTTTTTTTTTTTTCTGTCTTCATCCTGCTAAGAAACAAGAGAGTAATTTCAGACAGCCATATTCTCCAGGATAGAATACAGCTGATTGGAGCTCTCCAAACATACCAAGTGATAACCAACTACCAGCAATGTAACACTTTTTGTAAAAGTGATGAGTCCCTGCTGTCAGTGATTTGAAAAAATAAAATTCATCTTTTTTCTTACATAAATACTTATAGAATGTGAATTAATCCCCCCCCCAAAAAAAAACCAGCACATCAAGAAGAGGACCTTTGATAGGATTGCAAATTAGGCAAGTTCACTTGGACAAAAATGCAAAAATTTTATCAGTGCAATTAAAAAAAAATTACGTACGTACAAGTACAGAAAATACTTGTAATAAGCAGTCAGCAGAGCTGAGATCTGGGTGAGTTCATGTCTTCCTCTACCTCATAGAGCTTGAGACAGGACTGGAAGTAACTCTGGAGCCCTAACTGAGGCTTCATCTTTTCTCTTGATTCCAGTTAGTGCATGGGTCCTGAGGAGAACCTGGAGAATTTTGTCCTCAACATGTGCACTGAAATATGAGAATTTCTTGTGGAAGTTCTAGCTTAAAAAGCAATTTGCCTTCACATCAAAAAGTGGCCATTTTAATAAATATCGTGAAGGCTTTTCATCATAAGCAAGGATGACTCTCCATATTTGGAACCTAAAATGGACTTAAGGCACTCAATAGGTTTTTAAAATTTAATGACAATACCTACTCCATGGCTGTATCAAGTTTTTGGTTCACTCCACCCCCTCCTCTATCCACCCTCCCTGCTTTCACTTTCAGCCTCCTTGTTTTCATCTCTGGGTAGAATCTTTCTTAAAAAATTTATTGGATGATTTACGTGGTTGATTTACAGTGGTGCGTTAGTTTCTGCTGTACAGCAAACTGTGTAGGATATCTGAATAAGTTCACCCAAGGAAAGCTTGTGAGGAAAACTGATATGTGCAACTTCTGCTTACCATGCTGAAAAAGACATTTCGTTTGCCCTCCTTTTTAATTGTTCTTTGTTAAGGAGGGCTGGGGCACGGATGTGGGGGTGGCCTGAATCTGCCAATCGGAAAACAGCCTCTAAAATGGGGGAGCCAGGGCAAGATGAAAAGAACCTGGAGCCTTGGATGGACCACCTGAGTTAGAGCTCCCTGGCCTGGGCTCAGCATACTATGTCTGTAAAAGGCCAGATAATAAATGCTTTAGGCTTTGTAGGTCATAACCTCTCTGTTCTATTTTGCCATTCATAGTGCAAAAAGTAGCGGTAGATAATACTTGACTGTGAACGAATTGTGGGTCAGTGTTCCGGTGAAAGTTTATTTAATGGACACTGAAGATGGAACAGACTGGTTCCAAATAGGAAAAGGAGTACGTCAAGGCTGTATATTGTCACCCTGCTTATTTAACTTCTATGCAGAGTACATCATGAGAAACGCTGGACTGGAAGAAACACAAGCTGGAATCAAGATTGCCGGGAGAAATATCAATAACCTCAGATATGCTGATGACACCACCCTTATGGCAGAAAGTGAAGAGGACCTAAAAAGCCTCTTGATGAAAGTGAAAGAGGAGAGTGAATAAGTTGGCTTAAAGCTCAACATTCAGAAAACGAAGATCATGGCATCTGGTCCCATCACTTCATGGGAAATAGATGGGGAAATGGTGGAAACAGTGTCAGACTTTATTTTGGGGGGCTCCAAAATCACTGCAGATGGTGACTGCAGCCATGAAATTAGAAGACGCTTACTCCTTGGAAGAAAAGTTATGACCAACCTGGCTAATATATTCAAAAGCAGAGACATTACTTTGCCGACTAAGGTCCGCCTAGTCAAGGCTATGGTTTTTCCTGTGGTCATGTATGGATGTGAGAGTTGGACTGTGAAGAAAGCTGAGCGCNCATGGGAAATAGATGGGGAAATGGTGGAAACAGTGTCAGACTTTATTTTGGGGGGCTCCAAAATCACTGCAGATGGTGACTTCAGCCATGAAATTAAAAGACGTGTACCCCTTGGAAAAAAAGTTATGACCAACCTACATAGCATATTCAAAAGCAGAGACATTACTTTGCCGACTAAGGTCTGTCTAGTCAAGGCTATGGTTTTCCCAGTGGTCATGTATGGATATGAGAGTTGGACTGTGAAGAAAGCTAAGCACTGAAGAATTGATGCTTTTGAACTGTGGTGTTGGAGAAGACTCCTGAGAGTCCTTTGGACTGCAAGGAGATTCAATCAGTCCATTTTAAAGGAGATCAGTTCTGGGATTTCTTTGGAGGGAATGATGCCAAAGCTGAACTCCAGTACTTTGGCCACCTCATGAGAACAGTTACCTCATTGGAAAAGACTTTGATGCTGGGAGGGATTGGGGGCAGGAGAAGAAGGGGACGACAGAGGATGAGATGGCTGGATGGCATCACTGACTCGATGGACGTGAGTCTGAGTGAACTCTGGGAGATGGTGATGGACAGGGAGGCCTGGCGTGCTGCGGTTCACCGGGCCGCCAAGAGTCGGACACGACTGAGCGACTGAACTGAACTGAACTGAACTGAGCTACCAGGGAGTTCCCTGTTTCTAGGTAGGAGAAATTTATTTTAGAGGTTTATCATGATAATATATATTGCTACAGGACTCGAAATCAACTAAGTTAGAGAAACACTGGGGTGTCAGAGAAAAGACAGAACCATGCAGCCCACATCTGACATCTGCCCGAGTCCGTGGGAACCCAGGTCAGTGAGGACGCAGCAGAAGACGCTTCCTTTCCATTATCACCAAGTATGCGCTTCTACGTCCAGACACAAGATACGACAGTGAAAACCAGATCACAGTGTGGAGAACAGGAGGTCGTCGTTCTCACACAGCCGCCAGCCGGCGCCTCCTTCGCACTAATGTTTCGACTTCCGCATCTCCATTTCCCTTGCTCCTTCTTTCACGCAAGTGGAGCCGTACCTGACTGATGCTGGGTCTTTAATAAAATATTTGTTTTGAAACAACAGATACTTAAATACATTGTATTTAATGGTTCTCTTTGGAGATTTCACTGTATTTTTTTTTTCAAAATCATCTCTATTGCTAAGTTTATTTCACGTACAACCTGAAAAGTCTAATATCTTTTTTGAAAAACAACATTTTGGTCATTACAAGCCACCAATGAATCTTTCTCCCACCATCTCCATGAAAAGCTCCCAGACTCAAAATTTATAGACAGTGAGGAAGGATATGAACAGTGTCTGTGGCAAGAGTCCTTTCCCCTTGAACAGGAGTGACTTGGCCTGTACAAAGGCTGATTTCTCGTGGGACTCACAGATTTTGTGTCGTTGTGTCATTGTCTACATATTTTAGAAAGAGAACGTGAAGCAGCATTCTGCTGAAACACTGTAGGTGCAGTTTTTGTTTTTGTTTTTTAGAGTGTATGTTGGGGAGCAGGGTGGAAATCTGTCTTAGTTTTTTCCCACATGGGATACAACACTGAAATGCAATCTTCAGCTGAAAGCCCTGCCAGTCTCCTAAAACACAGTTCTTTAACAAAGTTTAAGCTAGTGTTAAAACACTAAAGAGAGAAACTGCTTGTCTTTCCACTTCAGCTTTATTTTATGCCCATTTTGTATTGTTGTAGGGGCTGTAATTCATACTTCTGATACTATTTCTGATGCGCAAAATTCGTTGTCTTGTAAATATCTTATAAACAGTTCAAATGTAAATAAAAAATACTGTAGTGCAGTAGTTTAAAATACTAAAGCTTAGAAATCTAAATGTGAATTATTTCATTGTTAAAATATTCAAAGACTTACAGATTCAAGAGACAAAATTAACCTCAAAGGCCTTTTTTTCTTTTGCCAATAAGGAAACAGGCCTGGAGAGTTATTGGACCTGAAAGTCCCAAGTCAAGATTTAGGTACCACTCCAGCAGGCTGTATTCCACACTACAGGGCACCCCTAGAATCAGTGTTCTAGTAACAGTAAGCCAGTTCACCCTTCCTGGATCAGAAAGTTTTACTGTTTCAGGGAAATGAATGATAAATAAGTGGATAGGAAAGAAGGGAGGAGGAAAGGAAAAGATGGGAGGAAGCAGAGGAAAATACAGAGAGAGAAATAAACTGACACCAAAGAAGGAAGGAGGGAAGGAGAGAGGAGAGAGGAGGGTGCCTGTGGAGACAGTCGCGCTGGACAGTGTCATAACGGGCCCTTCTTGGGGCTGAATTTGTACCAAAACCCTTAGCGGTGCCTGGGAGAGTTGAGGCCTCCCAGAAAGTGACAGCGACCGGGTAGTGGGATTGGGCCTTCCCACTAGACATGGAACGTGAGTCAAACTCACCTGCCTTTCAGAGGGCACCCGGCTTTATGGCCCAGCACAGTCACAGGCAGATGCCTAGGCAGTGTGGCGGGAGGCAGCTGAGGGTGAACACAGAGGGCTAAGGGCTTCTTTCTGCCCTCCCTGTTGTACCCATCGCTCAATGGACAACATTGCCTGGATCAACGAGGATGATGCGGGTCCCACAGCACTTCGTGCCTCCACTCAGTCTGGGTGTTGTCTCTTTTTGTAGCACTGTAACTGCCTAGCTCCATGTCTCTTCCCCACTAGACAGGCTACTTCCCCGCCGGACTGGCCACTTCTTGAAACCGAGAGCCCGCTGTGTTCATGCGTGTCCTGCACACCCAGCCCAGGGCCTGGGACCCGGTCGACGATAAGAATTCTCATTCAGTTGCACTCTGATGTGCGTAGGCTTGCTTAAACAGGGGCAACTGGCTCTCGAGAACCACGCAAAACAAAATCTCAGCAATACTTCTCCCAGGAGACATGGAGGAGCGGTTGGTTTTGCGTCTTAGTATTTCCGGCAATCTATTGTTGGGCTACCCCTGACCCCACTTCAGTGGCTGGGCAGAGGCATGGAACTAGTTCTGTCCAATGAGGTGCGAGCAGAAGCAGTAAGGAATGTCAGTTCCAGTCGGAGCATCTAACTGCGGGTGCGAGATCCCCTAGCACCTGGAGCCACCATCCCAGTGCTGGCCGCTCCATCCACGTGGATCTGAGGTTCAAGACGACACAGCAGAAGTCATTGCTAATCTACAACAGACGTGAGACGCACACAGGACGCACGCAGGAATCAATCTTTGTTGGTTTAAGCTGCTGAGACTTGGGGCTTGTTTATTACTTCATTATAACCCCACCTATATTAACCAATGGAAAAACGAACAAAATCAAGATCTTATTCTCCCTATTCTGACTACCAAATCCTTTAGTAACAATTATTAAAAGAAAAGCTCAGTACAAGTGATCTGGAAGCAGAAACAGAAAGTGAAAAGCCAATACCTCAGGAGCGGGACTGCACAGTCCACGGTTACAGTAAGAAAGGGGTCTGTGCTGAACCCTGGGTGGGCGCAGGGGCCACCTGCTCACGTGTGTGCATGTGTGAGCCACACACTGGCGAGGAATGGAGGGCCAGGAGCTGAAACTATGGTAAATGGTGCATTAATTTTTGGCAGAACAGAGGTAACGATAATGCTGAAAACTATAAGCATAAAAGCAATGAAGCTTCAAAAGAAGGCAATGAGGCAGAAAAGAGATTTAACAATAGACTGAAAGGGTCCCCCCACCCAATGCCATGGCTACTGGTAAAAGACTGCCTGGTAAAACCACATTGCAGAAGGGCTTTATCTCTCTGTTTGTAGGCATTTCCCTGTAACACTTGAATACAATTTTTATTGCATTTGGAACGTTTGAATGTGACCATCATTTTTAGGGCCTGAATTACTTCGTTTTAAGTGAAGGGCATCTCAAGGTCTGGATATGTTCAAATTTGTGTTTGCAAAGGCCCCACTCAAACACAGAGCAACTGCCAGGATGGGCTTTGTGCTGAGGCAAATCAGCACGCGTTCACACTACCTTGGCAATACATGTTTACTTTTAGGGATGCTTGATTTTTTTCTGGTTGTTGTTCAAAACGATAAGAAATAGAAAACGCATAAAGGACAAAAATTAAAGCACTCAATCTTATATTCAGAAGGAATTAATATGGTCACTGTTTTGAAAATCCAGACTCTTTTTCTGACATCCCTATACATCTTATACATCTTTCTATCTATACATCTTTGTGTGTCCGCAAAGAGTTGGACACAACTGAGCGAGTGAACTGAACTGAACTGATACATCTTAATGTGATTTTAGTACTTAGGCCCCCTGCATTTTTCTTCACACAACATTTAATCATGAGAAATATTCTAGAAGATTAAATATATCCCTAAATATGTATACAGTCATTTATTTCTCTAATATTTATCAATAGGTTGATAACTCTTTTTTATGATTATAATTAATACTAGGATGAGCAGAAATAACTTCCACGTTTCTGATTATTTTACAGAAGAAGAATTAACAAAGGAAATGATGGATGTTGTAGGAATCTTGAAGTACCAAACTTGGTTAATTGTCAAAACTGCCATGAAGTCTACTCTAATCTCTACTCCTATATGTTTATGAGAGTACCATTTCCTCACTCCTGTATACACAGAGAATTATACCTTTCAAATGTTTAACAATTTGTTTGACAAAAAATGACACTGCAGTGTTGTATTAATTTGCTTTAATTTTTTTGACTAATAGTAAACATAAAAATTACCTCACATGTTTAAAAATAATTTGCATTTCTTACATTTTGTTTGAACTTGTATGCCTATTTCATTTTTCTATTTATAGTATTAGCCTCATTTCTACTGGTTTTTAAGTTTCCTTTATACAGTTAGGCTATTAACTTTTTGCATATAAAATTTCAGAGTCAGGATATTTAGGGTCAGTAAGAGGAGTTATTATATGTGAAAGTTGTTTTTAAGCATAAAGTGCTATAGAATTATTCATTTGTTTTTTTTCTTTAGATTTTCAAATCTTGGATTTCTGATTCATTTTTCTTTTGACATTATTAAACCCTAACACTGAAAGTGAAAGTGAAAGAGAAGACTGAAAAAGTTGGCTTAAAGCTCAACATTCAGAAAACTAAGATCATGGCATCTGGTCCCATCACTTCATGGGAAATAGATGGGTAAACAGTGGAAACATTGGCTGACTTTACTTTCTTGGGCTTCTAAATCACTGCAGATGGTGACTGCAGCCATGAAATTAAAAGACGCTTATTCCTTGGAAGGAAAGTTATGACCAACCTACACAGCATATTAGAAAGCAGAGATATCACTTTGCCAACAAAGGTCTGTCTAGTCAAGGCTATGGTTTTTCCAGTAGTCATGTATGGACGTGAGAGTTGGACTATAAGGAAGCTGAGTGCTGAAGAATTGATGCTTTTGAACTGTGGTGTTGGAGAAGACTCTTAAGAGTCCCTTGGACTGCAAGGAGATCCAACCAGTCCATCCTAAAGGAGATCAGTCCTGGGTGTTCATTGGAAGGACTGATGTTGAAGCTGAAACTCCAATACTTTGGCCACCTTATGCAAAGAGTTGACTCATTGGAAAAGACCCTAATGCTGGGAAGGATCGGGGGCAGGAGGAGAAGGGGACGCAGAGGATGAGATGGTTGGATGGCATCACTGACTCAATGGACATGGGTTTGGGTAGACTCCAGGAGCTGGTTTTGGACAGGGAGGTCTGGCATGCAGCAGTTCATGGGGTCACAAGGAGTCGGACATGACCAAGCGACTGAACTGAACTGAATGTTGAACTGGCAATCAACTGAGTACATGATTCTGCATTCACAAGTGCACACGTAACTGCACATACAGGTAATTTTTTGAGTTCCTGAGCATTAGTATTGTAATGTGCTGGTTACAGCACCAGCTGTAGAGCCAGATTTCTGAAGTGTCAGTCCCAGTTCTGGGCCCTGCTAGTTATGTAAACTGGAGCAAGTTATTTAGCCTCTCTAGGTCTCATTTACCTCAGGTGCAAAATATCAGAATAATTTCTTAAACAAGTAACTGACCTCAAAGTATTGCTGTGAGGACTAAACAAGGTAACTAGGTCACTAGTTAAACTAGATAGCTACTTTAATCAATCCCGAAAACCGAGGCCAGATATTTGGTGAATCCGGCTCTGCATGTTACATGTTACATGTCCATTCACTGAACACAAGCCTTCTAATCTAGCTTATTTTGGAGTGAAACTAGGCATTTGGAGTGAAACACATCTCTAAAACAACAGTTAATTAAAATTTTCTGGAGCACTCTGCAAAGTGATTGATATTCATTATTCACTCAACAATTATCTATTGCATACTTGTGCTGCTAGGCAGTATTTTAAGTTCCTCAGCTGTGGAGAAAACCAGTAAGGTCCCTGAGATAGGGAGTTTTCATTCCAGAGAGAATAGGTTTTAAAAAAGAAAACATACAAATTCACAAACAAGCTAATTTCAGAGAGGAACCAAGGATGGAAAGAATGAGGCGGGAGAATGCACAGGAGGACCAAGGGGGTACCCCCAGCTGGTGGGACGGGCAGACAGGATGAGGAGGAGGCACCGTGTCGTCACAGTGACAGCGACCCCATGAGAGGGCAGCGTTTTGCCCTCAGGTTCACAAACAGGATGATTAAGTTACTGAAACCAAACCTTTGTTGCTTTAATAAAACACACATGCTTGTCTCTGATTGCAAATGGAACACTTGTTCATGTTAGAAGAGACAGCTAAGGACAAAAACAAAAACAAGCCATCTGTGATCCTGTGTGGGTGACGCTGTGTGTCTGTTTTCTGTCCTCTTTATGTGCATATAATTTACACTTATATTTTTATAAATATAGAAATGTAAAATACAGTATTTGTAACTTCTTTTCCACTGAGCAGTGCTTTTCCATGTCACTAATGAGCCTTCCGAAGCGTCATCTTTAATAGCTACGCAGTTTCACACTATACGGAACCATAATGATTCTTTGTTTCTTACCAGTGGATAGTTACGCCATTCCAGCTTTTCATGGTTATAGACAATGCTGTGATAAGCCTAACAACAACAACAACAATAAAGTAATAACTAATATTTATTCAAGTGCTTATATATGGCCTGCATTGTGCTGAGCAATTTGTAACTCTTAACTGATTCAATGTGCACAACGGTCCTGCAAAACAGGGACAATGGCAAGCATCCCTTTAGAAACTGAGGAAGCTCTGACAAAAATAAGTTAAATAATTTGCTCAAGGTCACACATCCAGTAAATTGCAGAGCTAGGACTTGAATTTCTGGTCCCAGCCAGAGCAAAACACTCAGTCAGTGAACTTTATTCCTGTCCCTGATGGTATTTCTACAGATTTAGAGATAATTCTTAGTCCTCCTCAGGATTATTTATTTAGGATAAATATTTAGAAATAAAACTGCTCAAAATCTAATCCAGATCTAATGTTTCCACACAGAAAACACAGCTCCTCTCATCCAAACCTAATGCCCACCCCCAGGCGCTCCAGGGGGACATCCAAGACTCTGCTTCAGACCACACACCCATCACAGACTGCAGGGAACAGGGAAACAGGGAAGCAACACTGGCCTAACCAGAGGGGTTTCGGCTCTTGAAGCTCTTCCCTCCCCTGGTTCCCTTCAGAGCCTCTGCCAAGGACAGGCTAGAAAAGGCCAGAGGCTCTGCAAGTTCTACCTGTGTTCATTCATCCATGATCCCCCAAAGAATCATCTTCACACACGTCCCCATCGTGTAAACAAAAGAAAGGAAGCAATCCCACTCCCAGGCATATACCCAGAGAAAACCATAATTCAGAAGGATACACGCACCTCAGTGTTCTCTCTCTCTGTTTACAATAGCCAAGACATGGAAGCCACCTAAATGTCCATCAGCAGAGGGATGGATAAAGAAGCTATAGTATCTGCAACTACACACACACACACCCACACCATGGAATGTTACTCAGCCATTAAAAAGAACAAAATAATACTATTTGCAGCAGCATGGATAGACCTAGAGATTGTCATACTGAGTGAAATGTCAGACACAGAAAGACAAATATCATATGATATTGCTTGTATGTGGAATCTAAGAAGAAGACGGTATGAATGAACTTATTTACGAAACAAGTAGAGTTACAAATGTAGAAAACAAACTTATGTTTACCAGGGGTTAGTCCCTTGGACTGCAAGGAGATCCAACCAGTCCACTCTGAAGGAGATCAGCCCTGGGATTTCTTTGGAAGGAATGATGCTAAAGCTGAAACTCCAGTACTTTGGCCACCTCATGAGAAGAGTTGACTCATTGGAAAAGACTCTGATGCTGGGAGGGATTGGGGGCAGGAGGAGAAGGGGACGACCGAGGATGAGATGGCTGGATGGCATCATGGACTCGATGGACATGAGTCTGAGTGACCTCTGGGAAATGATGATGAACAGAGAGGCCTGGCGTGCTGTGATTCATGGGGTCGCAAAGAGTCGGACACGACTGAGTGACTGAACTGAACTGACCTGAGAGGAAGGGATAAACTGGAATATTGGGACTGACATATATGTACCATTGAGTATAAAATAGATACCTACAGTACTAAACAGGGAACTCTACCCAACATTCTGTAATGACCAGGTCAGGTTCTGTACAGGAAAAGTACCTAAAAAGGGTGGATGTAGGTGTGTGTGTAACTGACTCACTTTGCTGTACACTCGAAACTGACACAACACTGTTACTCAACTATACTCCAAAAATTTTAAAAAGAAACAAAGAAAGATAGAAAGGCGGAGAGAAGGCATCAGTGGTTTTGAGCTCGAGAGGCCGAAGTTTCTCATGATGGCCCGGTACATCTCTTAAGGTGGATGCACCAGCCATGTGACCTCCCATACTTCTTCTTTTTTCTCTGTGTGGCTCTATGAGGTCACACAGAAAGAAATAGATAGCAGATCAGTGGACCACACTCAGGGGTCTAAAGAAGTCCCATAAGTACATGCTGCTGATTGAGACACACCTGGTAGACACTCCCAGGAGATGTGCGCTGGCGTTAACCCCAAATCATGACTCACTGGATACAATTTTATCTCATTTTTCAATAAATGTTTTTTTTTTTTTCTTGAGAGGCTGTTCAGATAAAGATAATGAAATGATGATTCATCTCTGTTACTTTTCCCAGGCTTCAAATATAACCAGGAATCACAGGTTTCTATTTTGCCAAAGGAGGGTCCTGAGCATCATAAACTTGATGTCATCTCATCTGGTCAAATGATGGAGGTTTTACTGGGGAGTGGAGGATTCAACTGCATTATTTTATCTACTTTATACAGTAGAATATCACTCTTCAAAGAGACAGAATATGAAAAAACAAATCTAAAAAATAAAAAAATAATAATCATCCTTTGTTAATTCAGAGGCCATTTCTGAATTGTAAAAAGCTTTGTCATTATTACAATATTGAATTACTGCAAAAGAAACTTCCAATCGACAACCTGGGTTACAATCACCTGCTTGTGAAGTTTCTGCTTGGGAAGCACAGGTCCATTTGTAATAAATAGTGCTGAAGGCCTCAGAGCAGCCCACACACGTGTTTTTAACCCATAATGTAGCTGGAAAGAAGTACTAATAAAGTTGAAGACCCTCACTATCTCTTCTCACCTTATTTTCATGTATCCATCAAGCAGCTGTGTTTCAAACCCATAAGCCAAGAACCAGGACGATGTCTTCCACATTCTGATGTCAGATACAGGTACCTGGACTTATGTCTTTTGGGCAGAGACAGGCTGGTAGAAGAGAAGGCCTCTCATAGAGACTCTAGCAACCCAGGTTACAGGTTCCAGGAAACCTGAGACTGAAACACTTGGGTCAAGATGAAAAAGAAAAAAGGAAGAGGAACAAGAGTTAACTGACTGTGCTTAAGGACCCACAGCTGCTACTGGAGGGTACTGTGTGTGCGTGTGTGTCTGGGATCCGAGGCAGGGTGAATTTCCCTTTTATCTGAGAGATCACTCATGGAAAAGAGGTCCTCTTTTCTCGCGTCCACTTACTGTTTGCAACGTTTGTATATCTGTGCAAAATACTTAAATGAGCTGTGATGCCTTTTTTCCTTGCTTATATTTAATTAAATCGTCATTTGAAAGAAAAAGGCTCCATGATGGCAGGCGGTGCCTCTCTTTCCTCACTTCTATATTCCCAGAACGGAGCATATTTCCTGGGACATAGTATGAGTTCTACTGGAGCAGAAATAACAGTGGGGAAGAAGAAGCTAGATGCAAGAAATAATTCGAAAGTCAGTCAGCTTGCATCACAGTGGAGGATGAACTCCAGTTATTGAAAAGCCTTGTTGATTAAACGTGAAATAATAGACACCAGAACAACACAGGCATACAAACTTAGTCACCATGGTCTGACCCACAAGTGAACCAAGGAAGCTAAGCACACAGTTTTCTAAAGAGCAGGAAATGAATTCAGGTATCAAGGATAATGAAGTCTATATAACCCGATTTTCCTCCTTTTGAAAAGATGAGAGAGGGTGTGATTTAGCAGTTTTAAGCCTGACTTAGCTGCCATCCTGGATGGATGAACATGGACTCAGTCCCACGCCCACTAAAGAGCCTGCCAAGCTGCTTCAGTCGTGTTGGACTCTTAAGGCCCCATGGACTGTAGGCTCCAGGCTCCTCATCCGCGGGATTATCTAGGCGAGAACACTGGAGTGTATTGCCATGTACTCCTCCAGGGGATCTTCTAGACCCAGGGATCGAACCCATGTTTCCTGCATCTCCTGCACTGGCAGGCAGGTTCTTTACCACTAGCACCATGAGGGAAGCCTGGGGTTATTATGTTTGTGAAAGTGAAAACGAAAGTCACTCTGTCATGTCTGACTCTTTGCGACCCCATGGACTGTAGCCTGCCAGGTTCCTCTGTCTATGGAATTCTCCAGGCCAGAATACTGGAGTGGGTAGCTGTTCCCTTCTCCAGAGGATCTTCCTGACACAGGAATCGATTCGGGTCTCCTGCATTGCAGGCAGTTTGTTTACCACCTGAGCTATCAGGGAAGCCGGGGGTTAGGTATATGGAAGTTAAAACGCACTGGACAAATTAACAGTGTTACTTAAAAGCAACAAAAACCACTCCCTTGGAGAGCCTCAGAGTTGAAAAATTCTTCTGAAAGATAGGCAGCTTATTATACGACTATAAACAATGAAAGTCTGGCCAAAGGGCCAACTATATAGCTTGATGTGGTATTTTATAACCAATTTTAGGCACAATCTACCTCTTTCTTTCAAATCCTACGGAGCATTTAACTTCATGAGCCTAAGACTATACTATAAAACCTAATGACCCTGATAATACGCAATCATAAAGACCCGAGCTGTGCCAAACTCTTGGCTACAGGAGGGGACGCGTAGCACGCTTCCCATCTCCCTTAAAGGCCACGAGGCCACGGGACAAACCTCAGAAGCTCGGTTTTGTCACATTCTGGATTCTGGCTCAGACAAAAGTGTCTGGGTGTCAGGTGTGAATCAGTTCAGTTCAGTCGCTCAGTCGTGTCCGACTCTTTGCGACCCCATAGACTGCAGCACGCCAGGCCTCCCTGTCCATCACCAACTCCCGGAGCTTCATTTCTCCTCAAGTTTCAAGGAGGGTAAAATCCAAAGGATATCCTTGGGGAAAAGAAAGTCTTGATCAACAGCCATGCTGCACAGCAGAAAGTGTGGTCAGTCTGCAGAGATTCGGAAACAAGATGGTGTGAAGGAAATGTGAAGCAACAGAAAAGAAGGCAGGGATTCAGAGTTAGAGATGTCTAATTATACGGCGGGAGGTAGTGCCCGGAGCAACTCCTCGGACCAAAGCAGAGAAGCTACTTGTTTCCACAGAACGCTTTTAATTTTAACCTAGGCCAGGAGAGACAGGTAAAAGTTGGCAAAGTTATGTCAAGTCAGGGAAGGAGTCAGAATCTCCTTTTAAAGAGGGGTACATGGAGGGGCGCAAGACGAAGAGGATGACAAGAAATCACACAGCCTTCCGCCGGCACCCTGATGCCGCTTACTGACCGGTTCAGCTTGGTGTTTCGGAGGTGAGAGCCACTATTTTTACTCATAATCTCTATACTCTAGTACAACACTTACTTTCTATTCTTCATCTCCAAGAGTTTTCCAACTGGCAGAGAGTCTTAATACTAATAATAAAAACCTCCTTGAGATAGGAAAAATGCCACATTATTCCTTTGCAGGATATTATTCCAGCAAACTACAATGGAGACTAGGAAAATGCACTAATTCGATTTGTCACAGAAATGCTATTTCTTTTAAGATCCAAGATAAATCAGCAAATGCTTTCAAAGCTGACATTTAATCCACGAATT
Source organism: Oreotragus oreotragus (assembly GCA_006410675.1). Taxonomy (NCBI): domain Eukaryota; kingdom Metazoa; phylum Chordata; class Mammalia; order Artiodactyla; family Bovidae; genus Oreotragus; species Oreotragus oreotragus. Next base: position 137,161 of record SJYX01007605.1, on the reverse strand, counting down.
CAAATCATTTCCAAGACCTATGACCCATTAGAAAGACAGTTTCAATTTCCCTTGCCCTTGTGAGAGTCTAATGTATAGCTGGCAGAAAACACATTTACACGGCACACAACCCAGGACAAAATTACCATTTATTGATAAGGCTTTTCAAGTTAAAAAAAAAATGATCTTGCTAGTCGTGTTCATTTTGATTTGTTAATCTGTCAGCAGATGGATGGTCCATTCTGGTGAAGTTCCCTAAAATGTAACAGGTTAACAGATGTCCATGTGACAAAGGCTGCCTACTGGAGACTAGAAGAAATCTCCCACAATCACCATGATGATTTCATAAGTAGATGGGAATATCTAAGCTGGCTAGATGTCCACATACAGACAGACTCAGATACAGACACAGATATAGATATAAGTAGGGTAAAGAATCAAACTCACGAAAGAGCTGGATGAACCTAGCTCCAATTTCTCTTATTTTTCTACTCTATTCTGTACCCTTTGTTCTAAAAATGATGATTCTGCCTCAAAAATATCAGTAAAATTCACTGAAGCCTCTAACAGAAGCTCTCAAAGGACATTAATTCAGATTTAACATTCAGAGTCAGTATCTGTGGATACAATATCCATTAGAGAAGATGCTCTTTTTTCCAGCAACTCATGTTTGTAATATGTAATTATGAAATTGTACATGTATCAATTACTGTGCTAGAAGAACTCTATAAAGCACAGCTATAAGTTCTGCCTTGAGGAGCTTACTGTGTTCATTTATAAGTGGAATAGATTTCTTACTATATCTGCGGTTAAACAGAGGAAAAGAAATGTTATCTTTAAGGACAATTTGTCCCTGGAACCATTCACTTCAGTCGCTCAGTCGTGTCTGACTCTTTGCAGCCCCATGAATTGCAGCACGCCAGGCCTCCCTGTTCATCACCATCTCCCGGAGTTCACTCAGACTCACGTCCATCGAGTCGGTGATGCCATCCAGCCATCTCATCCTCTGTCGTCCCCTTCTCCTCCTGCCCACAATTCCTCCCAGCATCAGAGTCTTTTCCAGTGAGTCAACTCTTCGCATGAGGTGGCCAAAGTACTGGAGTTTCAGCTTTAGCATCAGTCCTTCCAAAGAACACCCAGGACTGATCTCCTTTAGAATGGATTGGTTGGATCTCCTTGCAGTCCAAGGGACTCACCAGAGTCTTCTCCAATACCACAGTTCAAAAGCATCAATTTTTGGGTGCTCAGCTTTCTTCACAGTCCAACTCTCACATCCATACATGACCACAGGAAAAACCATAGCCTTGACTAGACGGACCTTAGTCAGCAAAGTAATGTCTCTGCTTTTGAATATACTATCTAGGTTGGTCATAACTTTTCTTCCAAGGAGTAAGCGTCTTTTAATTTCATGGCTGCAGTCACCATCTGCAGTGATTTTGGAGCCCCCCAAAATAAAGTCTGACACTGTTTCCACTGTTTCCCCATCTATTTCCCATGAAGTGATGGGACCAGATGCCATGATCTTCGTTTTCTGAATGTTGAGCTTTAAGCCAACTTTTTCACTCTCCTCTTTCACTTTCATCAAGAGGCTTTTTAGTTCCTCTTCACTTTCTGCCATAAGGGTGGTGTCATCTGCATATCTGAGGTTATTGATATTTCTCCCAGCAATCTTGATTCCAGCTTGTGTTTCTTCCAGTCCAGCGTTTCTCATGATGTACTCTGCATATAAGTTAAATAAGCAGGGTGACAATATACAGCCTTGACGTACTCCTTTTCCTATTTGGAACCAGTCTGTTGTTCCATGTCCAGTTCTAACTGTTGCTTCCTGACCTGCATACAGATTTCTCAAGAGGCAGGTTAGGTGGTCTGGTATTCCCATCTCTTTCAGAATTTTCCACAGTTTATTGTGATCCACACAGTCAAAGGCTTTGGCATAGTCAATAAAGCAGAAATAGATGTTTTTCTGGAACTCTCTTGCTTTTTCCATGATCCAGCGGATGTTGGCAATTTGATCTCTGGTTCCTCTGCCTTTTCTAAAACCAGCTTGAACATCAGGGAGTTCACGGTTCACATATTGCTGAAGCCTGGCTTGGAGAATTTTGAGCATTACTTTACTAGCGTGTGAGATGAGTGCAATTGTGCGGTAGTTTGAGCATTCTTTGGCATTGCCTTTCTTTGGAATTGGAATGAAAACTGACCTTTTCCAGTCCTGTGGCCACTGCTGAGTTTTCCAAATTTGCTGGCATGTTGAGTGCCGCACTTTCACAGCATCATCTTTCAGGATTTGAAATAGCTCAACTGGAATTCCATCACCTCAACCATTAGGAGTTACAAACCTTGCTCAGTTTTACACAGAACAATTAGATAATGCTAGAAGACCAATTTCTTCATAATACTTATAATAAAAAGGAATTCCAGAGAGGAAAGCTGTTTCTTCATGTTCATAACCTAGCTGGCAGGTCCTCTTCTGCCCCGACCTGGGTATTAACCAACCAAACAAATAGAAAATGTTCTTTTTTAGCTAATGTGAGCTCACTAGCACTAATACCACCCAAAGTTGTCTTTCGATGCGTCATCTAAAGCCTGAGGGGGTCTGCAGGAGCCTACCTCGTTTGTGTGGCTGGTCAAAGGTGCTCCAGCTCCTAAACACATAGGCCTCTCTCTACAGAGATTAGGGCACCACTGTCCCCAGATATAGCAGTAACTCAAAAGAAAGACAGAGAGGCACGGAGACAGGAGTGGAGAGAGATCCCAAGATGAAATTATATTTTTTAATAATTTAATTTGGGAAGTGACATACTATCATTTATGCCACATGATATTGGTCTGATGAGAAGACTGCAAACCTGTGTGACTACCAGGCAGGCTTCCTTTGTTTTCTTGGAAAAATATTTCTTGGTGATAGTGTTCTATTGGCTTTGAGACTCTATTGGTGCTGATGTGAAGCCCACTGTATGGAAAAAGTCACATCATTTGGTTGAATTTTAAGAATTTTTAAAAATCTTTGATAATTTATTATTATTTTCTGTGTTTTAACATTTGTAAACACTACAGGTTTTATAATATGCTAGCAAACCTAGGTGACATCCCCCCTCAATTGCTAATTTATTTGTTCTACAAATATTTACTAAAAGTCTATCTAGTCAAAGCTATGTCTTTTTCAGTAGCCATGTATGGGTGTGAGAGTTGGACCATAAAGAAAGCTGAGCGCTGAAGAACTGATGCTTTTGCTCTGTGGAGCTGGAGAAGACTCTTGAGAGCCCCTTGGACCACAAGGAGATCAAATCAGTCAATCCTCAAGGAAATTAGTCCCAAATATTCACTGGAAGGACTGATGGTGAGGCTGAAGGTCCAATACTTTGTTCACCTGATGTGAAGAACTGACACATTGGAAAAGACCCTGATGCTCGCAAAGATTGAAGGCAGGAGGAGAAGGGGACGGCAGAGGATGAGATGGTTGGGTGGCATCACTGACTCAATGGACATGAGTGTGAGCAAAACCTGAAAGTTGGTGAAGGACAGGGAAGCCTGGCGTCCTGCAGTCCATGAGGTCGCAAAGAGTAGGNGACGGCAGAGGATGAGATGGTTGGGTGGCATCACTGACTCAATGGACATGAGTGTGAGCAAAACCTGAAAGTTGGTGAAGGACAGGGAAGCCTGGCGTCCTGCAGTCCATGAGGTCGCAAAGAGTAGGACAGGATTGGGCAAGTGAACAGCCACAAGGTAAAGGTTCTGCCTGCCATGCAGGAGACGAAAGAGACCTGGGTTCGATCCCTGGGTCAGGAAGATCCCCTGGAGAAGGAAATGGTAACCCACTCCAGCATCCTTGCCTGGAGAATCCCATGGACAGAGGAGCCTGGTGGCTATAGTTATAGGATCACAAAGAGTCAGACACAACTGAAGGACTTAGCACAGAAGACGGACTATTACGATATTCTGCTCTTTAGGAAATTTTGCTAAACTAATAGGTTCCAGCCTGCATGCAAGACATTATCTGGGCAAAGGACTCGGGTTAAGGGCATTGTCCAAAGACAAGCTCAGATGCAAGAGTCATTTACTCTAATTCCTTCATTTTACAGATGAGAAAATAGAATACCCAAGTGATTGACCAGGGAGGGGCCTGTGGATTGCAAATGTATTATCGAGCAAGCATTCAGGATCTATGTAACTTTGGTCCAAAGGCCAGGAGGCATATCCACAGGCATTAGGGCTAGAGTCAGTATACTGAGGCTAACTTATTCCAGAAGGAGAGTGCTGGGTGAAGCCAGCTTAGCTGCACACACCTTGGTCCAGCAGGTTGTTGGGTGGATCCTGGATCGACCAGAGTAGAGGGAGTAAGGGTGAGCAGAGCGTCTTTGGGGTGTTTCCTGGTAGACGCCTCTGTGCCTCTTCATTAACATCTGGGCTTTCTCCCTTCCAGGAGACACCACGAAGCGTTTACTCTGCAATGCAGTGAGTTTATATCTGGAAGCAAGAGGAGGCTTAGGTTTGAAAGCCAAATTCTCCCTTGGAAATAAGCTGAAAGTCTTCATGCACCACAGTCCTGCTGCGCTGTCAGTTAGATCTGGCATTCATGCTGGAAAACAGCACGTGCTGTCACGAGCAGAGGCGCAAACGGCCTCTGTTGCCATCTGCTGCCGACAGGAAAGCTCACTTGTGGGGGCGCCGTGTCAGGGCGCGGCTGACCTGCAGCACCTGCGTAAACCAAGCCCCCCACGAAACACACGCTGCTGGCGGAGCAGCTGTGAGCGGGCGCAGAAAGCTGTGCGCTGATGCCAGGCTGCTCTCCACAAGCTGTGGCGCAGCCGTGCCAGGCTTAGTGCTCTACCGTCCCTGGGAATGGAGCTCTATATCGTCCGCATCCCTTCTTCATCCTTTATGGTTAAAAAAATAAAAAACAAAACCCTCTGAGACTTAGAGACTAAAAAATAACAAGGGCTGCAAAACCCACTCACCAGCTTTGATGCTGTCTCACAGCTTATTTCCTGATGTTTCCAGGTATAGATTCTCAAAATAATGGCAAAATAAACATTAAATGATATTTTCCCTTCAAGTGCTTTCTTCCTGCTAGCTTGATCTCAGTTGCATTTTGTTTCCTGAAATTTCCAATGACTTTTTTCAAAAGTTAGGGTCCATGGTGTGTGACAGGCAGGACTGCACTGGGCTGACCTGGTGAGATCACCATACTTTTATACTGTGCCTTGTCCTTTGAGCTGAAAAAAAGGAAAAAAAAGAAAAAAGAAAAGGAAAATGCTACACACCATTCAGATTTTGAGAAAAAGTGAGTATAAATATGGTGAACTTTTGGGTTTGCATCATACAAAATGAAACATTTCCATAGACTATGTTAGTGCAGGGAAATTCCTAAAAGGTCAGAGTCAAAACTGGTGAAATGCATAAGAGACACAGCTGATTCACAGAGACATAAAGGGAATATCACTGTGCTCATTTGTGTTGCTGTGTGTAACTAACTAAGTTAAGACATCTTGTGAGTTTCCTGCAATCAGTTCAGCAGTCCCTTCCAGTCTGGAGCACTGCTATAAAGAGTCTTTACAAGAGTCCTCACTCACAGCGCCACAGTGTTTCCCAACATACATGTAAGAGAGAAATTGCTGGTATCTTGTTCAGCATGATGTCAGAGGGCTTTACAACATGGCCATGCTAACGTCTGCTTCCACTGCAGTGTATGAACATTCTTATTCCTCTTCATTCTCAACAACGCATCATTGCCACCCTCTTAGTTTTATTTTGAACCTGGCAGGTAGTATTGGCAAGTAGTTTTAATTTGCATGCTCCTGATTATTAAAAAGATTGTGCACATTTTACTATAATTCTGACCATTTGAATTTCCTACTTTTTGAAGTGTCTGTTAAAGTCTTTTTCAAATTTTTCTGGTGGATGGTACATATTTTCCTGTGAACTTATATATGCAGGTCAGGAAGCAACAGTTAGAACTGGACATGGAAAAACAGACTGTTTCCAAATAGGGAAAGGTGTACGTCAAGGCTGTATTTTGTCACTCTGCTTATTTAACTTCTATGCAGAGTACATCATGAGAAACGCTGGACTGGAAGAAACACAAGCTGGAATCAAGATTGCCGGGAGAAATATCAATAACCTCAGATATGCAGATGACACCACCCTTATTGCAGAAAGTGAAGAGGAACTAAAAAGCCTCTTGATGAAAGTGAAAGAGGAGAGTGAAAAAGTTGGCTTAAAGCTCAACATTCAGAAAACGAAGATCATGGCATCTGGTCCTATCACTTCATGGGAAATAGATGGGGAAACAATGGAAACAGTGTCAGACTTTATTTTGGGGGGCTCCAGAATCACTGGCAGATGGTAATTTCAACCACAAAGTTAAAAGATGCTTACTCCTTGGAAGGAAAGTTATGACCAACCTGGATAGCATATTCAAAAGCAGAGACATTACTTTGCCAACAAAGTTCCATTTAGTCAAGGCTATGGTTTTTCCAGTGGTCATGTATGGATGTGAGAGTTGGATTGTGAAGAAAGCTGAGCACCGAAGAATTGATGCTTTTGAAGTGTGGTGTTGGAGAAGACTTTTGAGAGTCCCTTGGACTGCAAGGAGATCCAACCAGTCCATTGTAAAGGAGATCAGTCCTGGGTGTTCTTCGGAAGGACTGATGCTAAAGCTGAAACTCCAATACTTTGATCACCTCATGCGAAGAGTTGACTCATTGGAAAAGACTCTGATGCTGGGAGGGATTGTGGGCAGAAGGAGAAGGGGACGACAGAGGATGAGACGGCTGGATGGCATCACCAACTCGATGGACATGAGTTTGGGTGAACTCCAGGAGTTGGTGATGGACAAGGAGGCCTGGAGTGCTGCAATTCATGGGGTCGCAAAGAGTCGTACATGACTGAGCGACTGAACTGAACTGAACTGAAAGTCACATGAATGAATTTCCCCACCATCACATTACACAAAAGTGGCAAGACACAAAAGAATATACATGTTTGCTTCCACTTACATAAAGTTTAAAATCAGGCAAAACAGAACTACTTTGTTTAGGAAGACATAAGTATGTGGTAACAATATTTTTAAAAGCAAATAAATAATTGCAACACAGTTCAGGAGAGGTTACTTCTGACTCTGAATAAGTTTGTGTTTGGAGGGAAATAAGCTCTGTTTCCTGAGTTGCCATGGTTTCTAAAATTCTGTCAATAAAATTATCAGTGCTCAAGCTGTTGAACACTCAAAATGCAGTAATTAAAAAATGCTATTAAAAATAAGAATCTCTAATATAATTTCACATATAGAAAATGTAAAAACAAAGTATGTACAAGTAGTAATAAGAAATTTCAATTTTTTAACACTATATTATTTTTATAATTTAACACATGCACTCGAGTTTACAGTTTATAGTTTTATTTGAGGAGAAGATTTATCTCTGATTGTGTATCCTTTCTTCCTAGAACCCAAGAAGAAGGCTGGGAAATATAAGGCAAATTTGGGATAGCTGCTGACTTAAACTTTAGGTATATATATTAGTATGTCTCTGAAGGAGACTATAAGGTGATTTCTAAATCAACCACTGTGAAAACCATTTTTAAAAGTTGCAAAAAATGTACACTAGAAAAAAACTACACTATACAGGTACTGCTGCTGCTGCTAAGTTGCTTCAGTCGTGTCTGACCTGTGCAACCACATAGACGGCAGCCCACCAGACTCCGCCGTCCCTGGGATTCTCCAGGCAAGAATAGTTGCCATTTCCTTTTCCAATGCATGAAAGTGAAAAGTGAAAGGGAAGTCGCTCATGCTAAAAATTATTCAAGTAGGATGGGAAAAGGGAAAAAGAGAAATTATCAGTGCTCAAGCTGTTGAACACTCAAAATGCAGTAATTAAAAAATGCTATTAAAAATAAGAATCTCTAATATAATTTCACATATAGAAAATGTAAAAACAAAGTATGTACAAGTAGTAATAAGAAATTTCAATTTTTTAACACTATATTATTTTTATAATTTAACACATGCACTCGAGTTTACAGTTTATAGTTTTATTTGAGGAGAAGATTTATCTCTGATTGTGTATCCTTTCTTCCTAGAACCCAAGAAGAAGGCTGGGAAATATAAGGCAAATTTGGGATAGCTGCTGACTTAAACTTTAGGTATATATATTAGTATGTCTCTGAAGGAGACTATAAGGTGATTTCTAAATCAACCACTGTGAAAACCATTTTTAAAAGTTGCAAAAAATGTACACTAGAAAAAAACTACACTATACAGGTACTGCTGCTGCTGCTAAGTTGCTTCAGTCGTGTCTGACCTGTGCGACCACATAGACGGCAGCCCACCAGGCTCCGCCGTCCCTGGGATTCTCCAGGCAAGAATAGTTGCCATTTCCTTTTCCAATGCATGAAAGTGAAAAGTGAAAGGGAAGTCGCTCATGCTAAAAATTATTCAAGTAGGATGGGAAAAGGGAAAAAGAGAAATTGCATTAACTATAAATGGTTTAATACCCATTAAGAGATTGGGATTGACATATACACACTGCTACGTATAAAATGGATGCGCAATGAGAAATACTATGCAGCTCAAAGAACTGCACTCAGTGCTCTGTGGTGACCTAAGCAGGAGGGAAATCCAAAACAGAGGGATATGTGCATGCACACAGCTGACTCACTGTGCCGTGCAGCACAAACTAACACAACACTGCAAAGCAACTAGATTCAATAAAAAATAATTTTAAAATGTGATTGTCAAAAATATAAACACTAAAACAAATCATCAGAATAGATTTTTAATAGCCTGCATGTATGTTTTCTACAAGAAAATCATTCAAATATACTAATAAAATGTATTAGAAGCAAAGAAATGGAAAAAATACACCACAAAAACACCAATCAAAGAAAGCTGCATGGCAGTACTAACACCAGACTTCAAAGAAAAGAAAATTACAAGATATGAACAGGGAGACACTACATAATAAGAGTCCAATTACAGCAGCAGCAGCAGCACAATTTGAATGTCTCTAGTAACACAGCCTCAATAACAAGATGAAAGAGCTGATGAGCTAACTTCCATTTTTTGAGCAGTTAAAATTTGTGGCTAATACGTGCCTACTTCAAACAGTCTACATTTATTATCTCATTTAATCTTCACCCTCACCAAAAACAAAAATTACAACTTGCACGTTGCTATCTCCATTCTGCATCTGAGTGAATTAGAACTCTCAAGAAGTTCTTTGCTCAAGGTCACACAATTAGAAATTCTCAAGCCAAGTTCTCTTCACTCTGCATTCTGCCCTCTTTATACACTTCAAAAATAGACAGTGTGAGTATAGCGTCCACACTGCATTCCAAATCTCCTCTTGTTCGTCACAAAGTCTCAGGTCAACTTTAGAGCCTAGTACAAACACTGTGTTCCAAATAAGTCACAGGAATAACATGGCCATAGAAGGAACGGGTACAAAAGGGAACAAGCAGAAATGGCTGACTGTGGGAAAGATGGAAGTCACACCGTGGTCACGGTGCCCCCAGACAGTGTCACGGCTGCCACATAAGGCTGGGTAAGTAGGGCACTCCTCAACTCCACGGGTATGTAATAGCCATTTACATAGACTATTGTGTAAGTAATACCACTTTGAGTTAGCCTGTAATTCACAGCATTCCGACAATAATTATGCCGTCTGAAAGTAACTCAAGTCAGCAAGGACGGAAAACGGTCACTAGCATCTGTATAGGCCCTGTATTCTAGGGCACAGACAATTGTCCAGGTCACTGAGTCTACACTCGGGCAAGCTTGAGCAGCACTGCCTAGACTGTTGTACTTAATGGGTGAAAATTAATGGGTGAAATATAGTGCCCCCAAAGTTGTATGCACCTACAAAGATTGCAAAACATTATTTTCTAAGCAATTATTTTTCTTTCAACATGTCACTGATCACCACATATGATTTCCTAAAAGAAAACATATAAGCACAATTTATAAACACATTTTCCTTATTTAGCCAAAATTTGAACAACGTGATCACAGGTCAACATTAGTCTATAAAGGAGCACCTGGAACCACCGAGCTATCAAGTCAGGATGGACAGACCAAAAAGAAAAGACACAAAGGAAGAGACCATTTTCATCTGTATCCCTTCTGCACAGCCTGACCCTCCTTCCCCAAAGCCAAAGGATACTCCCTAGACTTTGAAGATAATTTCTAAGACTCTTACAGACATCTGATCCACAAGCCATCTGAAAAACCTCTGGCAGCTGTCAGACTAAAACTGCACAATGTCTTCCCAAGGGTGTCATCAGCAACACTGTTAATGGAAACGTGGGCTACAACAGACCAAGGCTGGCTAGGAGAGTCCAGGACCAAGATGCAGCTGAGGTGAAAGTTTTCTGAACAGCAGGAGTCTGGCGTAAGTCTCCTGTTTCACGCAGGTCTCCAGCTGGGCCGCTTTCAGAGGCTTAAACACACTGTGTTGTTCTTTTCGTTTAGCTGCTCAGTTCTGTCCAACTCTTTGCAACCCCATGGACTGTAGCCCACCAGGCTCCTCCATCCATGGGATTTCCCAGGGAAGAATACTGGAGTGGGTTGTCATTTCCTCCTCCAGGGGAGCTTCCCAACCCAGAGATCGAACCTGTGTCTCCTGCAGCTCTTGCATTTGCAAGCGGATTCTTTACCACTAGCGCCACCTGGGAAGATGGTGCTAACACACCATAAGTGGCCCCAAAACTTACCTGAATTAATTGCAATTGTTGACTTGGTAAGGCAAGCATATAAAGGTCATTTAAGTAGAAAAAAAAAAAATAGAAATTGCATTAACTATAAATGGTTTAATACCCATTAAGAGATTGGGATTGACATATACACACTGCTACGTATAAAATGGATGCGCAATGAGAAATACTATGCGGCTCAAAGAACTGCACTCAGTGCTCTGTGGTGACCTAAGCAGGAGGGAAATCCAAAACAGAGGGATATGTGCATGCACACAGCTGACTCACTGTGCTGTGCAGCACAAACTAACACAACACTGCAAAGCAACTAGATTCAATAAAAAATAATTTTAAAATGTGATTGTCAAAAATATAAACACTAAAACAAATCATCAAAATAGATTTTTAATAGCCTGCATGTATGTTTTCTACAAGAAAATCATTCAAATATACTAATAAAATGTATTAGAAGCAAAGAAATGGAAAAAATACACCACAAAAACACCAATCAAAGAAAGCTGCATGGCAGTACTAACACCAGACTTCAAAGAAAAGAAAATTACAAGATATGAACAGGGAGACACTACATAATAAGAGTCCAATTACAGCAGCAGCAGCAGCACAATTTGAATGTCTCTAGTAACACAGCCTCAATAACAAGATGAAAGAGCTGATGAGCTAACTTCCATTTTTTGAGCAGTTAAAATTTGTGGCTAATACGTGCCTACTTCAAACAGTCTACATTTATTATCTCATTTAATCTTCACCCTCACCAAAAACAAAAATTACAACTTGCACGTTGCTATCTCCATTCTGCATCTGAGTGAATTAGAACTCTCAAGAAGTTCTTTGCTCAAGGTCACACAATTAGAAATTCTCAAGCCAAGTTCTCTTCACTCTGCATTCTGCCCTCTTTATACACTTCAAAAATAGACAGTGTGAGTATCACGTCCACACTGCATTCCAAATCTCCTCTTGTTCGTCACAAAGTCTCAGGTCAACTTTAGAGCCTAGTACAAACACTGTGTTCCAAATAAGTCACAGGAATAACATGGCCATAGAAGGAACGGGTACAAAAGGGAACAAGCAGAAATGGCTGACCGTGGGAAAGATGGAAGTCACACCGTGGTCACGGTGCCCCCAGACAGTGTCACGGCTGCCACATAAGGCTGGGTAAGTAGGGCACTCCTCAACTCCACGGGTATGTAATAGCCATTTACATAGACTATTGTGTAAGTAATACCACTTTGAGTTAGCCTGTAATTCACAGCATTCCGACAATAATTATGCCGTCTGAAAGTAACTCAAGTCAGCAAGGACGGAAAACGGTCACTAGCATCTGTATAGGCCCTGTATTCTAGGGCACAGACAATTGTCCAGGTCACTGAGTCTACACTCGGGCAAGCTTGAGCAGCACTGCCTAGACTGTTGTACTTAATGGGTGAAAATTAATGGGTGAAATATAGTGCCCCCAAAGTTGTATGCACCTACAAAGATTGCAAAACATTATTTTCTAAGCAATTATTTTTCTTTCAACATGTCACTGATCACCACATATGATTTCCTAAAAGAAAACATATAAGCACAATTTATAAACATATTTTCCTTATTTAGCCAAAATTTGAACAACGTGATCACAGGTCAACATTAGTCTATAAAGGAGCACCTGGAACCACCGAGCTATCAAGTCAGGATGGACAGACCAAAAAGAAAAGACACAAAGGAAGAGACCATTTTCATCTGTATCCCTTCTGCACAGCCTGACCCTCCTTCCCCAAAGCCAAAGGATACTCCCTAGACTTTGAAGATNGGAGTTTCAGCTTCAGCATCAGTCCTTCCAATGAACACCCAGGACTGATCTCCTTCAGGATGGAATGGTTGGATCTCCTTGCTGTCCAAGGGACTCTCAAGAGTCTTCTCCAACACCACAGTTCAAAAGCATCAATTCTTCGGCACTCAGCTTTCTTCACAATCCAACTCTCACATCTATACATGACCACTGGAAAAACCATAGCCTTGACTAGACGGACCTTTGTTGGCAAAGTAATATCTCTGCTTTTGAATATGCTATCTAGGTTGGTCATAACTTTCCTTCCAAGGAGTAAGCGTCTTTTAATTTCATGGCTGAAATCACCATCTGCAGTGATTTTGGAGCCCTCCAAAATAAAGTCTGAAACTGTTTCCATTGTTTCCCCATCTATTTCCCATGAAGTGATGGGACCGGATGCCATGATCTTCATTTTCTGAATGTTGAGCTTTAAGCCAACTTTTCCACTCTCCTCTTTCACTTTCATCAAGAAGCTTTTTAGGAAACAAAAGTTGCTATATATGATCCCACAATACCACTCATCAGCATATATCCAGGGAGAAATGATTCAAAAGGATACATACACCCAATGTTCATTGCAATGCTGTTTACAAGAGCCAAGGCGTGGAAGCAAGGAAAGTGTCCGTTGAAAGACGGATTGATAAAGATGCTGTAGTACGTACGCACAATGGGACATTACTCAGCCACTAAAAGAGGGTGAAATGATGCCATCTGCAGCGACATGGATGGACCTGGGGATTTTCATACTAAGTGAAACAAGTCAGACAGAGCCATCTGCAGTGACATGGATGGACCTGGGTATTTTCATGCTAAGTGAAACAAGTCAGACAGAGCCATCTGCAGCGACATGGATGGACCTGGGTATTTTCATACTAAGTGAAACAAGTCAGACAGAGCCATCTGCAGCGACATGGATGGACCTGGGGATTTTCATACTAAGTGAAACAAGTCAGACAGAGAAAGGCAGATATCACACAATATTGCTTATATGCAGAACCTAAAAAAAATGATATAAATGAACTTACTTACAAAACAGAAACAGAGTCACAGACTTGGAGAACAAACTCAGGGTTACACGGGGGTAAGGGCAGGAGGGAGGGTAGAATGGGACTTCGGGATTAGCAATGTGTACACTGCTATATTTAAAATGGATAACCAATAAGGACCTATTGCATAGCACAGTAACTCTGCTCAATACTCAGCAATAACCTACGTGGGAAAAGAACTTGAAAAAATAATGCTTTTAAAAAAAGAAAAAAAAATACCCAAGGAGACCTAATACTTTGCAAGTATAGAGTCAGAGTCTAGCATGCAGGAGGAGAGAGAGGAAGAGAATTACATGAGTGAGCTGGAATGCTGACCTTGGTGTGGAAGCTCTGTTCTCTGATGTGGGCTGTGTGTGGCCTGCGAAGTTCGCTGAAGCCAGAAAGAGCTAAAGTCCCCACAGTGAATCTTCCGTGTGAGTGAGCACAGGTGCTCAACCCAGAGTTCCATCTGAGACACTGTCCTTCCCCTTGGACTGGCTCTGATGGCAAGATGCCATTGCTTCTGATACCATTCATTACATCTGTGCATCACGTTAGCAAGAGGAAAATCACTAGGAGGAATTAAAAAGCACAGACTCTGAAGTCAGCATTGTGATTCTGAACTCTGCCACTTACTAAAACGGGATCTTGAGGGGAACAGTGAACTTCACAAAACCTCTATTTCCAACTTGTGAGATGATCAGGGCAGAATCTACCCTGCAAACTTTCAAAGGTAAAATGAGATAATCTAGGTTAAAGATTCTTTTTATGCTGAAAGCTCTATGTAACTGCTAGTTATTGGTAACATCTGGATAATGTAGTTGACCAGGGATTTGGGAGAATATTTCTGAGTCCTGATGTGTGCTGGCAATGCTTTTCTTTAGGACTTCAAAGGGGAATGAGAGGGATCTGAAGCTGAACAAAGATAAATAGCAAGAAGTTTAGAAACATTATTTCTGATGGAGGGAAAATAAATTGACTGGCTGTGTTAATCTCCCTTAGTGTTATCTACTAACCAACAATATATTTTAATTAAACAGAGTTGGAGTCATTTTCACAACAAAGAAAAGGCTATTCTTTTTATTCAGTTTGCTTAATTCCTGTATCTAGTGAAGACAAATTAATTTCAAGTATCAAAAAGCTCTGACAGGCACTAGGAAAACTGGCAATGGATGGAAATGATCTTGCCACCAGATCTAATATTTCCAGTAGATAATTTCCTTCCATCTTATTATAATCACGAAAAATTGTTAGGATTCTCTAACCTGTGTGGTCTTTACTGAAGTAAACGGGAGATGATTCTTGCCTTTTCCTTGCAATAAAAAGTAAATAAAAGCAAACCTTCCAAATTCTCTTAAAAAAAAAAAATCATGTCAACTTGAAGTGAAGTAATAGTGATTCCACCCGATGGGAGACTTTTCTCCTTCTGCTTTCCCCAAACAGAAGAGCTTTCCAAGTAAATAGAGACGTTTATAGCCAAGCTAGGGAAGGGCTGAAAGACACGTAAACATATAAATATTTACGCAAGCAAGACAAACCAGGGGTTTCCCAGGTGGCACTAGTGGTAAAGAACCTACCTGTCTAATACAGGAGATGTAAGAGATGTGGGTTCTACCCCTGGGTCAGGTAGACCCCCTGGAGGAGGGCATGGCAACCCACTCCAGTGTTCCTGCCTGGAGAGTCCCATGGACCGAGGAGCCTGGCGGGCTACAGCCCACAGGGTGAAGAAGAGTCGGACACGACTGGAGCATCGAGATAAACAGCTTCTAGTCCGTTCATTCTCCACTACACCATTCGAAGAACTCAGCTCCACATACTGCAAGCCTCTTAGCTGGCGACAGCCCTTCAGGACTTAGGCTTTAGCTAAACTGTACTATCTGCTGTTTGCCAAAGAAGTCCTGCTGTCTCCAGCCGTGCGTCTGCTCACATATCTCCTTCCTCCAGGAATGAGCACCCATCCTCTACTTGGATAAGCTCTCTTGATCCTGCAAGTCAAAAATTCAGAGACTGCCTCCTCATGAAGCCCTCTTCTCTAAAGCCCTCCTCTGCCTCCTCATAAACCACCTTCTCTAGCCCTCCCAGCAGTTGTGTGTTCCTCATTCTATACTTACTGTCTACTAAATTCATGCTTAGAGCCTTTTTCTTTATTTTATGGTTAAGATATTGCTGATGTATCTGTCTTTCCCATGCGATTCATGGGGTCGCAAAGAGTCGGACACGACTGAGTGACTGAACTGAACTGAACTGAACTGAACAATAAGGTAATATAGATGCCACCAAGAATTTATTTTCAATTCCAAGCCAACGTACCATGCTAACATCATTGGATGGAAAGTATGTAAATAGTCCAGTTATCTTTTGCTTTAAGGCATAATTCTGAAGCTTATATTTTATTTCTTATTCATTCTCCTTGTTACATTTTCTTGGGGAACCTTTGAGACACAAGAAAGAGAATCAGATTTTTTAAATGCAACACAGCAAGTCCAAAGAAACTGTGAAAGAAGAGCGTTCACTTAGGTTTCTATTCCACTTTCAAACAGAGATCCAAACTTTCGAGATCTATTTCCAAATGCAGATAACACAGATCAAGTGTTGGAGTGGTGCCTGATCCTATATAATCCCCTTCTCTGGAAGGGAAAACATCTGACACTGCTACAAACACAGGAGCTAAATCATCATGTTTGAAGCAGCCATATCAATGCCAGCAGCACCACCTGGCTACTGCGGCACGGAGGGGAATTACGTGTCAAGGGAGAGTCAGCGATAGAGCTGCACAGATATAAAAAGACGAGCCAGAAAGTAAGCTAAGCATATTTACTGCCCTTTTGGGAGAAAAGTGAACAAATCAAATGACCACATACACTTCCAGCCTCCCTTCCCCTTTCTTTCTTTTTCTAAAAGAGCATTTCCAGATTTCATCAGAGTTGACATAAGCTGTGTCATGGATAAAACTCCAACTTATCACAAGGTACCAGTGCCCTCTGGGGAAAATTTGGTACCATGCCCTTTTCTATTTGATTGGCACATTCTGATGTGTTCTTAAAGCATCACTGCTCTTTTTATCCAGAAATGCCCTCTGTGATAGCTCTAACTCAGGGAGCACAAACAGTGTGGACAGCCCACTGACCCCACTTTAATGGATTCCCTTTAGTGGAAGGACACAGTGGTAAACCACTTGGAACCCAGCCATCAGCTTTTGGCTTGAATTTTCTGGACTGTTAGCTGACATCCCAAATCCACCTGTAATTTCTCCCCTTTGACCATTAAAGCCACAGGAAAACAATGAATATTTTGTGATGCCTCTAACCTCATTCTCTTCTCAATGAGAAATGACTCAAGGAATTAAAGCCATGACAATATCACCAGTTCATTTTACCACTGAGAACAGAATAGAACTGAACTTTGGTGAAGAACTTCCTAATGTCCTTTCTAAACTCTGAGGCCGGAGCTTAGTCAGCAGTCCTTATTTTTTTGTTCCTACACTGTTCACGTCAAGGATCATAAATTAAGGCACATTCAGGGGCCAAACATATAATAAAATGTGTGAGGGAGGTTGGGGAAAAGGTCCTGGAGAATCCAGTAATCCAGAGGTGAATCCACTTAGTTCCAACCCAATGTTGCCACCCAAGAATGCAGACAGTATTGTCAGCTATAGTTGACTTCCAGAGAGTGTCATAAGCTAGGTTGTGACGTATGTGTATAGATTTTATATATTTGAAGTTAGTTACAAAAATACCAGTGTGGGCCAAGAAAACATATTTAAGGATCAGCTATAGCTCATGAGTTACCTGTTTATGACCTTTCCTTAGTATCAACAAAGACATTCATGACTCTGCAGTTCACCTGTTATTAATAGTGTCAAAAGTAAATAAACAAACAAGATACAATGCTAATTTAAGAGGCAGTGTTTGAATTTGCTACATAGAGCTGTCTAATTTTAGGAAATTTATTTAAACTAAGAGTCTTAGGCTTATCTGCAGTGTATTATCAACATGCTTTCTAAAATATTTCCTACAGATGCAGCTAGCTGAAGGCTGATTTTGTAAAAACAAATTCCTTTTGAATATTAATGTTTTAGCTGTCAATAAAAATAAAGACAATTATTGTAAAATTGTGAAAATACAAAGATATTAAATAAAGTAAAAGAACTCACCAAATATATCTAAAGTTCAACTTAAAATCAACATTCCTCATAGTGTTAGAAAAGTATATTCTTTGGGTTCCTAGTGACAAAAATATTTATTACTTAAAATCTAATGTGGATATGATGCAGATTGTACATATTTAAAAGCAGTATCCTCTAAGAGGTCACATAAGACAATTAACAAGTGTGACTCACTGATACAATGCTTAACAATACATTCTATAAATAAGAGATGCCTTTCCAAACATTCAACAAAATGATAAAAAGTCATGATTTATAAGTCATCTGTTTTGCTGAATATCTCTTTCTATGATTACTTTAGGAGACATTACAACAATTAGAAGTTTCAAGATTTTTAATCTCCTGAGTCATTCAGCAGTTGACCCCAAGGTTCTCTCCAGTAAATCTGCATTTCCCCTTTCAGTAGGGTTGGAGCCAAGAGGGAATCATCTGCCTATACTTGAAGGAATAATCCTAGCTCATTCAGGAGAATGAGCTCCTATTCACATACAAACCAACTATTCATACACAGAGGAAAAATGACATACCAAGAGGGTCTTAAAATGCAGGCACTAAGAATCAGTGTACACATAAGATGCACACAAAGATGTATGTACCAGATATAAATATTCTAAGGAAACAATCTCCGCATGTGCCTGCTGTTCGTGCTAACACGACTGCTTGACTCCTTCCTGCTAATACGCGAGCCTATCAAAGGGCTGAAACTCCTACGGCAGCTCCCGCCAAACTGCTTCTCCTCTCTCCTTGACAGAGCTCTAGAAGAGTGCGGACACCTCATTTTCAGGTCAGTCCTCAAACTAGACACTCCCTGTACGTGAGAGACGCTGACTAGAAACACACCTGTTCTGACAGGTTCCCATCATGATCAAGACATTTTTCTAAGCTCACCATGACCACTGGAGAGCTCTGCAAAATCCTCACAAGTATTTCTCCTGGGATGTGCTCTTTCCTCAAACTTATGACTGAAACGAGTCATCCTGAGGTCCCCAAAGCTCGCTATTTACTCCTTCAGCCCATCAGTCTTCTAACCATCATGCCCAAACCGAAAGTATTTTCCTTTCTTTAGAATTTTTTTCTTGTGGTAAAATATGAATAACACAAGATTTACTATTTTAGCTATTTCTACAAGTACAACACAGTGGCATTGGGTACATTGACGCTGTTGTACAACCATCACCATTATTCATCTCCAGAATGCTTCCATCATCCCAAACTGAAACCCTGTACCTATTATATACTTTTCCCCTGTCTCTTCCTTCACCAGATTCTGGTAACCACAGCTTTGCTTTTTGTCTCCATGAATTGGACTCTTCTAGGAACATCATATGAAGAAGGCTCCAGTACTCTTTCCCCACTCCAGTATTCTTGCCTGGGAAATCCCATGGATGGAGGAGCCTGGTAGGCTGCAGTCCATCGGGTCGTGAAGAGTCAGACATGACTGAGCAACTTCACTTTCACTTTTCACTTTCATGCACTGGAGAAGGCAATGGCAACCCACTCCAGTATCCTTGCCTGGAGAATTCCAGGGATGGGAGCCTGCTGGGCTGCCGTCTATGGGGTCGCACAGAGTCGGACACGACTGAAGCGACTCAGCAGCAGCAGCAGGAACCGCATATAAATGGGAGGTACAGCGTCTGTCTTTCTGTGTCTGACAGTTCCACCCAGCAAGCCAGCAACTCTCGGACCTTCTTCTCTGTGCTTCAGTCACAAGTTCTGCGACGTTATCTGTGCTATTGCGTTGTTGCTGTTGTCAGGTTTGGCTTTTTGCAGCTGGAACAACACAAGCTTTATTGAACGGCCGAAGAATGGAGAAGCGGGAACCTAAGCTCACAAACCACAACACCCTCCTTCACTGTTACTTTGGATCTGTTCCTTTCGTTCAACTTTCCCTGTCATGTCTCAGATTCTGCAAGAAATTTTTAACAGGTGCTATAAGATTCAACTAGCTCCTTCACAAATGATTCTACATAAGAAAAAAAACTTTCTAGAAATATGCTCTTGCTTCAGAATCTTTGTTGGTATCCCACAGACACAGAGAAAAAGTCTCAGCTCCTCAGCCTGGCATGCAAAGCTATTCACAGCATGGATCTCATCAACATCTCCCAAATCCCATTAACCGCACGCAAGTCTGAGCTTCAGCACAACAGCAAACCCTTTTACCTGGCAAAGCCCATCTGGGTCTTGTTTGTAAAGTAAAACATGCTCTAGGACAGCACTCTCCAACCGTCTGGCACCAGGGACAGACTTCGTGGAAGACAACTTTCCCGTAGACTAGGGCGGGCAGTGGGGAGGTTCAGGACGATTCAAACCCATTTCGTTTATTGTGCCCCTTCTTAGGCATTAGATCCCAGAGTCGCAGGCCTCGGCTCTAAGGGTTCCCTGCTAAGCTTGTCCCAGACATGCCCTCACCTTCTGACCCCGTGCGAGTCTTTTCTCTAACAGACGCTGGACCTCCCTCTTCATTGCCTTTGCATATGGATCCTCCCCAAGTTTGCCTTGTCCTTGCACCTATGTTATGACTGAAATTTATTCTCATAGCACCTGACACAGAAAGGGGTGTGTGTGTGTGTGTGTGTTTGTATTTAGCACTTACAGACTGACAGATTAGTTTACCTTTTACCTAAAATTTTCTCAGAGCTTCTTTTTTGGTCAAAGTTCCAATCTCTTACCTCCTGGATGAGCCTCAAATCTTTACCAACACCATCGGTTAAAAGTGAAAAGTCAGAAACTGGCCAAGAGCTGCTGTAGAAGAGGTCAGCCACTTGCTGCTGCTGCTAAGTCACTTCAGTCGTGTCTGACTCTGTGCAACCCCATAGACAGCAGCCCACCAGGCTCTCCCGTCCCTGGGATTCTCCAGGCAAGAACACTGGAGTGGGTTGCCATTTCCTTCGCCAATGCATGAAAGTGAAAAGTGAAAGTGAAGTCGTTCAGTCGTGTCTGACCCTCAGCGACCCCGTGGACTGCAGCCGTCCAGGCTCCTCCGTCCGTGGGATTCTCCAGGCACGAGCACTGGGGTGGGCGCCACCGCCTTCTCCACAGCCACTTGACATGGCTTTTCAGTTTCTTATCCTAAGGCCCATTGCTGTTTCCACCTGTGAAGCTTGCACTTAATTTCATTTAGCATCTCTTTCCTGGACTTGGCTTTTATTACAAATCATTTTCTTCTCACGTTTTAATACATTGCTATTTGCTTACAATTTATTATGCCTCATTGTACTCAACAAAACTATTCTTAACAGTACAACACTGTACCATTATACAGGATGGCTGGCATCTCAGAGAAAAGGTAATTTGGGTCCTATAAGGACAATGGTGATTGCATGAAATTAAAAGACGCTTACTCCTTGGAAGGAAAGTTATGACTAACCTAGATAGCATATTCAAAAGCAGAGATATTACCTTGCCAACAAAGGTCCGTCTAGTCAAGGCTATGGTTTTTCCAATGGTCATATATGGATGTGAGAGTTGGACTGTGAAGAAAGCTGAGCACTGAAAAATTGATGCTTTTGAACTGTGGTGTTGGATAAAACTCTTGAGAGTCCCTTGGACTGCAAGAAGATCCAACCAGTCCATCCTAAAGGAGATCAGTCCTGGGTGTTCATTGGAAGGACTGATTCTGAAGCTGAAACTCTAATACTTTGGCCACCTCATGCAAAGAGTTGACTCATTGGAAAAGACTGATGACTGATGCTGGGAGGGATTCTGGGCAGGAAGAGAAGGGGATGAGAGAGGATGAGATGGCTGGATGGCATCACTGAGTCTATGGACATGAGTTTGAGTGAACTCCGGGAGTTTGTGATGGACAGGGAGGCCTGGTGTGCTGTAATTCATGGGGTCGCAAAGAGTCGGACACGACTGAGCGACTGAACTGAACTGAACTGAGTGATGATTATGAATTTGGCTGAGTCATTTCCAGTGACTGATATTATCCCCCAGAGGATAAACCCCTTTCTCCTACTTGGCACCAGTCTCTCAGGTCTCTGCTGACTACGCGTCCTTTCTGAATCCATTTCTTTTTCTCTCTCCCACATGAGGACAGGCATTTGGTCTTTATTTCCTAGTCTGAACTGCTCCATCTCTCAGTAAACAACACAGTGCTGTTACAAATGGCAGATGCCTTTAAAAAAAAACACACTCCAGTCTCCTCCAGCCCTGCTCCCTGTGACCCAGGCACTTAAATGGAATGCCCTCATTGCAAACCATCTGGAATGGTTAACCTCAAGACAAGCAGGAGTCAGAAGGGAAACAACCATTAATGTCATCCGAAAAACAAATCTCTGCAAGAAAAGACATTTTGCATGTCAGCAAAAAAAAAAAAAAAAAAAAAGCTCACCATGCTGAAGACCCGAGTTAGGGAGGTGATTGTTCTCGTATAGTATCTGAGCTGACGTTACTGTCTTGGAAAGAGNTAAAAAAAAGAACTTTATGCAAGAAAAAAAAAAAAAAAAAAAAAAAAAAGCTCACCATGCTGAAGACCCGAGTTAGGGAGGTGATTGTTCTCGTATAGTATCTGAGCTGACGTTACTGTCTTGGAAAGAGTTCCAAGCAAAGAGTCTGAAAGAGAACATAATGACAGAGTTTTCATATGCTTTTATTTTGGAAGCACAAACAAGCTTTCCTAAATGCTTCCTGCATTTTGTCTGAGGGAATATGAAAACAGAGTAAAGGAATATTCTAGCCTCACTGACTGGCTTATATTCACTATTTACGTTTGCTCAAGAGTTAGTTGCTCAGTCAAACCCAACTCTGTGACCCCATGGACCATAGCCCACCAGGTTCCTCTGTCCATGGGATTCTCCAGGCAAGAATGCTGGAGTGGATTGCCATTTCCTGCTCCAGGGAAATGGCAATGTTTTGCGCAGATCATCCTCTTATTCTCCCTCTCTCTGTGCAACCATCCATAAAAGTTCAAATCTTCTGGGAAGGGTTCTTCCCTAACTTACATCCTCCATTCTCCCAAGTCTTTGAACCCCCGCTTGCTTCCACCATTGATTCTTTGCTATTTCCTGCCATGATTTATGATGGTTTCTGTATCTGTGCCCTGTAATATAATCTCCCAGAAAGAAGGAAACCTATGTAATGTTTCTTCCATTTTAATGCCAATGCCTAACCCAGGGTAAAAGTGTAAAAAAATTTATTTGATGGGGTTTTCCTCTTTTCCTTCAGTCCAGTTTAGTTGCTCAGTCATGTCTGACTCTTTGCAAAACCATGAATCACAACACGCCAGGCCTCCTTCCACCACCATCACCAATTGCTGGAGTTCACTCAAACTCATGTCCATAGACTCGGTGATGCCATCCAGCCATCTCATCCTATGTCGTCCCCTTCTCCTCCTGCCCCCAATCCCTCCCAGCATCAGTCTTTTCCAATGAGTCAACTCTTCACATCAAGTGGCCAAAGTATTGGAGTTTCAGCTTCAGCATCAGTCCTTCCAATGAACACCCAGGGCTGATCACCTTTAGGATGGACTGGTTGGATCTCCTTGCAGTCCAAGGGACTCTCAAGAGTCTTCTCCAACACCACAGTTCAAAAGCGTCAATTCTTCGGTGCTCAGCTTTCTTCACAGTCCAACTCTCACATCTATACATGACCACTGAAAAAACCATAGCCTTGACTAGACAGAATGTTGTCGGCAAAGTAATGTCTCTGCTTTTGAATATGCTGTTTAGGTTGGTCATAACTTTCCTTCCAAGGAGTCAGCATCTTTTAATTTCATGGCTGAAATTGCCATCTGCAGTGATTTTGGAGCCCCCCAAAATCAAGTCTGACTCTGTTTCCACTGTTTCCCCATCTATTTCCCATGAAGTGATAGGACCAGATGCCATGATCTTCATTTTCTGAATGTTGAGGTTTAAGCCAACATTTTCACTCTTCTCTTTCACTTTCATCAAGGGGCTTTTTAGTTCCTCTTAATTTTCTGCCATAAAGGTTGTGTCATCTGCATATCTAAGGTTATTGATATTTCTCCTGGCAATCTTGATTCCAGCTCCTGCCCAAGACAATATCTAAAATGTCATTTGTAACAATGTGCCTTTATTTCAGTTATGTGTGTGTATGTGTGTGTGTGTCTACAAAGCTTTGATTTCAAAGAGGACAAGGACCAGCATGTAAATATAGGTTGCATAAGTATGTAGGATCCAGTGAAGCTGCTAGACTTAAACTGACCCCTTGAAACATTTATATTTAAATAAATAAATAAAGGCATCCTAGGTGAGGAATTTTTTAAAGCATGGGGCAAGACAATAGCGTGAGGGAGTGGACAACAATTTAGATGAAAAACCAGAAAGACAATTTCAGAGAATGTAGAAAAAAGAAAGAAAGAAAGAAAAATATATAATAGTAAAGTCCCCTAACATGGAACACAGGTACAGCAGAGAATCCAGGCTACTTCAAACCTTGCCCAGTATCTCAGTGGTTCCTTAGCCAAGATGACCCAGAGGCAAGTACAAGGACATTCTACATGTTCTTCAGGGTCACCGCATTGGAGAGGGACACACAGTTCTCACTCCTGAGTGTGGATTCCAGCTTCTATACTAATCAGAGAAGCGCAAACACAGCCGTTGCATCCTCCGTCTCCCTTCCCTCGAAGGATCACACACCTCCCACGCCTGCACCTCGGGTCCCCAGAAGGGACTCCGGACCCCCAGAGGGAACCAGCAGAGATGGCCTGACACCATGACACCCTGCCTGTCAGCCCTGGAGGGGACACGGCTCCAGTGACCTACTGAAAAATGACATCGGAATGCGGTAAAGGATTTACTAAATACCTGATGCTTGGTCCATATGGGAAAGAAAATAGAGACGAAGGCAAAGTTAGATAAACAGCCAATCAGGCAGAAAACAGAAACAAACCCCCAAAACGTAATCATCAGGAAAATGTGTCAAGGGGCTCTGGCTTGAAACTTCCTACAGAGAAACACACAAGCTTTCAGATCTCACTCCTTTGAATCTGTAGAGAGGAGAGAGTAAAAAAGCTCCTAATCTTTTCCATTCCTGCTTAACTAATTTCAGTCAGCAAAATTAAGCAACTTTTATTTGCTTGGCAAGTGAATACAAAGAGAACTTTAAAGCAGTGGAAGCTTTAAGCTTTCATCGAAAGTTACAGGTAACTGCCAAAGGAAAATCTTATCTGTTGAAAAAGCAAGTTCAGCGTTTAGCTGTAGAGCTATGAAAGGCTGAAGATAAGAAGATGTGGTATCATTTAATTAACAGCCACCCAATGATGGCTCAGGAGAGATTAATTCCACTTCTTAAGTTACGACCAAACTCAGTCTCTACCAGAAACACACTTTAACCTTTTTCCGTCTCCCATCTTCTTTCCTATTCCTCAGAAACTCTCTCCCTACCCTCTCGCTCTTCTTTTCCCTCAATAAAACCATCTTTTAGCTTAAGAAGAAAGCCTCTGTTTTCAGTTGCTCAAGGCATTTCTAGCAATGTATAGACTTGTTTATTCTCATAAAAATAATTTATATAAGTACAAAAAATACATATTTTAATGAAAGAAAATCATGTTCTCATATCTAAAGGGATGATAAACATATAAAATTTTTACTATAGTGATTAAACCAAAAATGAGACTTTCAACTAAAACAGAAAAGAAATCACCCCATCAAAATACCATATTTATATAGAAATACATACTGATGAAAGACAAATAAAAATCTCGTAAGTCCATGAAAGTAAAAGAAATAATATGACAGAATCAGGAAAAACCATGGCTCATTGCTACAACTGTCTCACCTGGCTCTGCCCCACTTGACTGCTCCCCTCCTTGACCCCGCTTAAGGTTTCTGACCTTGTTGAAGAATTCCACTGAAATGGAGTTTTTAAAAAAGATTAATAAAACCTGAAATGGAGCAATAGATATTTCAGTATTTGAGTGACAACAGAAATGGATGTGTGTATAAATCAGAGCGAGATTCCTCTCTTGAGACACGACTGAATACACTGTATTAAAAAGTATTATGGTTAGACGCAAGAAAGAGTGAGTTACGGTGAGAAAAGGAGAACCTTCATCCAGTAACCTGCATTTGCGGCTATGAATCAGCATGACACTAGTGAACACGTAAAACGAAACCATGGCCTGAACAACTCTTAAGTACACAGAGAACACAGTATAGGAAAACTACTGAAGTTTACTTTAGCCACTAGAGTACTTCCCAAAGTCAAGCACAATTCCTCAAAATACACGAATCACCTTCCTTCCATAAGCTAAGGATTGATTTTAGTAAAACTGGCTAAATACACACCCTGATTTATTCCTTCACAAGCCACAGGGCAATCTGACAGCCTGCATCTGGAAATAGAATAAAACAGGGCATATAGGAGTTTGGACTTAACTGACAGAACGTTTCATTTTCTATGCGTATAAATGTTATAAATATCACAGTTATTTGTCTCTACTATTTCTACTACTAAAAGTAGTAACTGGTTTTATAAACATGGTCTTATAATAAACAGCCTCTCTCAGAGCACTAAGTCTTCCCTGCTGGCTCAGGGGTAAAGAATCTGCCTACAGTGCGAGAGACCCGGGTGTGAGCTCCGGGTCAGGAGGATCCCCTGAAGAAGGGAATGGCAACCCACTCCAGTATTGCTGCCTGGGAAACCCCACAAACAGAGAAGCCTGGTGGGCTACAGTCCACTGCGTTTAAGAAGAGTCANTCAGGGGTAAAGAATCTGCCTACAGTGCGAGAGACCCGGGTGTGAGCTCCGGGTCAGGAGGATCCCCTGAAGAAGGGAATGGCAACCCACTCCAGTATTGCTGCCTGGGAAACCCCACAAACAGAGAAGCCTGGTGGGCTACAGTCCACTGCGTTTAAGAAGAGTCACACACGGCTTAGAGACCAAATAGCAACACGACTACTAAGCCCAGCGCAATCATTGCTAACATGAGAGAGTAGGAGAATAACCCTCCAGGTATTCTTCAGGCATACGTATGCAAAAAGGAAAAACATCCCAAAGATTATGCTCCTACTCTAACATGTCAACAATGATTATGCTGGGCTTGGTGGTATATATACACCGCTAAATTCACTAAAACAGGATCACAGTAAACGTACTGCATACAATGTGTTTATACCCTTCATAACATGTAGTGGACATTTTTTCAGCATTAATAGTACAGATCTCCAACATCATTCAATGTACCATATTGTATATTTGTGCCATATATAATCAATCTCTTAAAATAAAGAAATAAAATCAATCTCTTAATGCCAGGCATTTGAGATTCTTTACAAACTTTTGCTATCATAACCAAATACTTCCACAAACACCTTTATATATAGGTCTCTGTGTGTTCTTTATCTTCCTTTTTCAGTTAAACATGAAATTTTTATCACACAAATACCAGAGAGAGCAACCTTCTGCGGTCCCCTTCACTGGTTCCCAGGGTTTTATTTGACAGCTCTATACCTGTATAAATTCTTGGAATTTGTCAGAATTTTATATTACACAAACACACATAGGATTCAAACAAAAAGAAAGAAACATCTTTTAAAAAATGAAGGGCAAATGGATGGCAATCCAAAATACAAATAGTAACTATTAAGTACATTATATAAAATACAATCAAATTCAGCCCTGAAGATAGTGAGCCTTGCATAAAGATGGCTATGCATCATATGACTATGATTTACTATGACTATTTAAATTTACTATGACTATTTAAATCTACATACATTTTTTGATAGAATGCTATCTTTAAAAAAAATGTTTATGGTTTATTTTCTTTCTGGCTGTGTAGGTCTTCATGGCTATGCTGGGGCTTCACTGTTGAACTGGGCTTTCTCTCACTGCAGGGCACTGGATGTTCACTGCAAGCTCCAGGGCCCAGGGTCCAGGGTGCAGAGTCCAGGGGACAGGCCCCAGGGCACAGGGTCCAGGTGACAGGCCTGAGGGCACAGGCCTCAGGGCGCAGGGTCCAGGCCACAGGCCCTAGGGCACAGGGTCCAGGGCACAAGCCCCAGGGCACAGACCCCAGGGCACAGGGTCCAGGTGACAGACCCCAGGGCACAGGCCCCAGGGCACAGGCCCCAGGGTGCAGAGTCCAGGGTGCAGAGTCCAGGGCGGGCAGGCTCCAGCAGGTTTGGCACACAGGCTTGGCTACCCCAGAATATGTGAGGTCTTCCTGGACCAGGGATTGAAGTGGTGCCCCTGGCATTGCAAGACAGATTCTTAACCACTGCACTGCCAGAGAAGCCCAATCTGCATATGTTTTGATGTTCAAGGAATAATATAATGTGAGTGAGAAAATGCACCTGCAAAAACTATTAAAACTTAAATTTTTGAGAGTAATATTTTAAAACCAAAAAGTGCACTGTCCAGAATTTTAAGTCTTGGACTACTCCACTGTTTCCAAGGAGATGGTGTATTGTAATATCCAGAGCCAGAAACCAAAAGGAACAAAATCACAGTAAAGAAAAAGTCAAGAATAGCCCTCTCTTTTCATGCTGATCACATTCTAGTGGGAGAAAAGACAATAAATCAGTAAATATATGAACAAACAGGTTAATCTGAGAGTGACAGGTGCAGTCACAGGCCTGTGGTTGTGATACAGGATGAAGTGGAAAACCACTGGGGCAGGGGGAGGGAGCATCATCCCTTAAGGTCACCTCCCTAATGCGGTGACATCTCCCGGGTGACGAGACGGGGAGGCAGAGGCGCTTGTGGGAGAATCAGGGACAGGGTTTCCTGAGCATGAACATAAGTAGGTGCAGGAGGCCTGCATGGAGAGTGAGCTTGGGATGCTTGATAATCAGACAAACAAGGCTAGGAGGTCTGCAGGCGGTGAGAAAGAGGGAAGCATTGGGGCTTCAGAGGGTTGGGAGGAAGGAGGCTCCCGAGGGAGGTGATTCATGTACACTCAACAGCTGGTTCACATCGCTGTATACCAGAAACCAACATAAGATTGTAAAGCAATTATTCTCCAATTGAAAATAAATTTAAAAAACAGACTAAGAATTAAGGGTAGGGACTTAATTCAAGGGACTTCCCTGGTGGCTCAGGTGGTAAAGCATCTGACTGCAATGCAGGAGACCCGGGTTTGATCCCTGGGTTGGAAAGATCCTCTGGAAAAGGAAATGGCAACCCACTCCAGTATTCCTGCCTGGAAAATCCCATGGATGGAGGAGCATGGTAACAGTCCTTGGAGCTGCAAAGAGTCTTCACGTTCACTCACTTTCAAGCAAGGGCCAGTGAAGTAATGCCCACCGGCCATACCTGGAGTGCTGCCTGGTTCTGTAGCCCCACCAGCTGAGAACAGTTTCCATATTTTCAAATAATACATTTTGAAGAGTAATAGAAATATCTACATAATAGTCTCTTAACTCTCAAAACCTAAAATATTTACTGTCTCATAACCCTTTACAGAAAAGGTTTGCTGCCCCCTATTCTAGACCATGGTGCTCACGCTTAGTCGCTCAGTCGTGTCCGACTCTCTGTGACCCCATGGGCTGTGGCCCCCAGGCTCCTCCGTCCATGGGACTCTCCAGGCAAGAACACTGGAGGGGGTTGCCATGCCCTCCTCCAGGGGGTCTTCCCAGCCCAGGGGTCAAACCCAGGTGTCACATTGCAGGCAGATTCTTTACCTTCTGAGCCACCAGGGAAGCCCATAGACCATGGTGGGGAGCTTCTATTTTAACACAAATGTCAAGGGATGCATAGAAGTTTTGATGTGGAGAACAGAAGTGAGTTACATGAGTTACACATTTGTTGTTGCCGTTGTCTTGTTTTGTTTCTTTGTTTGGGGTATTTTTTTTGGAGGGGTGCATTTAATTTATGCCAGCAACTAATGCTAAGAGTTTTACATACATTATTTTATTTAATTGCATATGAATCCTATGAGTAAAAAATATCACTGCTGCAGAGCAGACTAATGTAGCAATTAACATCTGGAAATGAACTACCTTGTAATCAAATCCTGACTCAGTGGCTGTCTCTGTCATTTGGGGCAGATCATTCAGTGAGAGGCACGTTTCAATCCTGCCTCCTATGACAGGCAGTGCAAGGCGTGGACACAGGGAACACAGTCTGAGGCTAGAGCAGTAGTTTTGGTTTAAGTGGCTCAAAAGAGAAAACTCCCCCTGTAGGAGGATTTGGAAAAAGAGCAAAGAACGCTGCAAGTTGTACACTATCAACTAAGCATGACCTGAAGCAGTTAGAGCTCTCTGTAGTTTCAAAGTTAGCAGTCCAAGCTGAAGATAAAGGGAAACATGGTTCATATATGATTCAACGACAGGTGATCAAACTCAAATCTCCCTTGGTGCTAAAAGTCTTCTCTATACCATCCCTGATGGAAGGTCAGATACGTCTGCTCAAATAGCTCCAGAAATAAGAAATTCATTTATTTATAACTCACAGTCACAAAAATGGTACATGCCTTGTTCAAACAACTCTGAAAAGAGGACCATGTAAATGATGTTTTTCATTTTGGGCACTAAAATTTTGATGCTAAGAAATATGGAGTCAGAGAACTTACAGTCAGGACAATAAGTGATGGAGTCGTTAATTGGAATTTCATGAAGATGTCAGATATTTCCCTTCTGCTCTCATGAGTCACTATGTATTACCAGAACTTGTTCAAAAGCCAAAGATGGGGATGGAATGTGCAGACAAAGAAGAAGTGAAGGCAGGATGGTACAAAGTACACCCTGGAGAAGATTTAATAGACAACAATCTGTGTCCAAGAGCCGGCTAAGAGGCACACCAGAGGAACGTAAGAGAAGCAGAGAGCTAATCGCTAAACGCAGGGCTGAGGAGCATAGAGCTAAGCAAACGGTCCAAGCACGGAGAGGAATACACAGAAAAAGGAGGCTTCCACCTTGGACTGAGAGCGCAACGAAAGGGAATGCTCCTTCAACCTCAGAGTCCACCGGCAGATGAATAAACAAGGTGCAGTCCACATACATGACGGGATATTGCTCAGCCAAAGCAAGAATGGAATGATTTCATGTGCAGCAACATGGATGGGCCTCGAGATGATTATACTGAGTGATGTCTGTCAGAAAATGACAAATATCAAATATTAATACTATCACGTATGTGTGAACTCTAAAACACAACACAAACGAACTAACTTATAAAACAGGAACAGACCCACAGACACGGCCCTACTGCATAGCACAGAAAACTATGCTTAATATCCTGTGATAGACCGTCATGGGAAGAATAGGAAAAAGAATGTGTATGTATCTGTAAATAGACAGATATAACTGAAACACTTTGCTGTACACTTGTGAAGTTAACACAACATTGTAAATCAACTGTACTTGAATAAAATATTAAAAAAAGAAACAGCATCTTTCTCACCAATGGTCATTTTATAAACATTGTTCATCTTTCAGTTCTTAGCTCCATAATGTCTTACATGCGGGCGCAACAGTGAGTCGATCTAGTTCGCCAGCATACATCCACAGTTGATCTTAAACAAAGCGGGCATGAAAAAGAACATTTTCCCTACGGGCTGTAAGATTATAGTGTGCACACCTCCCGCTTCTCATCCAAGCTCCTCACACTCACTGCAACTCACAAGTTGGCTTTGTCTGAAGCCAGGGACTTTGTCTTAAACAACTGGTATTATTTCAAGGACAACTGCAGTCCTTTAAGACAGAGTTTCATCCCAGGATTTGAGTTATTCAAACATCTATCCAATGTCTTCCTCCTACTTCCTCTTCTTAAAACACACGTACAAAATAGAAGAAAAAAAGTGACTTGAAGAAGGTCATGTCTCCCTGGTCTGTTACATATTTCAGATAAATCTAATATCTAACTTAAAAATTAAAGAAGGACAAATTGCTTTGCTCTTTTTCTCCCTTCTTCAGTGACTTTGACCAGAAGTCAAATACACATCGGAGAGGAAACCTAGAGCTATCTTTAGATGAGTCCATCAGCAAACACGTCCTGCCAGACTCCATCATCAAGTCCAATAGCTCTCTAAATAGATAGCTTGAACTCTGGGGAGAAATTGTCTTTGTTAATCAGACTTGATTTTTAGTTTCTTAGGTTGTACATTTTTAATGATTATCATTAAATACAAGATTATCGCAATTTGAGCATTAACAGCTCCTTGATTTTTGTCCTCTTATGCTTTGTATCATTGGTCCTTCAAAGATGTTTGCCTGAAATCAAAGGCTTTCCCAGGGTAAAGCTTAAACTCCCAAGTCCCGTGAACCACCAAGAACTTCCAATAGAAAAGGACATGAACTGAGTGGTCTCTTTAAATAAGCCAATGTGCAAAAATTATGCGGCCTAATTATCCATCTGACTAGCTTCTTATAGGTGCTGAAAGGAGAAATAAATGCTCTGAGGCAATACTTCGACAAATGTATCTTACTATTTGCCCTGATTATTCAGATTTTCATGTGTGGCCTTTTATTAGTGTTGGAGCCCAGTTTTTAGGCACACCTCCCTGAAGTTCTAATAGAGTAACATCATGATTAAATATATAAATATTCATTATCTCCCTCGTTACATAGAGCACATGTAATTCATAAAGCAAGGTCAAATCATATTCTTATTACAATCCTTCGCCAGGACTGCTATCAAATTTGCAGCTGCTCAAATGGAAGTAGGTAGCTGATAGGACGAGTACATTTCTGTTATTGTATGTGGCAATAGATAATGACATTCCCCCAAAAGTGTGAATTGAAAAATGAATCTCAATAGTTCCAGACGGTTCCCTGAATAAGATGGTGAAATGTTTCATGATTTTAGTATGAGAATATAAATTGATATTCTTTCATTTCCTCTTCTTTGAAAGATGTTCCATTAATATAGAGGACTGTTTTACAAAACACTTTTAAGAAGAGATAACAATAAGAGAAGTGATTAATTATGTGAGATTTTCAGTTAAGCTTATCCTTGATTGCTTTCATTGTAACTCAAATAGAAAATTCCATTACCATGGTGGTTCTGATTATTAAAAATAGTCAAATCTAGCCTTAAATACCGAAAGCAGTAGAAGGGAGAAACAAAGTCTAGATTGAAAAAAAAATAAGAAGAAAGAAAAACTGCTCCTGTTAATGAGGTGTTCCACTTAAAAGCTAACCAGTCAGAACGTTCACATTTTCCTTTCATTAAGATGACCACCTACTCACTTTCAAGTTCTTTTAGTTGACAACAAAGGAGGAAATTAAGACATAAATTAACACATAAATTTAATGTGTTTTAGATTTGTGACTTAGATTTTTTTTTATAGATCTCAAAGCAGAGTTTTCAATACCAAGCAAACATGTTTAAATTAGACAGCTGTGTTTTCTACTCATGATGACATAGAACATTCACACATTGATGTAAACATTTTACTCCAAACACACAACAATAACAGACAAAATATCTTAGTAAAAGACCAAAAAGCTGTCAAATTCAAAGTTAAAGGTCATGATTACTGGATCTATAAATTTCTTCAGTATGACCACTAAGTAGAAAATTCAAGCTGCCAATAATTTTAGATGTGACTTAGACTGACAGCTCAGGAGCTGGTAAAGGCAACATCAAATGGTGTTGACAAAGCATATTAGTGAACTGAGCTGTTAACTACAGAAAGTGATAACTAATAGCTGTGGGATTTTACTTTGTTTAGTTATATTAAGATACAGGTCAATAAAAACAAAAAGAAAAGATATAAAATTAAAAACATAAAAGTGATTTGTGTTTATTTTATATCTTTGCTTTTTGTTTTTATTGACCCGTATCTTGATGTGGGGTGGGAGGTGGGGTGGGGGGGGGGTCATGTTTGGGAGTTCATGTACACCCATGACAGATTCATGTCAATGTATGCCAAAACCAATACAGTACTGTAAAGTAAAATTTAAAAAAAATAAAGAAAGAAAGAAATTGAAGAAAAAATATATCTACATGAATACATATAAATGACATATTCATACTATATATAATTAAGTATATATGTTATAAATTTAAGAGTAATTGCTAATATTATAGAAATAAAACACAGAGCTTCCAAACCAGCAGAGAATAAAAATAATATTGAAACACAAAAAATATCTTAATTCAATCAAAAGCAGAAAATAAGGGCAAAATAACATCCAACAAAAAGAAAAGAACTTAAACAGAAAGTACAAAAGTTACAAAAAGATCAATTATTGAAATAAATATAAGCCAATAATAGATCTATTAAAATGAAGATATCATGTTAAATTTTTACCACAGTTTTATGCTGCTTTAAAGAACCACACTGAAAGCAAAACACAGAAAACCTGAAAATGAAGAATAGAAAAAAACATCTTACAAATAATAACCAAAACAAAGATGGATTGACAACAGTATCAGCAAACAAAACAGAATTTAAGAAAAAATTACTGATAGGGATGCAGGGGGAGCGTTACCTAACAACAAGAATGATGGTGAGCTATAATAATCAACATTTATGACCCTAAAACCAGGGCTCAAAACATGCTTTCTAAGCAGAGAACACTGACACATCCAAAGTGTTTTGGGAGAATTTAATTCAGATCAATCAGAAAATTATTGTTCAAATCTTCCAAAAATAGTAAGCATGTTGAAGATTAAACAACAAAATCACCAGTTCACTATGTTTGGGGAGGTGGGTGTGTATTTATTTATATGCACAACATCTACCAAGAAAATATACCCTTTCAAATATACAGGAAAAAATTATAAAATTATCTATTTCTTATGTCTCAAAGGAATTCTTAAAATATTTTTAAGATAATTATATCATTTAATCATATAACTTGTCATGATTAAATTAGAAATTAACAATAAAAACCCAGTCAAATTAAAACTTGTTAATTTTCCAATGCACAACTAAATAAATTGTGAATTAAAGAAAAATAGACTGTAAGACATTGAAGCAACCTAAATGTCTATTGACAGATGAATGGACAAGGATGTGATACAGATTGGGTTGGCCAATGATTTCATTTGAATTTGTCTGTAAGATCTTACAAGAAAGCCCAAAGGAACCTTTGGGTCAATCCAGTGCACACAATGGTCAGTCACAGAAAAAGACATTTGCAGCAACATGGATGGACCCAGACATGGTCATACTAAGTGAGGTTAGTCAGATGAAGTAAGTAAAACAAACTACACTTCAATTTAAAAAAAGGACTATGGAAGTTAGGGAACTTTTGCAGCAGAATGATCATGAACTGTGGTGTTGCAGAAGACTCTTGAGAGTCCCTTGGACTGCAAGGAGATCCAGCCAGTCCATCCTNAAACAAACTACACTTCAATTTAAAAAAAGGACTATGGAAGTTAGGGAACTTTTGCAGCAGAATGATCATGAACTGTGGTGTTGCAGAAGACTCTTGAGAGTCCCTTGGACTGCAAGGAGATCCAGCCAGTCCATCCTAAAGCAAATCAGTCCTGAGTGTTCATTGGAAGGACTGAGGCTGAAGCTGAAACTCCAATACTTTGGACACCTGATGCAAAGAACTGACTCATTTGAAAAGACCCTGACACTGGGAAAGATTGAAGGCAGGAGGAGAAGAGAACAACAGAGGATGAGGCGGTTGGATGGCATCACTGACTCAATGGACATGAGTCTGAGTAAACCCCGGGAACTGGTGATAGACAGGGATGCCTGGTGGGCTGCAGTCCATGGGATCACAAAGAGTCAGACACGACTGAGCGACTGAACTGAACTGATAATGCCAGCACTGCCTAGCAATAGCTATTGGATGAAGCTAACATAATAACTTAGGAAATTATTAGCACCTGACATTCTCTCCCTGTCCACAGATCTCACGGAGGATTACTTTGGTGGATCAGTGTTCCAAGAACACTGACTCTCACAGGCAGAGGAGACGGGACCCCAAGTCTCTCTCCCTTGATGGCATTCTCATCTCAGTCTCACCCACCATGAACTTACTTCCTCCACCTTAGCCACTGCCCAGTAGCCATAAGGATCTTCCTTATTTGTGTGCAAAGGGAACTTCCTTTAGACCATAATTTGGAAAGTATGAAATCAATGTTGGTTTACTATTTTCAAAAGAGCATCTCCATAATAAGAGGGGCCCATAAACAGTGCTATCCACCAGTTGTTAGATAAGAAAGGAATTATATTGAGATATGAAATATCTCCCTTTTCCTAAGAAACCTGGAGTTTACATAAGGCATTAAGACCAACCTAATACAGAACATGAAATTAAAAGACGCTTACTCCTTGGAAGAAAAGTTATGACCAACCTGGATGCATACTGAAAAGCAGAGACATTACTTTGCCGACTAAGGTCCATCTAGTCAAGGCTATGGTTTTTCCTGTGACTGAACAGAACTGATGACAGAACACATGAATTACTGTGTATTCTGAAACAGGTAATTTCAGAACACTGTCAGATTTGGGAGAAGGTCATTATAGGCTGGAGTAGTCAGATGAGAGGAGCAGTGATGGATCTGGAAAGGGAGGTAAAACCACGGTAGACAGGGAGGAGGCACTCTGGTCCAGAAAACCCACTAAATTTTTTAGTGAAGAAAAAACGCCTTCGTTGAAGCAGTTCTAGAAAACGATTGGATTGATCAAAAGATTCGTTTGGGTTTTCCACAAGTCCATAGAGAAAAACCCAAAAGAAAGTTTTGACCAGCCCATACATTTGAAAACAATGGAGACAGAAAAGAGGGTGCTGTGATTAGTCACTCAGTCGTGTCTGACTTTGAGACCCCACGGACTGCAGCCCCCAGGCTGCTCTGGCCTTGGGGATTCTCCAGGCGAGAGTCCTGGAGGGGGAAGCCTATCCCTTCTCCAGGAGAACCTCCCGACCCAGGAATTAGACTGGGGTCGCCTGCATTGCGGGCAGATTCCTTACCAGCTGAGCCACCAGGGACGCCCGGGCGGAAGGAGGGCCAGCCGCACACACAGCCGCCCAGCTCGCGGGAGGAGCAGGTAGAGACGCGCCCGGGGGCCGGGACCCCGCCCTGCTGGGCACTCCGGCCCATCTGCGCTACCGCCTCGGGATTCTCTTGGTGCGAGCTGGCTTGTGTGGAGTCTGTGCCCAGGTCTCACGGCCTCGTCCCTGGAGGCAGCGGAGCACACATGCTCCTGCACAGCGTCAGGCCGCACCTCGCCAAGCGCGCAGGGCCGCGAGGCTTCCTCTCCGCCTTTGTGAGCTCTTCTCTAGGAAAGGTTCTGAAAGCTGATTTATGCTAAGCCTGATAAAATGCTGATGAATAACTTCTCTCTGCGGTCTTACATTAACATTGAACACCAAGAAACGCTACTCTAAATGAAAGCGTCAGCCAGGCATGCCTTGGTGACGCAAAGTCTTCCGGAAGAGCCTGAAAGTCCGGGCTCAGACGGGGCCTGCGCCTGAGAAACCGTCTCCAGAAACACGTCTGCGCCCGGTCGCCCTGTCGGTACCGAGGCGGGCGAGGCGGCGGCCCGAGCGGAAGGAGGGCACGGGGGCCACCCGCGGGGAGCTGGCGGCCGAGCGGCGAGAGGGCCCGCAGCCACCACTCGCTCCCGCAGCCGAGCGCCGCGACGAGCCGCCGCGCAGCAAGCCCCCGAGTGCTTGGGAACTGCTTGCCTCTAAAAAAAAAAGAAGTACTTAGTCCTTGAAGAGCAAATAACTGCAAAATCCTCAGGCTGAGGAGAAGACCTTCCTTCAAAGGACAGGACTCAGTCCATATACAGACCCCTTATCCTGGTGCTCAGGCAGGTGCGCATCCAACAGCGTGGAGGTCCCAGCGAGGGGACTGACCTGGCGCCATGCAGAACTGGCCAGATCCCGTTACGGGAAAGAGAACTCTGCGAAAACCTCAGAGTGACTGTTTCCCAGCATTTTGTGCATTTGCCCTTCCCCACAAATCAACACACTCTTCCTCTGAGGAGCTTTTATCATATTGACACAGATTTCTCATTTATCTCTGACATTTCCCAGAGCGGGATCCAGGAGTCAGACTTGGTGGAAAAGAAGTCACTGTCCGCCTGCCCAGACCTTTAAAGGGGCAGCAGCACCGAGCTCTGGGGTCCTCCTCAGCTGCACACACACCGCGGCTTTAAGGAAACGAGCCCCACTCCTGAGTGGGCAGGATCAGCATCCGTCTTCTTTAATTCTAGGGTCCCGGCAGGCCCTCAGCCTCCCAGGCACCGCTCCCCCTTACACAGCCGTCTGAAACACCACAGTACCTGATAGCAAACCCAGACATCTTCCCAACGTGTGACAAGGCTACCAATAGTCAAATTTCTGGCCAGTGACCTTTGGAAAAACTTAAGAGATACTAGTTTATAAAAATTCTCCATCTCCAGTTAACAACCATAACAGTGTCCTCTAACCTAATTCAATGGCTCAAGAAAGTAATAGAAAAATATTTTCTGGCTGAATCAATACTGCATTGAAGAAAGGTGCTATCACTGAAAAGTTATGAATACAAAGCAGCTCAATGATACATTAGTGTCATTGCTGGCTGTCTTGCCCAGTTTGCTTGCGTCGCTGAGCAGGAGCAGAAGGAACCCTTCTCGTGTGTGCATTGGTCGTGAGACCCTCTTGGACACCTTTGCCCTGTGCAAAGGTGTTTTCCATCTTTCATTCAAAGCACTGCAGGTGCAAAAGAAGCAACCTAAAAATTGGGACGACCACTGAAGCTTGTTTAGTATTTGTTAGTACATTCTTAAGGAGTTCATGTTTTAAAATGATTTAGTAACTTGTTTATCAAAGGAGGCAAATTATTCCTGCCACTCTTTCTTTGCTTTGTATTCCAGGAAATCAAGGTCACTTAGCACAAATATATGAAAAGTTTATAAAAATTAAGCTTTTTAAAAGATCCATATCACTGATAGAAAAAGAACTCTAAAAATCAGTAAGGAAGACACAAACACCTAAATGGAAATTATAACACCTGGAAGGAAGGCAGGTTTATTAAAATAGACATTCTTTTCTGTAGCTGTTGAGTAATAAATTAGCAAATTTTTTCTGAAAAATAATTTGGTAAGTTCATTATCAAAATCCTTAAAAACGTTTCACCCTATGATAAAGCAAGTTTACATCCAGCTTAAAAGAGGAAAGGAGGAAAAAACTTCAGACATAAGTAAAAATGCTGATGGGTGATCTCTGAAAGTATTAATCATATCATTCGATTCCTGGGAAATTAGGCTCTTCATAGTAACCAACAGTAAGCTATCCAGAATGGGCACTAGAGGTCACTATCCAACACCATACCTGGCACACAGCAACCGTTTAAAAGCTATCTGTTGACGGAGTAAAGTACACGAATAAATGTTATTCATTTTATAAAGGGATAGTTGGGGAATTCGGGGTCGACATGCACACACTGCTGTGTTTAAAATGGAAAACCAACCAAGCCCTGCTGTTCAGCACGGGGACCTCTGCTCAGTGTCAGGCAGCAGCCTGGATGGGAGGGGAGTTTAGGGGAGAAAAGACCCACGGATATGTATGGCCGAGTCCCTTTGTCCACCTGAAACCATCACAACATTGTTAATCAGCTATTCTCTAATACAAAATTAAAAGTTTAAAAATAAGTAAAATAAAATCCAGTGTTACTCAAAATGGCATCTACCCACAGGCAACACCAGCTCTACCTGTGGGCTGACAGGGAAGCTTGCCTGGGCCCCGTTCACATCTGCCCATTCGCAGCTTTGGAGGAAACCAGTTTTTAATAAGCCCTCTAGGTGATTCTGATGTAGACAAAGATTGTGGAGCACTAGAATATTATGCAGTTTTCAAAGATCAAAATCTCTTGGCTTCAATCTATTTTTAACAACCTTTTTCTCTACCACCAGAGTAAGCAATTTGATTCTCTCAGAGCCAAAGCCTAGTTCCTTTCTAAGCCCAGATTCCTCTGGAAACCCAACAAAGAAAGAAGCTTAAAGGTATGGAAGACTTTATTGAATTTTCCTTGCCAAGTTTTATTAGGATCCTGCCAGCGATTGTGATTGAAAATCTCCAGATTCCGGAGACTGTGAGAACTATGTTGAAATTCTGACTGTACTACTTATTTAACTTGAAGAAATTATTTAACTTCTCTGTGTTTCGATTTCTCTAGCTACAGAGTGGGGCTAAAGACACCTGTGTGCCAACCCTTGAGAGTGGCTGTGAAATATCAATAATATAAAGTCTATAAAGCTTTTGAATAGCATATAGTAAATCTCTAATAAATATTAATCCCTTTTCCTTAGATCAGTATGGTTTAGTGGCTCAGAGGTTAAAGCGTCTTCCTGCAATGCGGGAGACCTGGGTTCGATCCCTGGGTCGGGAAGTTCCCCTGGAGAAGGAAATGGCAACCCACTCCAGTATTCTTGCCTGGAGAATCCCATGGACGGAGGAGCCTGGTGGGCTACAGTCCATGGGGTCGCGAAGAGTCGGAACCGACTGAGCGACTTCACTTTTTTCACTTTTAGATCAGTATTGATTCCCTTAACATACTGTATCTGTACTTGGTAAACAGGAAGTTATACAAACACGTATCTTACCATTTTGGTATCTGTCCCAGTATTTGACACATACTCAGTTATTCGTGAATACTCCATGATTGGCTGATTGACAGGTGTCGGGAAGGTTCAAGAATTCAGTCCTTTGAACCTCACTGCACTGTATGAAACCACCTGGGTGAAAAGAGGCATGCTTAAGCCCGTCATCACCAAAAGAATCATGCCTGTGGATACAGTGTGTTCCACACTCCTTTACCAGGCACTGCTATCCTCTGCCATCTGTGCTTTTCTTCTAAAAACAATCAGTTCAGTTCAGTTCAGTCACTCAGTCGTGTCCGACCTCTTTGCGACCCCATGAATCGCAGCACGCCAGGCCTCCCTGTCCATCACCAACTCCTGGAGTTCACTTTTTTTTTTTTTTTTTTTAATTGGCAATACAAATTGGAAAGACGACACTATGAGACCAATTGGAACATGGAGCAGAAAAATCCATCAAAATGAGGCAGCAGGTCTTCCTGTGGGAACCCACTTTAAGGCAGACTCTATCTTTCAACATAACAAACCCTCCACATTTCAAACTAATTCCTAAGAGAAGAAACACACGCACACACACTCCTAGAGACTGTCTGATTTCGAATGAATCAGAGGGACAGAGTTGTTAAGTACTTACCTTGTTCCTAGCACTGCAGGAGTGCTTGGGGGAACAGGTAAGACTTGGTCCTTGCCATGAAGGAGCATAAAGATCCACAGGCACGCACATGAAAATATAAGTGAGATGGAGACTTATAGCCACCTTACACAGGTTGGATTAAGATGCAGCAGGTGTACTGATGATGGGGAGAGGGCAGAGGCTAAAATGGCTTATCTTGAGATAAATCTCTGAAGATGAGTGGGTCCTCTGAAGCCTTGCTTCTCAGAGTGTGGTCTATGGGCCGGTAGCATCACATGGGGGCTTGCTAGAAATGTGAAACTCAGGCCTTTCTCCAATTTTACTGAATCAGATTTCATTCTTGTCTTTTACCAGAATCCCCAGAAGATTTATGGGTACATAAACCTTTGAGAAGTGCTATATAAAACAGTTTCCAAGGATTGTTAAACGCAAAAAACTGATTGCAGTAAGTTGATTAAATGAGATGAGATACCAAGATAGTGTCTGCTGAGTTTAAAACAGGGGTCAATAATCCAAATTCAGCCCACACATGTACTTTTATTAGGACTGTATAGTGGTTTTAAACATTGAGAAATTTCTAACAGAACTCCAGAAACTGACACAATAGTGTTAATCAACTACACTCAAACATAAAATAAAAATCTAAAAAAAAAAAAAAAAAAGAAATCCAGATTTTCTGACTTTCTTAGGAAAGAAAATCAGACTTGTGGTAAAACTGGATCCCTGTTTTGAAAACACAAAGGGGATCGGGCTGACAGCCCAAAAGCAGAGGGCTGCACAGAGTACCGGTTTCAGACAAAGGTGAGCCCGTGATTGCCTCAGACTCAGGCCTTCATTCGCGACCTCTCTGGGCTCCAACAGACCCTTCTTTTCTGAAACTTTTATTGGAGCAGTTACTTTACAGTGTTGTGTTAGTTTCTGTTGTACAGCAAAGTGAGTCAGTTTTATTTATACGTCTATTCCCTCTCTGTTGCCACAGAGCGTTAAGTTCCCTGTGCTATAGGGCATGTTCTCATTGCTGTTTATTCCATACACAGTATCAGCATTATGTTAATATACACGTCAGTCTCCACCTCCCAATTCACGCCGCCTCCCTTTCCCCACTGACGTCCCTGTGTTTGCTCTCTATGTTTGCGTCTCTATTTCTGCTTCGCAAACAGGTTCATTTATACCATTTTTCTAGATTCCATATATATCTGTTGATATACTCGATTTGTTTTTCTCTTTCTGACTCACTCTGTATGGCAGTCTCTAGGTCCACCTGTTTATCTGCAAATGACACAGTTTCTTTTTACGACTGAGCAATATCCCACTGCATGTATGTGCCAGCTTTTCTTTACCCTTTCCTGTTGAGGGACATTTAGGTTGCTTCCATGTCCTGGCTACTGTAAACAGTGCTGCAATGGACATTAGGGTACACATATCTCTTGGAATTATGGTTTTTTTCTGAGTATATGCCCAGGAGTGGGATTGTTGAGTCATATAGTATTTCTATTTTTAGTTTTTTAAGAACTTCCACACTGTTCTCCATAGTAGTTATATCAATTTACATTCCCAGCAGCATTATGAGAGGGTTCACTTTCCTTGACACCCTCTCCAGCATTTACTGTGTGTGGCTTTTTTTTTGATGATGCCCATTCTTACCAGTGTGAGGTGGTACCTCATTGTAGTTTGCATTTTTCTCATAATTAGTGATGTTGAGCATCTTTTCATGTGCCTGTTGGGCTGGGAGCCAACTCTGCTTCTGAGCAAGACGGGAGAGACAGGACTGTAGCTACAGAGGAATACAGAGCTGATGAGAGAACCCTTTCTATGAAGATGAACGTGGAGGAAATGCCAGTAGAAAAAGAGAGGAAATGGGAGACAGGGGAGGATAGGGGACACTCTTCTGGAGGGAAAAAGAAAAAGGAGATGGTATCCAGAAGGGCTTAGCCCACCTCTCCCCCAGAGGCAGCTAGAAGGCTGAGGTGGCTCAGACAGAATCTTTCATGCGCTTACCCAGAAGGCTAAGGAGTTTCTGCCTGAAAACTCCATACATTCTGAACAAGCAAAGGCAAGATGATCAACTGAAAGTGCAGCAGTAGGAACAGGAAATTTGGAAGAAGAGCGAACGTTTAGGAGTGCAACCCACTGTCAGTAATGGGCGCAGGAAGCCACTGAAATATGAAGGTGAATTTTCAGGTGATGGTGGGAATCCCGCTGGTGTCAGGGAGCGGAGAAGAGAAACAGCAAGCTCTGCCTGGACTCTTCCCTCTGGCTACTGCGAGCACCCCAGGACTGAAGAAGTGCCCGAGTGGGTGGGCTAGGGTTTGCAGACTGAATGAAGAAGGTCGAGCAGGTACAGATAATGCCGGTGTAGACAAGAGGGGCTGGAGTGACCTGCCACGAAGTCCTGGGTACATGGCAAAGCAGAGAACACTGTGAAAGCGACAGTAAACTGAGAGAAGAAAGAGCAAACAGAGGAACTAGAGGTACCAGGGACTCATGAAGTAAGGGACTTAAAGAATCAACCAGCAGTCACTGGTGGAACTCGGATTTGAACTCAGGATCTCTGACTCCAAAACCTATATCCTCTCTGCTCTAACCCCCATCTCTATGAGTCACATACAAGGATATGTCTCCACGGTTCTGATATGGCATAAGTGGGGTCTGTTTGCCCTGGAACCCCTGATGGGAAACACTGGAAAGTCATCTGTACACAGTGACAGAAGGTGAAAGCTTTCACTTCCATTGTCTCCTCCACTTGGATTTTATTCCCCATTTCCTCAGGTCAGCTGTTTTTTAATATTCCATTAAAGTCTTCAAAGTAAGGCCAAGGCAGGGATATTTATATATCATCATCTCTAAACCTGCCAGTTCAAAAGAGAACAAACAACTGTTACCCCAGTTCTGTGGATGTCAAAGAAACAGAACTGTAAACACTGAGATTCTGGCTTCAAATTACCACCTTCGTAACCGTAAAAAACTCTCCTGCACCCCTGAAGACTAGTTAGGCTGTCATAACCATTATTTTCATTCTTACTCTTAACATTGAAGCATTAAAACTTCAGAATGTAAATATCAAAAGTACTACCAAGATAGTGGGCCCACCAAAAATCAAAAAATACCTGTGGCGGATTCATGTTGATGTCTGACAAAACCAATACAATATTGTAAAGTAATTAACCTCCAATTAAAATAAATAAATTTATATTNTCTTAACATTGAAGCATTAAAACTTCAGAATGTAAATATCAAAAGTACTACCAAGATAGTGGGCCCACCAAAAATCAAAAAATACCTGTGGCGGATTCATGTTGATGTCTGACAAAACCAATACAATATTGTAAAGTAATTAACCTCCAATTAAAATAAATAAATTTATATTAAAAAAATAAGCAAACTTAAATCCAACTTGTATGCTTAACCCCAACTTGTATCATTGATTATGACCATCAGGAGAGCGATTGCTTGCATTTCCGTGCTATTTTTTTAAGTGATTTTTCTCATGCTTTATTTTACTTTAGTTCACTTGAGTGATTATCAAATGTAAGGGCTATATGCATATTACACCCTCAGTCATCCCATAATTAAAAATATAAGTTCAGATTTGGAAGGTGTGTATTTTCTAACATGTACAAGTTTGAAACAGTAATAGAGAAAACTGCCAGTAGGTGTGAAGTTTTTAAGCACTGCTTTAGCAGTTGAGGAAAACTCCTTAATTGAGGAAGAAAGAAATAACCAAGAGAAGGAGATTGTTAGGCAATGAATAAATGTATTTGGGTCACATTTATCCCAGAAAGCTCATTTCCTCTCCCTAAATCAGTGACTGAGGAGAGAAGAG
This sequence comes from Oreotragus oreotragus, assembly GCA_006410675.1. NCBI lineage: Eukaryota > Metazoa > Chordata > Mammalia > Artiodactyla > Bovidae > Oreotragus > Oreotragus oreotragus. The sequence continues at coordinate 92,625 of SJYX01007605.1, read as the reverse complement.
GCATTCTGAAGGGTATACACCCACCCTCAGAATAACTACAGAAAGATTTTGGAGAAGTTAGTCACAGGGTTTACAAATTATTTGCATTCAGTAAGCCTCAGTTCTGTATTAGATAATTCTCTACCATGGTAAAAGGAATAAAAACAGCTAACAGTGTTGTTAGCTAACTTAGGCATGCATTTCACAAGCTCTAGGTAGTACAGTCAGACCCCTCCACTAAACTTTACTTATGCACTTGGTGTAGCTGCATAAATGCACTGTAATCAGTATGTTTTTATCCCCAAAGAAAGTTTAACTCAATAAAGGCCCATAAATATCAATATGAAAGATATTAGCAAGGAATGCTAAGCCATCAGCCTGAAGGAGGGGCCTGATATACACACTGCTGTGTTTACAATGGATAACCAGTGGGGACCCACTGTGCAGCACAGGGAACTCTGCTCGATGGCCCGCAGCAGCCTGGGTGGAAGGGTGGCCTGGGGGTGAGTGAACGCAAGTGTGTGCACAGCAGAGTTCTTTTGCTGTCCACCTGAGACATTACGTTGTTAATCGGCTATGCTCCAATAGAAAACAAAAAGTTTTAAAAAAAGAAATAAAAAGAGGTCCTGGTCCACCCATATATTTCATCGGCCACCTGAGAGATTTTTATTCTTAACTTGGTGTAAATACTGTGTTTTGAGCATTCTGGCTCATGAAAGGATGCAGTGTACTCACATGCCTCCTGGAGTGAAAACGGATCAAACGGAAGTCTGAATCGGTCTATGTCTAAGTAATCTTAGTTTTGTAGTCGTTCAGTCACTAAGTCACGTCCGACTTTTTGTGACCCCGTGGACTTCAGCACACCAGGCTCCTCTGTCAGCCACTGTCGCCTGGAGCTTGCTCAAACTCATGTCCATGGAGTCAGAGAGGCTGTCTTACCATCTCCTCCCCTGGTGCCTTCTCCTTTTGCCCTCAATCTTTGCCGTCATCAGGGTCTTTTCCAATGAGTCAGCTCCTTGCATCAGGTGGCCAAAGTATTGGAACTTCAGCAAAAGCTCTTCCAATGAATATTCAGGGTTGCTTTCCTTTAGGATTCACTGGTTTGATCTCCTTGCAGTCCAAGGGATTCTCAGCCTCAGTTTACAAAAATGTGCAGTTTATTAGCATGGAGTCAGTTCTTCTTAGCTAACTCTTTCACTGTTTTACTAAGTGCTCAATTTTAAATTGTGGTCATTGAAAATAATTATTTAGACAACATTCGTTGCACTTTTTTCATTTTTCTGTATTTTAAAAATTGAACCAAATGACTCATGCTGACACCCCCCTTCCTTTCCTTGTGTCTCCCATGTGAGTGGGTTCCTTCTAACACTGACAGACAAGAACCTGATTCTGATGAATTTGGATGAGTCACCTCTGCCCAAGATTCTGTGCTGGGTGCTGTGAAGTTCAAGTAGACATCACGGTCAATTCCTGCATGCAGAGAACTCCCAACGTGTCACTAAACATAACCAGTCTATAAATAGGAGCTGAGACGGGCAGCGCTTCTGTCCACCCTTCCAGCTCTGTCTTTCACCACATTATTCTACCTGTGCTCCAGGAACACAGAAGAACTCATAATTAACCCAGAAGATTGTGCTACATCAAGTTTCCACACTGTGGACTCTGTCAGAATAACCTCAGTTTCCCGCAAACATCTTTATCCAATCTGTTTGCAATGCTTGCCTTATCTATGAAGCCATTTTGGAAGTAAAAGAAAGGCCTGGTCTGTCTTCTCTTCCTTCACTATATTCTAAACTGGCTTGGGTCATAACACCCAGCAGGTATAGACTAACACCTTCAGAACCCAGAGAAAGCAAATGCAAGGATGTGAATTGAGCTGCCCATCACTACAGGCAGTTGGTGCTTGATTCTCTAGAATCTTCTGAGAATATTTATGAAATATATTCCTTTACTGTGCACCTGGGCACAGAGGAGGGACACACTTATCCATGGGGACTTGTCCTCTATTGTTCCCAGGTGACCCTGAGGGCATTAACCAGGCCACCTTCTATACAACACAAATGTGAAAGCTTAGCAGATGTCCTCCTTGACCTCAAAAGATCTGCAAGGAAAGAAGCAAGTCTTATGCAGTATGGGTGGGATACCAGACACTATCAAGCGGCCCCCATGTGAAACCAATCCAGATCCCCAGGCTGGGTCATGGGCAGTGCCTGGAGTCAGTGGTGAGGCTTAGAATGTAAAGCATAATTCACAACTATGACTACAGAAAATTCATCAAATGTTTCCAGCTTGTCACACACCTCACCTGAATAGTTCTGATACAGGTCATGACAGAAAGTACAATAATCTAGGAGAAAATGCGTGTATCTAGCATGTACATTTCCAATATCTACTCAGTTTCTCTAGCTAAAATGTGCTATGTTTTGATGCTGCCTGATTTCTTTCAGGCACCAACCTTTTTCTTAGGAAAACTCCAGGAGATAGCGAGGGACAGGCAAGCTGGTGTGCTGCAATCCATGGGGTCCCAGATAGCGAGGGACAGGCAAGCTGGTGAGCTGCAATCCATGGGGTCCCAGATAGCGAGGGACAGGCAAGCTGGTGAGCTGCAGTCCACGGGGTCCCAGATAGCGAGGGACAGGCAAGCTGGTGAGCTGCAGTCCACGGGGTCCCAGATAGCGAGGGACAGGCAAGCTGGTGAGCTGCAGTCCACGGGGTCCCAGATAGCGAGGGACAGGCAAGCTGGTGAGCTGCAGTCCACGGGGTCCCAGATAGCGAGGGACAGGCAAGCTGGTGAGCTGCAGTCCACGGGGTCCCAGATAGCGAGGGACAGGCAAGCTGGTGAGCTGCAGTCCACGGGGTCCCAGATAGCGAGGGACAGGCAAGCTGGTGAGCTGCAGTCCACGGGGTCCCAGATAGCGAGGGACAGGCAAGCTGGTGAGCTGCAGTCCACGGGGTCCCAGATAGCGAGGGACAGGCAAGCTGGTGAGCTGCAGTCCACGGGGTCCCAGATAGCGAGGGACAGGCAAGCTGGTGAGCTGCAGTCCACGGGGTCCCAGATAGCGAGGGACAGGCAAGCTGGTGAGCTGCAGTCCACGGGGTCCCAGATAGCGAGGGACAGGCAAGCTGGTGAGCTGCAGTCCACGGGGTCCCAGATAGCGAGGGACAGGCAAGCTGGTGAGCTGCAGTCCACGGGGTCCCAGATAGCGAGGGACAGGCAAGCTGGTGAGCTGCAGTCCACGGGGTCCCAGATAGCGAGGGACAGGCAAGCTGGTGAGCTGCAGTCCACGGGGTCCCAGATAGCGAGGGACAGGCAAGCTGGTGAGCTGCAGTCCACGGGGTCCCAGATAGCGAGGGACAGGCAAGCTGGTGAGCTGCAGTCCACGGGGTCCCAGATAGCGAGGGACAGGCAAGCTGGTGAGCTGCAGTCCACGGGGTCCCAGATAGCGAGGGACAGGCAAGCTGGTGAGCTGCAGTCCACGGGGTCCCAGATAGCGAGGGACAGGCAAGCTGGTGAGCTGCAGTCCACGGGGTCCCAGATAGCGAGGGACAGGCAAGCTGGTGAGCTGCAGTCCACGGGGTCCCAGATAGCGAGGGACAGGCAAGCTGGTGAGCTGCAGTCCACGGGGTCCCAGATAGCGAGGGACAGGCAAGCTGGTGAGCTGCAGTCCACGGGGTCCCAGATAGCGAGGGACAGGCAAGCTGGTGAGCTGCACTCCACGGGGTCCCAGATAGCGAGGGACAGGCAAGCTGGTGAGCTGCAGTCCACGGGGTCCCAAAGCGTTGGATACAACTTGGCGACTGAACAACAGCAGCACACCTGCCTTTTGACCTGTGTGCTGTCTTTTCTGAGTAACGTTGGTGAGGACTCACACTTATATCTCCTTTGCAAGCACAATTTATGAGCTCACTTTTATTATTTTTCATACAATAATCTGTCTTAAGAGCTAGTTGACAAGCCTAGAGCACATGCTGAGCCCCACAGTGGCAATGTCCACCCTGTTTTCTAGTCTCAGATTCCGTATCTGTCCTCGTCTACTTTCCTCCCAACTCTCTCCATTCCAACCTCACAAGTTCATTTTCATAACCTGGTCCATTAATCCAATTCCTTAGAAATTAGGTTTGAGCAAAAGTATGATAGTTTCCAAAGAATAATACAGAGCCTTTGAGTTGACATTTAAACATAAAGATGTTACTCTTGAATAAGCAAGGCACAAGTGGGAATTTGTAGGGTTTTTTTCTCAATTCACTGGCTCACTCCGAATGGAAGAAATTCTTAAACTGTGCTTGGATTAAAGATGAAAGGAGATTCCCCTGAAGGAATAAAATGTGGACCAAAATGTCCACATCTGGCTCCACCTGCTTGAGAATGCTGCTCCTGGAGGCTGTGAGCAGTTCAAAACCAGACTAGGAAGTTTCCTTGGATAAAATTCTCAACCTCTGCTGGAAAATAACATTGCCAGATGTCTTCCATCTACTCCCATTTTCCCTAAACAGATCAAAGCTTCAATATCCATAAAAGAAAAAGGGTAGGAATGGAGGGAATGTTTCTGAACCCAGCTGGGAAACAGGTCTGTCAATGATCTTGATGAAGTAGATCAGTGATTTCTCTCAATAAACTGATACCCATGCTTTCCAGAAAGCATTTAGAAGCAAAAGGCAAAACTTAGTCCATTTTTCTTTTTTCTTTGAAAGACTAATTGCTCCTGCTGCTGCTAAATTGCTTCAGTCGTGTCTGACTCTGTGTGACCCCATAGAAGGCAGCCCACCAGGCTCCCTCATCCCTGGGATTCTCTAGGCAAGAAGACTGGAGTGGGTTGCCATTCCCTTCTCCAATGTATGAAAGTGAAAAGTGAAAGTGAAATCGCTCAGTCGTGTCGGACACAGGCACAGTCATAGTCACAACAGACGCACACTCAGACACAGGCACAGACACAGACTCAGACACAGACTCAGACACAGATGCGACACTGATATGCACGTGAACACACATTCGCTTCAGTTTCTCAGTTGTGTCCGACTTTCTGCAACCCCACGGACTGCAGCAGGCCAGGCCTCCCTGTCCATCACCAACTCCAGTTTACCCAAACTCATGTCCATTTAGTCAGTGATGCCATCCAACCATCTCATCCTCTGCTGTCTCTTTCTCCTCTTGCCTTCAATCTTTCCCAGCATCAGGGTCTTTTCAAATGAGTCAGCTCTTTGCATCAGGTGGCCAAAGTACTAGAGTTTCAGCTTCAGCATCAGTCCTTCCAATGAACACTCAGGACTGATTTCCTTTAGGAGGGACTGGTTGGATCTCCTTGCAGTCCAAGGAATTCTCAAGAGTCTTCTCCAACACCACAGTTCAAAAGCATCAATTCTTCGGTGCTCAATTTTCTTTATAGTCCAGCTCTCACATCCATACATGACCACTGGGAAAACCACAGCCCTGACTAGACGGACCTTTGTTGGCACAGTATGAACACTCATTGTAAGGGTTCAAATCCAAGCTCACAGTTTTCAGGTCAGATTCCATATACTTCCTAAACTTCCTAATCTGCACAGTGGAAACTATGGTAACTATGATATTAAGGGGGCCTAAAATTGAGATACCTGGATTTTAACCACAGTAAACCCACTGGCTCCCTCAGCTGTCTCAAACTTGCCCCAGAAGTTTAGCCTGCACCCTGTGTGACAACCTACACCCCTTTTTATCTCAGGATATGGTTTAGATATTTATGCTTAGGATATGAATGTGGCCAGGGACAGGATCACATTGTAGGATCAATGTGATTTTAATATCCACTTTATTTTAGAAGCCCTGATGCCAAATGTTGGTTGTGACATTATTGCTCAGTGTATTACCCTTTGAATCATGATAACAGGAGCAGCATCTTGATCCAGAGAGGAATTATTTAATGTGCTGACTGGCAAATATACTAATATATAAAGGACCTAAAGATAAGATTCTGAATGAAACCCCAAATATAATAACTTAATTATTTGTATGTTTCTCTCTCTTATTTAAGGTTCTACTGTTTGCTATGAGCTACAGGATAATGTGATAATTGGAAGAAGCTGAATTAGCAGGGGATATGCAAAGAGAGCTTTAGTGTACCTAAATAAGGATTTCCAATACTAATGCTCCATGGAAGGCATTCAGGTCCAGTTATTAGTGAGGAACTTAAGCCTCATATTGACAGATCATCTGACTTTCTTCAAGAGGTACACATCAAAATTTATCTAAGAAACCTCCAAGTTTTTAAATACTGGAGGCCACCTAAAAAAAATTTTTTTAATAACATGAGGACTAAATACTTGTGTCAGCAAGCCAAACTCAGCCCAGCACAACCAGTTCCAACCTATAACATCAATTGTTTTAAAGGATTGCCTCCCTGAGCTGGGCAAGAGGGCATGTCTGTGTGCATTGTGAGGGGAATAAATTTCTCATATGCCGCAAACATAACTGCTTTATTCTGCAGTCAAGCTGCAGAAATTGTGAACAGTGATTCTTGGTGCCAGTTTCAAACAATGCCAACATTCCTACTTCTACTGAGGATCAAGAGAGTTCCCACCACAAAATACCAAACGGTACTTGGCACATACAGTGGATTCTATAAACATGCGTTCTTCCTTCCATGGATTATTATGATCAACCTTCCAAAGAGTTACTCATCAATGTCTATGACAACTTAACTCTTTTTGGAAAGGGAATTGTGGGTTCGCCAGTAAACAGTGTTATGACAGCAGCTTCAAAATCATAAAGTTCTATCTGCCATTAGAAGATCAGCAAGGCGGCTCTTCATCGGCCCAATAGATGTCAGAAGTCTGCCTGCAACTGTGTGCATTTTGTCAGCAAAAGGGAGAAGGTCGCACTCAGAGCTCTGGGATACCTTTCCTGTATTGTAAAGGAAGTACAGCTTCCACTCAAAATGCCAGTGATCTCAGGCAGAAACTGTGGATGGCATCCTATCCTTTCATGAGGATACATACCAATCACATGTTCCATCAGGATCAAACCACTTCACTGTGCTGGTACTAAGTGCCTCACATCTGAGTACGAGTAGCTGCAACGTCCTCTGTGGGCAGCAGCAAAGAGAGGAACCGCCGCCAGGAGCAACCTAAGACGCGAACACGTCACATGTCAGGACAAACAGGAACTCCAAGTCTGAAATACTCTGAACCCGGAATGAGACGCTGAGGACAAAAACAAGAGAGGCCAAGACAGAAACAGAGGCAGAGGTTCCAACTGGTTTCCAAAATGGAACTGATTCTGGTCGGCTCCCTAATTTCCTTGGGGCTGATCAAAGTCTCTGAAATTACAGAAGATGGCATGCCTACCAAAGACCAGTGTCATTTAAGAAAACCTGCAATTTTCTTTCAGCTCTCATTTCCACTTAAAGTTGAATCATTCTATCCTGCAATAATTTTCAGCATAGAAGTAGAAAGAAACCCATCTTCGTGACTGCCAGAGAGGTAATATAACCAAAGGCGAAACAGGACTGAAAGCTCCTCCTAACAAATAACTTTTTTAACAGATCCACACAATGGAGGAGTGGAGTGGATTAAACTCGACACTCTTTCCCTTAATTGCAGGCGAATTAGCTGTGAGAGGAGACTGTGTAATAGACATCTAACAGCTAAATGCCATCAACTCTTTGTAAATGTACTGAACCCAACCTATGCCCACAGATCTCATCCTATTTTCCTATAGACAGATGAACTGTGATTCAAGGCAAAACATATAGATTAGAGGCTGACATGTCAGCCAGGGTACAAGGAAGACTGGGCTTCCCTGGTGGCTCAGCGGTAAAGAACAGCCTGCAACACAGGAGACATGGGTTTGATCCCTGGGTCAGGAAGATCCCCTGGAGGAGGAAATGGCAACCCACTCCAGCATTCTTGCCTGGAGAATCCCATGGACAGAGGAGCCTGGCCGGCTGTTGTCCATGGGGTCACAAAGAATCAGACATGACTGAACACAGACACACAGACAAGGAAGACTGCAGGGAGTAGCACATCTTAGCTTTCATAATCCTGAAAGTCATGGAATTTCAGTGCATGCATGGAGAGAGAGCACATGGAGAACCCAAATCCAGCAACAGCCCAGTGATGCTCACACAGCTAATACTGTCACCTGTCTTTGGCAAGACCTCTTCTCTATTTTGAGTTCAATGGGTCCTAGGGAAACTTCCTACTGCCGTCTAATGCCTTACAAAGTAATTTGTTACTAATTTTTCTAGTAAATCCATTCTCTTGGAAGTCATAGGAGACCTGCTGCTGCTAAGTCGCTTCAGTCATGTCCGACTCTATGCAGCCTTATAGACGGCCTCCTACCAGGCTCCTTTGTCCCTGGGATTCTCCCGGCAAGAACCCTGGAGTGGGTTGCCATTTCCTTCTCCAATGCATGAAAGTGAAAAGTGAAAGTGAAGTTGCTCAGTCGTGCCCGACTCTTAGCGACTCCATGGACTGCAGCCCACCAGGCTCCTCCATCCATGGGATTTTCCAGGCAAGAGTACTGGAATGGGGTGCCACTGCCTTCTCCACATAGGAAACCTAGTGAATCCCAAATTGGAAAAAAAAACACAACTTTTCTGACCTTGACCTTCATTGGCTTCTGTGTCCTATTTGACTCTGCAGCTCATTTCTTCCTTCCTAAGAGCCCCTGTTTTCCTGGATACTATTGGTTTTCTTTTCTTCTCTCTGACCATTTATGCTTTGCCTTCTGTATACTCCTGCAACAACACAAACACACGTGCTACAAAAACAGCTGATGTTTATTAATCTTAATGAATTATATTATCTCATTTGAGCCTCACATCCACTCAATTACACAGGTATTATTACCCTCGTTATGTAGATGCAAAAACTGTGGCTTCAAGGTTAAATAACATGCCCAAGGACACAGAGTAAGAGGGAGAATCAAGATTTTAACTCGTGTTCATCTGAACTCTGAGCTCACTTTCTCAACCTGTGTTGTACAGTATCTTTTCTTGACTTCTCAAGACTCGCAAGCACTTTACCTACTACCTCTCTGTGGTTTCCAAATCTCGTTTTCTCCTACCACAGATTTCAAAGGTATCAAGTCAGCTTTTTACATGTACAGCACCTTCTTTAGATGTCTGCCTAGTTCTCAAAATGCGTAAGAAAATTCAGTTCATTTTCTTCCCAGACTCCTAACATCTTAGTTTCTGTTAACAGTATTTACTCAATGAGATAGTTTGGTAAAATATTCTTGGAAAACGATTGTGTTATTTATTTATTTTTTATCCTAAAGAAAGGGTCTGATTAAAATTAATCAGTTATATGAAGGAAATTATCAGGATGGTGCTCTAGCCAGTAAGCTACTCATCGACTGTGTACTGAATTCAAGATGGACCTGAAAAGCACTGAACTAACTCCACTGCGACTAAACAGGGGACTTTATGCGAGAACGAGTGGCGACGACTCTTGTTCCGTCACTAAATCGTGTCCAACTCTCCGTTACCCCAGTAACTGCAGCACTGCCCCTCTGATCTCCCAGAGTTCGCTCAAACTCATGTCCCTTGAATCAATGATGCTACCTAACCATCTCATACTCTGCCACCCCCTTCTCCTATCGCCTTCCATCTTTTCCAGAATCAGGGTCTTTCCCAAAGTATTGGAGCTTCAGCTTCAGCATCAGTCCTTCCAAAGAATATTCAGGGTGGATTTCCTTTAGGACTGACTGATATGATCTCTTTGTAGTCCAAGGGACTCTCAAGAGTCCTCACCTTACCACAATTTAAAAAAATCAGTTCTTTGGTGCTCAACCTTCTTTGTGATCCAACCCTCACAGTAGTACATGAGTATCAGAAATGCCACAGCTTTGACAACATAAATCTTTGTCAGCAAAGTGATGTCTCTGATTTTTAACATACTGGTTAGGTTTGTCATAGCTTCTCTTCCAAGGCACAAGCATCTTTTTAATTTTATGGCTGCAGTCACAATCTGCACTGACTTTGGAGCGCAAGAAAAAACAATAGAATCGGAAAGACTAGAGATCTCTTCAAGAAAATTAGAGATACCAAGGGGAGACCACCTGACCTGCCTCTTGAGAAACCTATATGCAGGTTCCGTATATGGACATAGAACAACAGACTGGTTCCAAATAGGAAAAGAGGTACGTCAAGGCTGTATACTGTCACCCTGCTTATTTAATTTATATGCAGAGTACATCATGAGAAACGCTTGGCTGGATGGCATCACCAACTCAGTGGACATGAGTTTGAGTGAACTCTGGGAGTTGGTGATGGACAGGGGGGCCTGACGTGCTGTGTTTCATGGAGTCACAAACATTGAGACACAACTGAGTGACTGAACTGAACTGAAGGGAACATTTCATGCAAAGATGGGCTCAATAAAGGACAGAAATGTTAAAGACCTAACAAAAGCAGAAGATATTAAGAAGAGGTGGCAAGAATACACAGAACGGTACAAAAAGATCTTCATGATCCAGATAATCAAGATGGTATAATCGCTCACCTAGAGCTAGACATCCTGGAATGTGAAATCATGTGGGCTTTAAGAAGCATCACTACAAACAAAGCAAGAGGAGGTGGTGGAATTCCAGTTGAAGTATTTCAAATCCTAAAACATGATGCTGTGAAAGTGCTGCAGTCAATATGCCAGCAAATTTGGAAAACTCAGCAATGACCACAGGACTGGTAAAGGTGAATTTTCATTCCAATCCCAAAGAAAGGCAATGCCAAAGAATGCTCAAACTACTGCACAGCTGCATTCATCTCACATGCTAGCAAAGTAATGCTCAAAATTCTCCAAGCCAGGCTTCAACAAAACATGAACCGTGAACTTCCAGATGTTCAAGCTGGATTTAGAAAAGGCATAGGAACCAGAGAGCAAATGGTCAAGATCCACTGGATCATTGGAAAAGAAAGCGAGTTCCAGAAAAACATCTCCTTCTGCATTATTGACTACATAAAAGCCTGAACAACTGAGCAACTGAACCGAACTGAAGAAAATAAAATCTGTGGACAAAGAAGTGTTTAAATTGAGCAGGTCTGCCTTCAACAATTACAAATCAAGGAGTTCTTGACAGTAAAAGTCTAAGCCAAAACATTCTCAGGTCAGCTAAGAGACTGATCAGTTTGGGAATGGAATTTGTTAACAATCATTCATCTTGTAGCATCATCTCCCAAACTGGACAACAGTGATAGTCACCTGACCAAGGATGTTTCTGAGCAAACCTTCTATGAGGCTGACAGTCTTGGCTCCTAAAACAGAAGCTAGAGTTGGCTTGGGCAACTTAAAACTTTTTAAAGAAATCATTGCATCTATTTCTCCGTAATGTTTATTGACATAATCTTAGTTATCCAATCATTCTGGAAAGCACTTTGCAGTTTTTATTAAAACCCATAAATATATTCAAGTTTCTTAGGGTTAGTTGACCTCCTTCTGATGCTGGAAAAGGTTGAAGGCAGGAAGGGAAGGGGACGACAGAGGATGAGATGGTTGGATGGCATCACCGGCTCAATGGACATGAGTTTGAGCAAGCNTCCAATCATTCTGGAAAGCACTTTGCAGTTTTTATTAAAACCCATAAATATATTCAAGTTTCTTAGGGTTAGTTGACCTCCTTCTGATGCTGGAAAAGGTTGAAGGCAGGAAGGGAAGGGGACGACAGAGGATGAGATGGTTGGATGGCATCACCGGCTCAATGGACATGAGTTTGAGCAAGCTCTGAAAGTTGGCAATGGACAAGTAAGCCTGGTGTGCTGCAGTCCATGGGGTCACAAAGCGTCAGACACAACTGAGTGACTGAACTGAACTCTGTCTCCTTCTGGCATTCCCCTGGTAGCACAGTGGTAAAGAATCCATCTGCCAAAAGTGGAGAACAAGAGGCGTGGGTTTGATCCCTGGGCCGGGAAGATATCCCAGAGTAGGAAATGGCAACCCACTCCAGTATTCTTGCCTGGAAAATCCCATGGGCAGAGTAGTCTGCTGGGTTACAACCCATGTGTCGCAAAGAGTCGGATACAAGCGAGCGACTGAGCCTGCATGCATACATCTTTCTCTGAAGATTCACAAATGATGTCAGGTAAGAGGGAAAGTACATATATGTCATCTAGATACCTTGGCTACAGGATTTACTGATACTAAAACTTGGGAAATAGACTAAACAGCCAGCAAGGAGGGAATGCTTAATGAAAAATGTCAAGATACTTGACTGGGAAGCTATTAAAAATGCAATTTTGTCAATCTTAAGCTCTCAATTCATCCCCCACCTTTTCCCTTTTGGTGTCCACATGTTTATAATCTATGTCTGTGGCTCTATTTCTGCCTTGCAAATAGGTTCATCCGTACCATTTTCCTAGATTGCGTCTATATGCATTAATTATGGTCTTTGTTTTTTCTATTTCTGACTTACATCACTCTGTACAGAAGTCTCAAGGTCCATCCACATCTCTGAAAATGACACAGTTTCGTTCCTTTTTATGGCTGCTGCTGCTGCTGCTAAGTCGCTTCAGTCGTGTCTGACTCTGTGTGACCCCATAGACGGCAGCCCACCAGGCTCCCCCGTCCCTGGGATTCTCCAGGCAAGAACACTGGAGTGGGTTGCCATTTCCTTCTCCAGTGCATGAAAGTGAAAAGTGAAAGTGAAGTCGCTCAGTCGTGTCAGACTCGTAGCGACCCCATGGACTGCAGCCCACTACACTCCTCTATCCACGGGATTTTCCAGGCAAGAGCACTGGAGTGGGGTGTCCTTGCCTTCTCCGTTTTATGGCTGAGTAATGCTCTGTGGTGACCTACATAGGAAGGCAACCAGAAGAAGGGATATATGCACACATACAGTAGATTTACTCTGGTGTACAGAAGAAACTAACACAAAATTGTAAAGCACCTAAACTCTGATAAATTAAAAATATATATACAATTTTGCAGGCAGAGTGAGCAAAACGCTTTTTAAAAAATATGACTTGAGAGGTGAAAAAGTAGTACACAATTGTATCTGTGACATAATTAAGACTACATAAAACTGTACTTTATATGAAGAATGTGAAAAAAAAATAGTATGTAAAAGAATACATATCTATAACTGAATTATTTTGCTATACACCAGAAACTAGCACAACTTTGTAAATTATTCAATAAAAAATTGAATATGAAAAAACAATTTTACTTGTCATGACAGAATTGTTGGTGTTTTTAAATTTAATTTTCATTTGTATTCATGTTTCTATTAGGTCGTGCAATAAATTGCCAGTTTTAAACAGCTGCTGCTTCCCCTATAGACATGAAACCTCAAAACTATTGTGGAGGCTTTGCAGGTGTGGCTAGACTCTCCCCATGCCCCTCCCTGGCATCACAGGGCCACTTGAAATCTGCTTGGCACAAGATTGATTGAGCTCTAACAATGTAGGCTAGCTTCTGAGGTCATCCAAACAAAGCAACAGAAGAGGGAAGAGTGACATTTTGTAATGAGACTACAAAATGAAAGATCACGTTTCCACACCCACGTAGGCCATTTCCTGCCCAGTCTATTGCTTATCATTAGCCAATATCACTTGTCTTCGACCATCAATTTGCCTTGTGCCCTTGGACAAAATATCCACCTTCTCTTTCCTTGTCAGTGTGCAGACGAGCAAATGCACAGGCAGTGCACGCAGCCACGTTTAAGGCCCTGTCCTAATCTAGCCTTGTATAATTGCTCTGTCATCTTCATGAAAATAGAATACAGAGTGCTGAGGAAGAATAAATTGGCACGACCTTTCCTGAGGAGATGTTGGTGGTATATATCAAAAGCCTTGAAAATGCCTATACTCATTGACATAGCAATCCCATCTCTGGCGATCCCCCCTCCATCCCCAGCCAAGGAAATAATCCAAGATGGCCACAAAGATTTATGAACGAGGAAATTTGCCTTAGGCATAATGACCAAAAAATAAAAATAAAAACAAAGGTCAAGCAGGTAGGAATTGGTGAAGGAACTCCTCTGCAGACATATATTGTGAAATCACTAGAAAGTATTTTAAAAGAACACTTGATGACAAACACAATGTTCAGCATAGAACAGTGGGGTGAAAGGGCAGGTGGTTCAATCATCAAATAGATAGGCGTGTTTATAAATATCGATCTATACATGTGGGCTTCCCTAGTGGCTCGGTGGTAAAGAATCCGCCTGCCAAAGCAGGAGACGTGGGTTTGATCCCTGGGTCCGGAAGATCCCTTGAAGAAGGAAATGGCAACCCATTCCAATGTTCTTGCCTGGAAAATCCTACGGACAGAGGAGCCTGGCGGGTTACAGTCCGGGGGGTCATAGAAGAGTTGGACACACCTTGGCGACTAAATAACAGCGTGCATATATGCAGAGAAAGAGAGTTAGTGAGAAAGGGAGAAAGAGAGACTAGTTTTTTTAAATAACTTATCACTGTCTATGTGAACTTTAGCAAGTTATTGAGCTTCTCTGTGCCTCCATTTGCTCACTGTAAAGTTGAAATACAAATAGTACTTACCTGGAAGAACTATTTTGAGAATTGAGTTAATAAATTAGAGTTCTTCATCCTCATGCAGCTGACAAGCACACAGTAGATAGCGGCTGGGGTCTCAAATATGACAAGACAAAACTATAACAAAACCCTTTTGTCTCTTTGCCCTTAAAGCATTTTCACACACGAGTTTGAAAGGTCTCACACCCTAAAGTTATTAAGCAAAGATGCCTATTTCCAAGTTCCAGGTGAAAAGACCAAGATACAGAGGTATCATAATTAGCCAGTGAGTTATCAGAACTGGAAGTAAAATCTCCCTTTTATTCCTCTTTTCTGGGGCTCATGCCATGATTTAAGAAATACTAAAGAATAATTTATGCTATTTGAGTTTTTTGCCATGTACATGTATTACCTGATGCAAAAAAAAAAAAAATACTGTTGACATTAAAAAATTTTTTTAAATGAAAGAACATTAAGGGAACATACAGTCGCATTAAGGGCAGTTCCCTGGTGGCTCAGATGGAAAGCTTCTGTCTACAATGTGGGAGACCTGGGTTTGATCCCTTGGTCGGGAAGTTTCCTGGAGAAGGAAATGGCAATCCACTCCAGTACTCCTGCCTAGAAAAGCCCATGGACGGAGGAGCCTGGTGCCCATGGCGTCGCATAGAGTTGGACACGACTGAGCGACTTCACAGTCGCTTTAAAGGAAGAAGCAGACTCCGTTTCTAGCTCTCTGTCTGCCTGCCAACCACGCAGCAGTGAAAGCACCCAAACCGCCCACTACCCGACAGTCTTCCCGGGGGTGCAGTCGCTGCTCCCACCTGGGCACACAGCCCCCGAACAACCGCCTGTGGAGGCTGGTAGCTCAGGGACAGACGGGAGAGACTCCTTCGTATCCAGGGGTTCCTGTAGAGCGCTTTGCAGAAGCTGCAATGGGAAGGCCCCCTCCACTGCTCGGCGGTTCCCAGGGTCCACTTGTTCCTACTGCTGCAAGTCACCTACATTCCTCTATTAGAACAAAGCAATGTTGTCAGTCTAACGAGAATTTATCAGTTTACCTGGCAAAAGCGTGAGCAACAGGAAAGGCGGAATAGGCTCCACTTTTGACAATGACAGGGACGAGCAGGGGTCCTAACGATACCAACCAGGCCTTTCTCAGTCAACAGACATTGGCTACAGGCCAGACAAGAAATTCGGGCAAGGCTTTACTGGGGTCCCTGCTGCAGCAGGGGGGAGCAGAAACAAGTCACAGGTTTGCTTGCTTGCTCCCTGAAGTGGGGAGGCAGGGAGCCTGTTCTTTATAGGGGGTGAGGGTAGGGCAGTGTTCAGCGGCTGGGTCACAGGGGTGCCTTAGGTGGTCGGCCAACCCCTCAGGTGTGCTGAGTTCAGGGGGCATGCACANCACAGGTTTGCTTGCTTGCTCCCTGAAGTGGGGAGGCAGGGAGCCTGTTCTTTACAGGGGGTGAGGGTAGGGCAGTGTTCAGCGGCTGGGTCACAGGGGTGCCTTAGGTGGTCGGCCAACCCCTCAGGTGTGCTGAGTTCAGGGGGCATGCACAGTACCCTGCTTTTGCTCCTGATGCCCAATTTTTGCTCTGGGCTCTTCAGAAGCGGGAGTTGGGGTTTTGGTCTTTTGTAGGTTTTTGGCCAGAGTCTGTCCTAACTATACATGTGCATGATTATCTTCAGTCCAGTCCAGTTTCTCTGTTGCTGGAGAAGTGACGAGTCCAGGTGCAGGCACTGCGGCACCGCAGCAAAGGCTCCCAGGTCCTAGCCTCTGTCACCGAATCTGGACGGAACCATTCTGCCAACAAAACATTTGGGAGGCATTGCATCAGTAAGTTCCACGTGTTACTTGGCATTCTCATGTAGATTCAGCTTTTCCATAAGTGCAGTGAGCGGTGTTAAGTTAATCCATTCACCTCTCTGAGTCACACTTGGCATCTAAAAAAAATCAGGTTCCCTTCTAACTCCAGTGACACTTTAAGCAAATCAATAGGTGATACAGAAGCCCCTCCCACAGCACTGGAAGTTCCAATGGAGAGACCGCCTGAGATCGACACTACAATGAAATACCACGTCGAATGGAAGNGCTGGGTCACAGGGGTGCCTTAGGTGGTCGGCCAACCCCTCAGGTGTGCTGAGTTCAGGGGGCATGCACAATACCCTGCTTTTGCTCCTGATGCCCAGTTTTTGCTCTGGGCTCTTCAGAAGCGGGAGTTGGGTTTTTGGTCTTTTGTATGTTTTTGGCCAGAATCTGTCCTAACTATACACGTGCATGATTATTTTTTAGTCCAGTCCAGTTTCTCTGTTGCTGGAGAAGTGACGAGTCCAGGTCTCCCAGGTCCTAGCCTCTGTCACCGAATCTGGATGGAACCATTCTGCCAACAAAACATTTGGGAGGGATTGCATCAGTAAGTTCCACATGTTACTTGGCATTCTCATGTAGATTCAGCTTTTCCATAAGTGCAGTGAGCAGTGTTAAATTAATCCATTCACCTCTCTGAGTCACACATGGCATCTAAAAAAAATCAGGCTCCCTTCTAACTCCAGTGACACTTTAAGCAAATCAATAGGTGATACAGAAGCCCCTCCCACAGCACTGGAAGTTCCAATGGAGAGACCGCCTGAGATCGACACTACAATGAAATACCACGTCGAATGGAAGAAGTGACATAGAAGCATCCCTTTCTTAGTTCATGTAGATCTGCTGCTGACGCCAAGGCTGCTGAACGGAATAACAGTGTGCCTGACTCACTGTCGCAAAATGTAAAATACAAGAGAAAAAAGCAGAGACAGGAAAGGCAAAAATCATTATCTNCATAGAAGCATCCCTTTCTTAGTTCATGTAGATCTGCTGCTGACGCCAAGGCTGCTGAACGGAATAACAGTGTGCCTGACTCACTGTCGCAAAATGTAAAATACAAGAGAAAAAAGCAGAGACAGGAAAGGCAAAAATCATTATCTCCAAACTTGAAAAGAATTGGACTCATAAATTCCTCCTCTCCTGCTATCCATCAAGGATTAAACTACCTTCAGCTCATTACTTCCACCACATCAATGTGTTTAATGCTGTACAGGGAATGAGTCTGAAACCCAGCAGCTAATGCTCACAGTTCATCTTGGAGTGTGAATGGGAAGGGGAAAGCGTAATTTATTTGGTTTAAGAAAAAGAAATCTATTCTTTTGACTCCAAATAATTTCTTCTAGAAACACAGAGAAGGTGCAGGAATAAAATACACGGTGAAAAGCATTCGCAGACTCAGCAAAAAGCAACACTGCCGCCCAGCAGGCCCGTGACAGCGGCTCCTGCTACTGCCCCGCACAGCCTCCTGGGTGTCGCTGAGGGCCACACACCCTCCCTACATGCAGGGGTCCCCAGGAGTTCTGGGGTCTCGTCCCCACCCCCCCGGCCCCCCATGCCAACCCTCTAAAGTGCAGGGGGTGCAGCTTCTTCACCCCCCAGACTCCAGCTGTCCCACCGCATCTCCTCCCTTCAAGGGTCACCTTCCCCAGGACTGAACTGGCTCCTTGCGCATAAATACTGTGAGTTCCCATCTGTCTCCTCTGTGGAGCCAGGACCTGTAAACAGACACTCACCTTAAAGCTGGCTTTCATTCTTTACCAGCTGAGCTAGCAGGGAAGCCCAAGTATACTGGAGTGGGTAGACTATCGCTTCTCCAGTGGATCTGCCGGACTGAGAAATCGAACCAGGGTCTCCTGCGTTGCAGGCAGAGTCTGTCCTGAGCCGTCAGGGAAGCCCTCATGACCCCCAGGTGTTTCCAAAATGATTTTTATTTTTTCTAGTTGCCAGCGTTTAAGTGCCATTTAAATACCATGAGAGCTCACAGGTTAGAGATCTCAGGCTTCTTCCAGAGAATTGAGATGCCTGGCGATCCAGTGCTCAGACACTAGAATAGCCTCCCCTGGAGCAGCTGCCTTCCTTAGGAGGGCTTCCATGCCCCAGTCACCACGGGGACCCTCCAGGCAGAGTCCCTCTCTGACGTTCCCTTCCAGGCTCTTCACGCGCCCGTGACCTGTGAGTGCCTCTCCGTCTCCTCACCAAGGCTCTCCAAGCCCTTCACGGTGCTGCTCCAGCTTCAACAGGCCAGGCCTCACTCCCACTCACCCTCTGCCTAAACGCCTGCCACCAGCACGTAACATGCTTCTGTACTGATTTCCATGCTGGCTCTTCAATCTTCATTTTATACTGGGGTTTACTTGATTCGCAATGGTGTGTGAGTCTCGGCGTACAGCAAAGTGATTCAGTCATACAAATGCACGTAGGTATTCTTTTTCGCATTCTTTTTCCCACTGAGGTTATTACAGAATATTGAGCAGAGTTCCCTGTGGCTTTTATGCTGTCTCCTCCTTATCCTTATCTGGCCTGGTAGAGTCCATCACTCAGTGATGATGAAGCAACTCAAACAGTATCCCTTCTTGATTGTCTCCCCTACTAAGATTCTCATCACCCCTATTTCTGTACCATTACTGCATCACCTGCCAACAGGTCTTTACGTGCTTAGGGGTCAGCACCCCTAAACGCTGTTGGGCATGGGGCCTCATCTTGTCTTCTTGAAGGACTCCAGCGAAAGTATGACAAAGACTGAACATTCTAGAAATATTTGTTCAAGTAGATATCAAGGACCACGACTGGGATGCTAACACTATTCTGTGCCTACTCAGATGCCTTTTCCTTCAAAGGAAGAGGCCAAGGGGAAACAGCTGTGGTGTATTGCTCCAGGACCTCCCCAAGGGGAGGACGGCTCCGTTAAAAGCCCTCACCCACGTCTTCTCTTTGGACATAACAGTCTGGAAAGAATGTCATCTTAAATATCTAGTTATCGGGAAATGACTTGCTTGCAACTCTTTTCCCCTCTGCCAAGAAGAAAACTACATAATTCATGGAGGCAGCAGAATGTTGGTCAAAGGTTGCAACATGATCTGTCTTGGGGGAAGGGGGACAAGAGCGGGTTTTGTGCAATTTTCTCTCTGACCCCGTCACTAGCAAGCTACACTGCCATTCTCTGCAACCAGAATGGACTCAACTCTTGCAATATTGTTCTGCTGAGACAAGAACTGGATCATCACAACCACAGCGTTAAAAATGTTATAGGCTTCATCAAAACAATCACACCGGCTATAAAATGGTAGGTGATCAAGGTTGCCGCTCCACTCTCATCGTAACTTACTTTGACGTGCCTGGATGGAGAAGCAAATTACAGGTAATTCCTAGCCCACCTTCCATTACAGCAGGAAATGATACATTGCAGACTGCTGCAGTGGTAAAGAGAGAATGAATATTTTTCAAATGATAGGAAATAAGACTGGAAAAGAGCTTGCTGGGTAAATTGAGATAATAGCTTCTGAGAATTGGAGCCATCCCAAAACTGTTCTGGCGAATATGGGGTTCAAAGAGATTAGCTGACAAATCTTGGTACACATACCCTCCATTTGTTATGGAAATAGCATACAGTCTAGAATCTGTCATAGCTTCAGTTCTCCAAGGTCACAGGCATGACCTTGAGCAAGATTCAATCTCTCTGAAAAAAGAAATGTTTGTCTTCATCTTTAAAACAAAAACAAAACAAGGACAGTAGGAGCCCTGGCACTAAGCCTACTCTTGCTTAATTTCATGAATGCTTTTCAGGGTTAAATAAGACAATGGATGCACGATAATTGGCCTAAAATATCTAAGAAAGCAGATTCTAAATGATCAGTGATGGTGACCTTCCTCATATCCACACCTCTGAAGCTTTCTGTCATTCAAGCCCCTCACCCTCACTCATGCACACACAAACACACATGCAAACACACGCAGAACACCTCCACCCCACCTCTATCATGCATTCTATGCTTTCCCTTGTTTGTCCACCAGACAAACGCTCCCCTGGCTGTGTGGCTTATGCACCAGACTTTTATACAGCGCATTTCTATCTGCTGTCACACTCCCAGGAGGTACTAGTAGTGAAGAACCTCTCTGTCACTGCAGGACACATAGAGATCCCTGGGCTGGGAAGATCTTCTGGAGGAAGACATGGAAGCCTACTCCATGCACTCTCACTTGGGAAAATCCCATGAACAGAGGAGCCTGGTGGGCTACAGTTCACAGGGTTGCACAGAGTCAGACACAGCTGAAGCCTCTTGGCATACAGAGTAAGGTCAGATATATGAACTTTTGCTTCTGGATATTAAAACACACACACACAAACACATGGGACTTCCCTGGAGGTCCAGTGGTTAAGACTCCACACTTCCAATGAAGTGGGCACAGATTCAATACATGGATGGGGATGACAATACCACATGCCCTGCAGTAAAACTAATAATTAAAAAAATTAAAATATAAAATAAAAATACAAACACACACACCAGGAACTCTAAAGACTTCACAAGCACGACTCAAGGTAGAATGATTCAAATGCCCCCAGGCTCCAACTTTCTCCTGCTGGGTCCTCCCTAAAAAAGGACTTGGAAATGCCTGGTCATGTCTCATTGCCCTGCACTGATCACTGCTGACAGATCACAGAACCATTTGGAAGCTGATGAGGTGTAAGTATTATGGTTCAAAACTCGATGACACAGCCGGTAAAAAGATGGAAAGCACGAGATCCTGATGCGTGTGAGTTCCACTAATGCAAAGAGGCTGTAATCTGAAGACTATCTGAAAAAGTTAAACTGATTTTCACAAATCAGCAATGAGGGGTGAAGTCTTTTAATGATGACGGTAGACCAGAAAGTGTGGACAGCAGGGTGGTGTGGTCCCTACCCTCTCTCCATCTCTGGGTTCCCTGGGCTTCGGGCCCTTTCTCTCAAACATGAGTTAGTGAGTGTTTTATTTGGGAGGAGGGGCACAGCCCCACAGAATGAACTGGTTTCCCTTGATGGGTGTTCTTCATGTAATAAAATCCGAAACAGAGAAAACTCGGGACAGTGAAGGCCAGGCTCTGGGCCCCAGTGCTCTGACCGCCCTAGTGCCTCGAGAAGAGCTTGGCATCTCAGCTCACAGAACTGCCCCATCTAGCCGGACACGGCTTCAGCCATGCAAGACCTTCTACACGATGCCTCTCATTCTATATCCCTCCCTTCTTTCTGAAATCCACACTTCTCTTGTCTTTCCCAATTTCCAACTCTCCCTCCAGGGGTTAATAAGGTCCAACCTCCCTGGGTCATGGAAACCTTCAGGCCCAGAAACATTCATTTCTGGTCCTCGGTATAAGACAATGGGATGGATTTCATACCAATGTGCAGTGACAGAAAGAAAGACCAAGAGGAGATACTCAACTCCAGTGTGCCATTTGATTTTTGATTAGTTCATCCTTAGTTTTCGTTATCTAAAAACTTCAGATATCCAATAAGGACCTATTGTATAGCACAGGGAACTCTATTTAGCATTCTCAAATAACCTATATGAGAAAAGAATCTGAAAAAGAGTAGATATATGTATAACTGAAACATTTTGTACCCTTGAAAGTAATGCAACATTGTAAATCAACTATGCACCAATAATTTTTTTTAAAGAGTATGTAAATCAATAAGCAAGTTTGGATGTGTTTCAGAAAGACCTGTGTTGATGGCAACTAAATGTGAGTAACACATAAAATACTTCAGACACCTTGTTCTTCAAAGATTAATTATCTACCAGTAACGACTAAAGTCTGCATGTAGGATCCCTATTTCCCCCACCCGCCGCCACTTCTTTCTGGACTGTATTTCGGTAAACACACATCTTCCTCTATATAGATGCCCTCCCCATGTCTGAAGCACCATGCAATAACCCCATTACATTATATATTCGCATTCAGGGGAAGTCCAAATTTAAGGGGGTACCCAGTCAAATAAAGTTAAGGCAGACTGTTAGCTCGAGGAAGGCAATGGCACCCCACCCCAGTACTCTTGCCTGGAAAATCCAATGGATGGAGTAGCCTGGTGGGCTGCAGTCCATGGGGTCGCTAACAGTCGGACAGACTGAGCGACTTCACTTTCACTTTTCTCTTTCATGCATTGGAGTAGGAAATGGCAACCCACTCCAGTGTTCTTGCCTGGAGAATCCCAGGGATGGGGGAGCCTGGTGGGCTGCCGTCTATGGGGTCACACAGAGTTGGACATGACTGAAGTGACGTAGCAGCAGCAGCAGCAGACTGTTAGCTGGGCAGGTGCAGAGCATGGCTGCTAGCCCAGCCTCACATCTGAAGAAAGAACATTGAATGCAGGATCAGAAGGAGTGACGGGCCCACAGGTGAAGTAGATGAGGCCAACTCAGGTCAGTTGGCTTATGACAGGAAGTTGGTGTCCTCATAACCGGAAGTTTCAGTTACTCCTCCAGCGAAATCATTCTTCTTAGTACCATGTAGTAGCTTCCCCAGGATATAAGAAAAGAGAATAAAACTACTTCCAACCAACATTTCTACTTCAATGTTCCTGAATTTTTACTAGGCTAAAATTTTCTTGGCTACAGACCCAGCTGTGGTTAAAAGAGCCTGGACTAAAGCTTGGCCCCCTGGGAAAGGACTAGGAAAATGGGGGAAAAACGTCTTAGCTTTTCTCCAATGTCAGTCCTTATTATGCTAATTAGTATCAATAAGTATAAGCCAATAGAGTTCTCACCTAAAGATAGGACACAATATATTTGCTGTTTTTAGTCACTAAGTCATGTCTGACCTTTTTGCAACCCCATGCACTGTAGCCCACCAAACTCCTCTGTCCATGGGATTTCGCAGACAAGAATATATTGGGGTGGGTTGCCATTTCCTTCTCCAAGGACATAGACAAAATATGTTTTATATCTTTTTTAATATTGAGAATAAATTGATATATAACATTGTGCAAGTTTACATGACCAGCCTGTTGACTTGATAAACTTATATACTGCTATACCATTACCGCCACAGTGCTAGCTCACACCTCCACCATAGCACGTCTTCACCCTTCCTTTCCTCTGGTGAGAACACTTCCAACCTGGTCTGCTAGCAACTATCAAGTATATAATGCAGTATTATTAAAGATAATCCCAATACTGGGCATTAGATCCCCAGACTGATTCATCAGTCCGACTGCAGGTTCATTTGTACACTAACCAGCATCTCCCCAGTCACCCCCGTCCAGGCTCAAGCTCCTCGTAACCAACACTCCGCTCTCTGTTTCTAGGAGCTCAGCATTTTTAGATTGTGGATACAAATGAGATCATACAGTATTTGTCTTTCTCTGTCTCAGTATAATGCCCTCAAGGTCTATCCACGTTGTCACAAGTGGCTGGATTTCCTTCCTTCAAGTATGAGTGTGTGTATGCTTTTATCTGTATTATGTAATATATTTTAAATATATATTCTATACAAGTTCTGTGTCCATTCATTCGTTGATAGACTCAAGGTGTTTCCATATCTTGGTATTTGTGACGTAGGCTGGAATAAACATGGGAGCGCAGATATCCTTTTGATAGCCTGTTTGCATTTCATTAGATCTCTCCCCAGAAGCGGGGGCTGGGCCATATGGTAGTTATATTTTTAATTTCTTGAGGAGCCTCCATACTGTTTTCTGTAGTGGCAGAACCAATTTGCATTCCCAGCAAAAGTTCACGGGGATTTCTTTTTCTCATTATTTTCACCAACATTTGTCATCCCTTGTCTTTGTGATGATGGCCACTCTGACAGGTGTGAGGTGATATCTCATTATGGCTTTGATTTGCATTTCCCTGGTGATTAGTGATGTTGAGCATCCTTTCATGCATCTGTTGGCTATTGTGTATCTTCTTTGGAAAAATGTCTCTGTTCCTCATTATTTTCACCAACATTTGTCATCCCTTGTCTTTGTGATGATGGCCACTCTGACAGGTGTGAGGTGATATCTCATTATGGCTTTGATTTGCATTTCCCTGGTGATTAGTGATGTTGAGCATCCTTTCATGCATCTGTTGGCTATTGTGTATCTTCTTTGGAAAAATGTCTCTGTTCCTCAGCCCATTTTTAATCAGACTGTTTGGGGCTTTTTGTTATTAGGGTGTACCAGTTAATTTTTATTGACGTATAAAGGGCTGAGAATATTACATTAGCTTCAGATCTACAACATACTCATTTAGTGTTTTTATAAATTACCACACAAAGCTATCATAATATCATTCAACTGTATTCCTTGTGCTATACATCTATGTGACTGATTTCTCTCATAACTGGAAGGCTATACCTCTCAATCCTCTTCACCTATTTAATGCACAGCTTCATTCCTGATTCCCTCTAGCAACAACTGGTTTCTTCTCTGCATCTCTGAGTCTGTGTATGCTTTGCTGTATTGGTTTGGCCTTTTTTACATTCCATATATAAGTGAAAATATTCAATGTTTGTCTTTCTCTATTCAGCTTATTCCATCTAGTATAATACAACACACAGCACAGTATTCTTCAGGCCTATCTGTGTTGTTACAAATGACAAGAGTTCATTCTTTTTGTGCAGCTGGGTATATACGAATTCACGTTTTCTTCATCTGTTCGTTTGTCAAACAACTTAGGTTGCTTCCATGTCTTGGCTATTGTGAATAATTCTGCTATGAACACCAAAGTGTGTACATATGTTTTATAGTAGTTTTTTCATTTTGTTCAAAGGCTTATGCGAGAATGGAACTGTTGGATCATATGGTAGTTCTACTTTCAGTTTTTTGAGGAACTTCCATGCTATTTTCCATTGTGGATGCACCAATTTAAACTCCTACAGTGCACAAGAGTTCCCTTTTCACTGTATCCTCACTGATACTCATTATCTCTTGTCTATTTGATGACAGCCATTCTGACAGGTGTGAAGTACTATCTTCACACCACAATTGTGGTTTTGATTTACTTTTCCCTGATGATCAGTGATGTTGAGCATCTTTTCATGTGTGTGTTGGCCATCTGTATATCTTCAATGGAAGATATTGAGGTTGCCTTCCCAGTTTTTAATTGGATTTTTACATTGAGTTGTATCATGTTGTCTGCAAATAGTTTTGCTTCTTCCTTTTCAATCTGGCTTCCTTTTATGGTTTATTTTTCTTCTCTGATTGCTGTGGCTAAGATTTCTAGTACTATATTGAATAAAAATGATGACAGTGAGCACCCTTGTTTTGTTCCTCTACTTAGAGGAAAAACTTTCAGCTTAGTCTTGAATATAATGGGAGCTGTGAGTTTGTCATATGAAAGTGAAGTGTCAGTCACTCAGTCGTGTCTGACTCTTTGTGACCCATTGACTGCAGGCTACCAGGCTCCTCTGTCCACAGGATTTTACAGGCAAGAAAACTGGAGTGGGTTGCCATTTCTTTCTCCAGAGGATCTTCCCAACCCAGGGATCAAACCTGGGTCTCTCACATTGCAGGCAGATTCTTTACTGTCTGAGCTACCAGTAAGTAAAGAACCTTTATTATGCTGAGCTAGGTTCCCTTTACATCAATTGTGTTGAGAGCTTTTTTTAAAATCACAAATGGATGTTTATCAAATGCTTTTTCTGTATCTGAGGTGAGTTATCCGTGTCCTGAGATGCCTGCATGGTTTCTGCCTTTTGTCTTGTTAATGTGTGTATCACACTGACTGATTTACAGGTGCTGGACTATCTTTGCATCTCTGGGATAACCCACTTGATTATGAGGCATGATCCCTTTATTATACTGCTAAGCTCTGTAAGCTGATATTTTGACTATTTCTGCATCTGCGTTCATCAGGATATCAGCCTATTATTTTCTCTCTTGTGATATTTTTGTCTGGTTTTGTTATCAGAAAACTGCTACCCGTCTCATAGAACGAGTTTGAAGTACTCCTTCTTCTTCAATTTCTTGGAAGAGTTTGAGAAGGATAGGTATTCATTCTTCTTTAAACGTTTGGTAAAACTCTCTTGTGAAGCTGTCTGGTCCTGATCTTTGTGAAAGTTTCTTCATTATTGATTCAATTTCACTGCTATTGATTTTGACATATTTTGGATATTTTCCCTTATCCGAGATATGTTTTGAGAATATTTTCTCCCATTGCACAAGCTGCTTTTCATTTTGCTGAAGCTCTTGCTTTTCAAAAGCTTTTGTTCCCAGGAGCCCCACTCGTTTTGCTTTTACTTCTTGCATTTTTCTTGGTGTCATATTCAAAAAGGTATCGCCAGGGATAATGTCAAGGAGACTTTTCCCTATGTTTTCTTCTAAAAGTCCTATGGTTTCAGGTCTTATGCTTATGTCTTTAACCCATTTTGAGCTAATTTTTGTGAATAGCATAAGACAGGGATTCAACTTCATTTTTTGGCATTAAAAATGACAGTAGTAGGATTTATCATTTATCACATATTTAGAGACCACTGAAGAGAGAAATCGAGATTAGTGTGGTAGTCAATTGACTGTTTAGCTGGCTTATTACTATGAATGTTTCTCAGACAGCAAGACTGAGGCTGACCTAAATACTTGTCCTAAACCTGACTTTGTTATTTTACCTGAGTCCAAGAAGAAAGCACATTTTAAAACTGTTTCTTGATCAGATCTATCTTTAAACGGAGTTTGTCTGGTAACTTTGCTGTATCAGAGGGGATAGAAATGTTTCTTTTAGTGGAAATTTTTCACACTTTTAAATAGTCAAGTTTCCATCCCAAACTATTTTACTCTAAGCATGACTTTCATAGTCATTATGCCTGGTTTGTAATATCTATTAGCAAGAAAGGCAGGTTAGCAACTTCTCCAAAGCTGAAGAACCAAGGTAATCACTCCCAATATTGACAGTTAGTAATTCTATATGGCAAATTAACCCAATTCAGCTACTAATAGGTACATTTTAAAAACTATTTTGTCTTGAATAATTCAACTGAGAAATTTTCTATAAAAATTCAAACATTCCATGGTAACTCTGCTGGTTCTTCTTCATAGCAGATCAAAATTAGAATGGCCTTGACCTGTGAAGCCAAGTTGAGAGGCCAAGGTAGCCGTTTATTCATGAAATGCTGTGGATTCTGTTTTCCTCTCCAAGGAAAATCATGTTGCTGCCCTTGGGTGTCTTCTCAGCCTGGTGAAGTAAGGTTTTTGCCTATTTCAAATTTCATGAGAGAATGTCAACATTATCCAAAGAGCAGCAAAACCCTGAAACCATAGTTAAGTATGAAAAATTATTTTCAGTCCAAGTGCTTGTCAGAAAGTATAAACTCAAATGCACTGACACTCAGGACTTACCAAAATTTTGGTCAAGGGAAGTATTTCTAGAAAATTGCATGAAGAAAAAGTAAGCCATCTACTCCTCTAACATTCAAAACAACCTATCCTCAGGCTGAACCATGCTGCTACGGAAGTAGAAACACACACACACACACACACACACACACACACACACACACACACGTGTGTATGGGGGGGTGCTTCTCTGATGCTCAGATGGTAAAGCACTTCCAATGCCGAACACCCGGGTTCTATCCCTGGGTTAGGAAGATGCCCTGGAGTAGGGAATGGCTACCCACTCCAGTATTCTTGGCTGGAGAATTCCATAGACAAAGGAGCCTGGCAGTCTACAGTTCATGGGGTCACAAAGAGTCAAACATGACTGAACAACTTTCATATATATATGCCTACTTCTTCTCTGCACCTTATTTCCTTAAGGAAAAATTAAAAATTATTTTATTAAGTCAGATATTATTATACATCCCCTCACACTGAGAACTGTTTTATACAGTTACTGTTGAGAACATCATTCATAACAGTACTTTATGTCAACCTAAGAATAACCTGTGGGTAAAAATCAATCTCACCAATTAATAAAAGATTTCTTCCTTTGAACAACTGATTTGTCTAATCTGACAGATGCATGAACTTTGTGCCTTGATTGTTTTTCTCTTTTTTGATTGCCAGACAGTTCAGAGGTTAAGTATTGGCACCATTCACCCAGGATATCACAGTGTACATTCTGCATCTAATTTCACACTTAGCTTAATCTTGTATTTATATCTTAATTTTTATTGCTGTTGTGATTTTCTTTGATTAATTACTTCCATCTGTTGTATAGCTTGTTGTCAATGTTCTTAATTTTGAGAAAGGTAAGATTTTAAAAATAACAATTCACTTAACTAAGCACCTGTTATTTTCATACCATTTTCTTAGGCACTATGATAATTTTTCTATAACTTATCTTTTAACCCAAATACCTTACTGAGGATCTGGACATTTATTTTAAACCCAGGCAAGCATTCATCAATAGCAAAAACAATGAGAAATTCTCTAAGGATTTTCAAGATTATAAAGGAAGTTACACTGGGAATATTTAGAACCTTATTAGTGTTTCTCCCTGAAAGAAACATAGGTTTATATGAGTCATGATTTTCATATTAAGTACATTTTTTTTTTCTCTTTTTTGATTGCCAGACAGTTCAGAGGTTAAGTATTGGCACCATTCACCCAGGATATCACAGTGTACATTCTGCATCTAATTTCACACTTAGCTTAACCTTGTATTTATATCTTAATTTTTATTGCTGTTGTGATTTTCTTTGATTAATTACTTCCATCTGTTGTATAGCTTGTTGTCAATGTTCTTAATTTTGAGAAAGGTAAGATTTTAAAAATAACAATTCACTTAACTAAGCACCTGTTATATTCATACCATTTTCTTAGGCACTATGATAATTTTTCTATAACTTATCTTTTAACCCAAATACCTTACTGAGGATCTGGACATTTATTTTAAACCCAGGCAAGCATTCATCAATAGCAAAAACAATGAGAAATTCTCTAAGGATTTTCAAGATTATAAAGGAAGTTACACTGGGAATATTTAGAACCTTATTAGTGTTTCTCCCTGAAAGAAACATAGGTTTATATGAGTCATGATTTTCATATTAAGTACATTTTAATTTAATTGTATATTTATAAAAAATAAATCGTAACTTACAAAAATAAATGAAATCAAATCTTGTTCCACAATGACTGGTGGAAACTTTGAGAGACAAACTCAAGTTTTGATCAAATGTTCACCAGATCAAATCTGGGACTAAGAAAAAGAGAAAACTATTGAGTTATTTCCTTGATATTAACTGGGCTTTAAAGAGAACCACATTCTTCTCTGTCAATAGCAAATTAGGGATTGAGCAACTTAGAGATTATGGAGTTAGTGAGGAAACTTATTTGGGGAGAACTGTTCTCATATTGCAACTCAGCCCCAGTTTATTCTCCCATCACTAAGACAGAAGGGTTAAAATAAGCTTCTCTCTTCAGCTCAGGCCAAGACAGAAGCTTTACTTTATTCATATTAGCCAAAAACAGAAAATAGTCTACAAGCCCATCATCAGAAGATAAAATATGCTACAGTCATAAAAGAAAATACGCCTCATCAATAATAAGGAATTAATGACACATAAAACAACAAAGTGTGTCTCAGAAACATGCTAAGTAAGAGAACCCACACACAAAGGAATACGTACTAGATGACTTCATTTATCTCAGGTTCTAGAACACCAAATCTGGCCTATATTGGATAAATAAAACAAAAAAGTGGTTGGTTCTGGTAGGCAAGTGTTGTGGGAATCAACATTGAAGAAATATGAAAGACATTTCTTGGATGATATCTATATCTTCATGGGACTTTGGATCACACAGGTGTATGCATTTGGCAAAACTCAATATAAGTACATCTGATATGTACATTTCATTGCATGTAACCTTTACTATAAAAAACATAAACATATGCTGAACATTAGTTAATGATATACATGCTGAGGTGTTCATATGGACATACACAGATTGTCTGCAATTTATTTTTAAAATGTATTAAAATAAGATGTCTAGGTGGATGAATAAAGGGATGAATAAATGGACGCCTGTGCAATAAGATGAGACTGTGCAGCGCTGTAGTGAGTGTAGGTGTACGGGTATTCACTTGTTAACCGCATTACATATTTGAAAATTGCCATGAGCACCGAAGAATTGATGCTTTTGAACTGTGGTGTTGGAGAAGATTCTTGAGAGTCCCTTGGACTGCAAGGAGATCCAACCAGTCCATCCTAAAGGAAATCAGTCCTGAATATTCATTAGAAGAACTGATGCTGAAGCTGAAACTCCAATACTTTGGCCACCTGATGCGAAGAACTAACTCACTGGAAAAGACCCTGATGTTGGGAGGGATTGGGGGCAGGAGAAGAAGGGGACAACAGAGGATAAGATAGTTGGATGGCATCAGTGACGCGATGGACATGAGTTTGAGTAGGCTCTGGGAGTTGGTGATGGACAGGGAAGCCTGGCATGCTGCACTCCATGGGGTCACAAAGAGTCAGACACGACTGAGTGACTGAACTGAACTGATGATAAACTAGTGAGGAAAAATAAGATAGTGGCTTCAAAAGGACTCCCAACATAACTTGATATCGGTATCCTGAAGTTAAAGAAGCACAATGGACTGTCCCTGGTCTGCAAACTCAGACGGCAAAAGTGACAGACTGGCCAGATGTTTGGGCAGTGGAGAAAAGATTGCTGCTGTGTACAGTTTGCCCATCTGGGTTGCAAGAAAAAAAAAATGCATGAGTGTGTTTCCTGTGGACCAGATGTGTATTCTACAAGAAAGAGACCAACTGGGAGGCATCGTGCCTCCTGCACAAGAGGACCTGCACAAGGGGNTGCCAACCCCCTAAAGTGCAGGGGTGCAGCCTCTTCACCCCCCAGACTCCAGCTGTCCCACCGCATCTCCTCCCTTCAAGGGTCACCTTCCCCAGGACTGAACTGGCTCCTTGCGCATAAATACTGTGAGTTCCCATCTGTCTCCTCTGTGGAGCCAGGACCTGTAAACAGACACTCACCTTAAAGCTGGCTTTCATTCTTTACCAGCTGAGCTAGCAGGGAAGCCCAAGTATACTGGAGTGGGTAGCCTATCGCTTCTCCAGTGGATCTGCCGGACTGAGAAATCGAACCAGGGTCTCCTGCGTTGCAGGCAGAGTCTGTCCTGAGCCGTCAGGGAAGCCCTCATGACCCCCAGGTGTTTCCAAAATGATTTTTATTTTTTCTAGTTGCCAGCGTTTAAGTGCCATTTAAATACCATGAGAGCTCACAGGTTAGAGATCTCAGGCTTCTTCCAGAGAATTGAGATGCCTGGCGATCCAGTGCTCAGATACTAGAATAGCCTCCCCTGGAGCAGCTGCCTTCCTCAGGAGGGCTTCCATGCCCCAGTCACCACGGGGACCCTCCAGGCAGAGTCCCTCTCTGACGTTCCCTTCCNTTAGGGTTAGCTAAAGTGATTCAATTCTTGCTAATAGAATAAAAATAAATCTGCAGAGTTTTTACAAAAGATATTTTACTTCCTGATAAAAGAAACAAATAGAAGGGAGGAGCTTTCCAGTGTCACCCTTCCCCTACTTTTTCTTTGACTGTGCTCATGGCCCCTGGAGCTGTGGCAGCCTTTTTGTAACCATGAGTCCTTTCTCCTATGCTGAATTGAAATGTTCCTCCTTTCAAAGTCCACTTTTAAATCATTTTGAAGTTCAAGCCTTTGGTTCTAATATAGCATATGTCTTAGCTTTCCTTTCACTTAAAGACAGAATGTATCTTCCAAGTCTCTTTCTCAAGTGAACTACACCCACTTTCTTCACCTTTCATCTCCTTTTTATTCACCTGCTCCTCAGACCACATAACCTTCTAGACCTTCTATTATTCTAGTTATCTTTTTTTTCTCTAGAAAACCTCCAGTTTGAGTATCTGTTAGAGTATATTTAAACTATTTTCTTTATTTTTCTGGGCACTGTTGTTTTATTAATACAGCCCAAGATTGCCTTAGTTTTTTCAGTAGTTACATCACACCAATGATTCATATTGATTCATTTTTTTAAATGTAGTTTTTCCTGGTATTTTTTAGCATGAATTTTATACTTGTTTTCCCTATTCTGTGCTTTTCAGCTGAGTTCTTTTTATTTTTTTTTAACCCAAGTGCAACCCTTTACTTTTTTTTTTTCCNCAATGATTCATATTGATTCATTTTTTTAAATGTAGTTTTTCCTGGTATTTTTGAGCATGAATTTTATACTTGTTTTCCCTATTCTGTGCTTTTCAGCTGAGTTCTTTTTATTTTTTTTTAACCCAAGTGCAACCCTTTACATTTTTTTTTTTTCCCACTGAATATTATGATGGTTTTGGCCCATCTTTTCATTCTGTTGAAATCTTGCTCTTTTTGCTCTTGTCTCAGTTTGGGATAATTTCCAAATTCAATAAGTGTAGTGGCTATCTTAATGCAGATCACTAATTTGAAAAAAATCATAATTATTCATATTCTAGAGCCCTACGCATAATAGGAAAGTCTTTCCTTATTGATATTAACATTTTGTTAATTGCTTAGGCAGTCAGAGGCGTTGATGCCTAGGTCACATGTTTTCATCATGTCTAAAAGCATTTCCAGACAGACTTTTGTCACCTACCTTTCAGAAACCCAGATATACTGTGGCATATACTCCCACCTGCCAGGAAGATAACCTGATCTGAAGATCCTGAGATGAACTGGGTTTGGCTTTAGAGCATCCAAGTTGACACAGACTCTGTGAAACATTTGTTAAATGCCTAAAGATTCTTCACTTAATCTTCAGCATATTCATGTAAAATAAGTACTGCTCTACCTGTTTACAGATGAAGTCTTTCAGGCACCTAGACAATGAACTGTATGGTGGCCACCCTGTACTGAGTGCTCACTGTGTACAGGTGTCATTTGATGTTAAAAACAAAACAAAATGCTGAGCTATGTAGTATCATCCACTTTTGCAAATGAGGAAACAGCTTCAAAGAGGGACATGCTTACTGTGGAAATGTTCAGAGAAGAGGGTCCCAGAAAGTCCTGAGCATGCCACTTGAGCAACCTGAGACTCAGAACCTTTATAGGTTTTGGCCAGTTGGCAGGTTGTGGGTCTCTGGGGCTCCCTCAGATGTTGCATCCACCAGGCCTCCCAAGCCAAGCTTGCTTCTGGCAAGAGCATCTGTTTTCCAGTTTACCTGGGAGCCTCCAGGCTTTGCTCTAAAATGCCTGTCTGTTGAAAACCAAGGTTTCATTTGCCAGGTGGGGCTGGGCTGGCTAGAAATGACCCGCCACCTTAGTGTGTAATTTAGAAATTGCACCTGCCCCGCAGCATCAGAATCAAAGAGCAGGGCAAAATCCCACGAGCCACATCATTCTGCCATCTCGCTTCCCTGGCTCATTGTAGGGGGGAGCCCTGCCAGGGAACGGCCATAAAGTGCTGGAAAAGGATGGTGGAAAGCACGGCCGAAAATGAGGTCTTTTTTCCCCTGTTCTCTCTGCTTTGCTGTTTTCTCAGCTTCTTCTTTTGCCTTTGATCTTCTATCAGCATCAGAATCAAAGAGCAGGGCAAAATCCCACGAGCCACATCATTCTGCCATCTCGCTTCCCTGGCTCATTGTAGGGGGGAGCCCTGCCAGGGAACGGCCATAAAGTGCTGGAAAAGGATGGTGGAAAGCACGGCCGAAAATGAGGTCTTTTTCCCCCTGTTCTCTCTGCTTTGCTGTTTTCTCAGCTTCTTCTTTTGCCTTTGATCTTCTAGATTTCCTCTCTCTTTTAATTCAGTTTAACTCAATTATTGAATGTATATTATAAGCCGGGTGCTCTATGGCCTGCTGAACACAAAAGATGAAAAAGACAAAACCTTTGCCTTTATGAGCTCATGTTATAAAGATTACGTGTAATCCTGGAGAGGCATACAAAAGAGCTTTTTTCCCTCTGAAAGTATTTAGTAAAAACAAAATTGTTCATAACTGCAAGAGAGCTGGGCAGTGAGGAGTCATTAAAAGATCTGGCCAGGAGAAAGGCCATGGTCCGATTAGATGACTCACTCATGTGGTGACGAGTTGAGAGCAGAGGGAAAGACAATACAATTAACTATAGTTCTGTGCTTGCAGCCCCCGTGGCCTCCTGGGTTGGCTCTGCCCAAGCCA
This sequence comes from Oreotragus oreotragus, assembly GCA_006410675.1. Lineage (NCBI taxonomy): Eukaryota > Metazoa > Chordata > Mammalia > Artiodactyla > Bovidae > Oreotragus > Oreotragus oreotragus. Next base: position 58,324 of record SJYX01007605.1, on the reverse strand, counting down.
GAGTGCTGCACTGGATAGGCCATTGCTCTGATTTAGAGGGAAGCTCCCCTGCCCTCTATGACTTGCAGTGACCCAAGGAGGGATAGGTAGGCAGAGGCCCTTTGCCCAACCAAAGACGTTCCCGTGACTGCTAGGTGGCAGAGCTGCAGGAGGTGTCATTCCCATCAGAGCTCATATGAGTGGAGCGCTCCAAAATAGTGTGGGCACAACCCACAGCACCAAACACTGTCCTGGGACAGGCCAGGAGCACCGCATAGAGCCTGTGGCTTCTACACAGCATTTCCTCCCTCCCTCTCTCTCGTCCTGCCCCCTCCCTCCCCTCCCACTGCCTCTCTCCTGGTTCTAGGAGGCCTCCATGCTTACAAGCAGAGAGCAGATGGGCGCACATCACATGCTTGTGATGTGCTGTTTCAAGACATTCATACGCCTCCCCTGTCTTTTCGCTGATAGCCCTTTAATACATTCTGCCTTCAGAGATGAGTCTTTACACATAAATACTTCTGGTAGAGGCAATGAATTCCCTGGAATCTAAACCAGGGAATAAATAAACAACTGATAACAGATTTTGCTATGGAAGCAGCAGTGGGAAAACATTGCAAAGTCCGAAGGACACATTACTGGGCAATCCCAGAGAGGAGAATGTGGAGAAAGGCAAGGCCTGGTCCGTGTTCTACCACCTAGGCTATAAATGAGATGTAGGGATTCATTTTTGATCATTAGGGGTGCATGGAAGTTGGTTCAGTAAAGACTGGGAGAGGGCACTCCAGGTGGAAACCTGGAGTTTTCTCCAGGTTTTTTTTTCTTTCTTTTTTTTTCTTTCATTTTTTAGTAAAAACAAAAGATAAAATTGTGGACAGTTATTGGTAAGTGCAAGCAAAGCCAGAGCATGGGATTACAGTGGACCGAAGGGAGGGGGAAGCAACATGGGTGAGGAGGCAGGGCCACATCGTGCCACGTCTGTGCACTGTGCTGCGAGCTTGGATTTGGAACCAAAGGCTCTGGAGAGACTCCAAAATTGCGGTAAGCAAGGGAGGGAAATGATTAGACTTGAGTTCTGGTAGATGGTCCTGGCAGTAGAATGGATTGGAGGCCCAGACTGGAGTGGGTAGACCTGTTTGGAAGTATGAGACGGAAAGGTGCTGATAAAGGCAATGGAATAGAGAAGAAGGGGTGGGTAGGAGATACAGTGGAGAAGGCCATGGCACCCCACTCCAGTACTCTTGCCTGGAAAATCCATGGATGGAGGAGCCTGGTAGGCTGGGGTTGCTAAGAGTCGGACACAACTGAGTGACTTCACTTTCACTTTTTACTTTCACGCATTGGAGAAGGAAATGGCAACCCACTCCAGTGTTCTTGCCTGGAGAATCCCAGGGACGGGGGAGCCTGATGGGCTGCCACTTATGGGGTCGCACAGGGTCGGACACGACTGAAGCGACTTAGCAGCAGCAGCAGCAGCAGGAGATACAGAATGAGGTAGAAGTAATAGGCGTCAGTAAACCTCTAGGTACTGGGGAGAGAGCAAGGCGAAAGTATTCTTGACTAAGAATTCCTGGTTGTAAGTAACAAGATAATTTTATCCAGATTATTCAAAGAAAAGGGATGAGGGAGAGGGTTTTATTGTAAGGATATAGGATTGTCTCACAGAACCTGAAGGCCCCAGTGTTTCTTGGGTCATTAAGGACTTTTCCATACAACAGACAGAAGGTGTCCAGGCCATAGTTATTTGAGGAGAGAGTGAGGTTTCTCCTTCTCAGGGTCAATTCCAAATGCCCAGGAAAGGGACTCTGGTGCAATGTGGGTCAGGTGCCCATCCTGAACTGATAACCTAAGGTGTATATGGAGGGTGTTAGGCCACTGTGTAGAAATGGGAAGAAGGGCAAGTCCCAGGGAAGGGCTAACAGACCAGATAGATTGACAAGTATCCACTATATTCTAGCCCATGGCTGGCTGGCTCTGTCTTCCCTCTGCTTCCAAAATGTACTTACTGAACATAAATTAATCTTCTTAGAGAAAAGCAAAAATGTCTCCCCAGAAAGAGACAACCCAAATTACTATCTAGGAATGACAGCTCTTCTGTATGTCCAGGAAGGTATCTGTCCAGGTGATGTCTTCCCCAGAGTGGCTTGAATCTGGTCCAGATGTGACTTTTCACCACTCTATAGGCACCAGATTCAACAATACGTTTAACCTGCCTCATGTAAATAGATCTCAGCTCAGTGTAGACGTTTCACTTGGTAGTATAGCCACTGAAAAAAAATATGTGATACATACATTTGTTCTTCAGGACACTCTCTCCTGTTCACTGGGGTGTATGAATGTCATTTAATTATAGCCTTATCAGGCAGTCTGGAGCCATGGGGGAGCCTGGGCTTCAGGTTAGACAGATGGTCTAGGGAACCCTGGATTTCCCACACTTACTATGGCGTTTGGGAAAGTCGCTTCACCTCCATGGATCTTCTGTCTCCTCCTCACCTGGGAGTCATGTAAACATCCCCCTCTGATTACTAGGTGCTCACCACGTGTTCCTGTTTTTGACTCTGGTGGGAATGAACTCCAACCCCAATTCTAAGGCTAAAAATCATGAGGTATACAGAGGTCACAGAAGACTTAATGAAAGGGTGAGTCTTAGAATTGGCATCAAGAGGAAACCCAGACACTGATACAAAGGTGAAGGTTTACCTGTAAGCAGGAGAAATGATTCTAGTCTGAGCTTTGTGGTGGCCTTAGGGCCACAGACCTGGGCTCTAATCTTAATCCTGCCACCTTTCTGATGGGTGGTTTTGGGCAAATTTTTCTCTTCTGAGCCTTAGTTTTTTAACCATTGCTGCGTTGTTGTGGAGATTAGAGATGTATAAGAATGCCTCATATTGCTTGCCACTTTCACAAATATTTGTTGAGTGTATGATAAAATAATAATTTTATTAAATAGAGATATTATTATCCTGTTTCTTTTTTATTATGCATCAATTGATATAAATTTATCAGTTCAAATGCATGCACTTAAAAACTTAACTTTAGCACACGATCATGGTGTTGTTTAGTGGCTAAGTCATGTCCAACTCGTTGCAACCTTATGGACTATAGCCCGCTAAGCTCCTCTGTCCATGGGATTTCCCAGGCAAGAATACTAGAGTGGTTTGCCATTTCCTTCCCCATTATCCTGTTTCTGACTCACTATGTGAACTTAGTGGAAATTCTCTGTGCCTCGGTTTACTTATCTAAAAACAGCCACTGTCATTTTCTATGTCCCTTCCATGTGGTGACTGTGACTTCCATACACAGGTTTTTCCCTTTGGGGGATTTGCTTGTTGCAGGGACTAGAACAAGATAACTTCCTTAAGCTTAAGCAGTTCTTGAGGTGTTTGGAGCCAGCTGCCAGCCCCTTGCTTTTGCTGGCAGGATAGCCCAGGCATGTCCAGCAGGTGCAGCTGCCCAGGGAGATACTACCTCCAGTGGGGGAAGAGGGGTAGGGTGGAGGTGGGCAAGGCAGGAGCTTGTCTTGGAGGACATCCAGCATGGCCCAGAGCAAGAAGGCAAGTAGAGCAAGGCTGCCACAAGCATGCCTGGCCCAACACCAAGTCCTGAGTGAAAACCAAGGGCCACCTCACTGCACACAGGAGGAAACCCTGCTATGCACTCTGAAAGTCAACACCCTCATCCAAAGAGAAAGACACCCGAAACAGCAGCAGCATGATTGAGAGAGAGTGGTGCCACCCAGGGTTCCAGTTTCTGCTTTCTCCAGCTTTCTGCCCCCTCCTCTCAAATTACTTTGTTTCTTTCAAAAAACCCAATCCAAGTTCATTCCAGTTAATCTTTGGATCTTCCCTCATGCCCCCATCATTCTCAGCCTTCCTTCAGCTCATTGATATTGCTCTATTTTCCTCTTATCCCTCCTTCTCTTCTTGCAAGGAAAAGACATTCAGAGATCTGTTATCTGAAAGGGATAACTGTGGTTCCTGAAAAACCACATGCTGTTGAAGTTTTCCATTCCTTCACAGAAAATTTCCTGTGTCTGCACTTCATTGCTCATAGACCTAGAATGGTATCTCCAATAACGTACTGCTTTTGTATAACTCCAGGAGGACTGACCATACAATGTAAATGATGTCCTGTCCACATGGCAGTAAAGTGGTCCTGGAGCCACAACCTCTGGAGAAAAAAAACTGGAGCAAGAGACGCTCTTGATTACTCCTGTGAACCTCTCTCTGCCCTTAAGCTTCTTTTCTGAAAAACTCCCAAGTGTGACCAGGGATACTCAGGCCCCAGCAGTGAGCCTCCACCTCAGGGCACCCTTTTGCTTAGATACCTGCATTATTAGGAAAGAGCTGACGTGTGACCATTACTCTCTTGCTAACACGTGCCTGGAGAATCCTGTGGACAGAGAAGCCTAGTAGGTTACAGTCCACAGGATCGCAAAGAGTCGGACACGACTGAGCGACTTCACCTCAACACGTGTTCCATGCATCCTAGATCGTCTGCTGTCTCCAGAAGGTCAGAGAGGTGGCGGCGCCTCCGGGAGATGAGCAGTGCGGGCTGGGCCTGGTGACCACCCAGCACCACCGGAGGCAGCTGAGGAGGGCTCTGCCCCTCAGCCCGGTTGCGGCAGCACGCACTCAAGAGGAAGCAGCTGCAGGGGGCAGCCCGTGGCCCTCAAGAACGAGGTGCAGGACGGAAGGCACAGCAGGGGTTTCTCACCGGCAAAGGCTGTGAACAATCCCCAGAAAAGAAGAACAGAACCTGGGTAAGGAAGCCTAACCCATTTTTTCTCTCCTTTTGTGCTTAGTCTATTTTCACAGCTCATAGAGGGCTGGCCACAGGAGAGGCCTTGCACCCAGCTCTGCAGACTGGTGCCCCTAGTGCCTAGTGACTGCTCCTGGCACAGGAGCTCTGCGCAGAGATAGTGCACCTGGCACTGCCCTCTGGACGGGGAGCCATGCCTGCACCCGCCTTCTGTCCTGGGAGGACTCCGCCCCCTGCTTGTTGACAGCAGCCCCAGTGGACCCGTCAGAAAGTGTGGCCCCAACAGTGCGAGCTCACAACTCTCCATTCTCTGATCAGAGTGAAGCTTTCCTTTGCTTCTCAACTGAATTAGGTCTTGTTCTGTTGGCCTGAACGACAGGGGGCACAAGGACCCTTGTTGAAGTCCCAGCTTGAGAGGTCAGTAACAAGAGCAGCGTTCATGACAGAACTGATTCTTCATGGCTTTATGCGTACTGTCACTAATTTTCAAAGCATTGCTAGGAGACAGGCATAGTTTTCTCCTCTTTATGGATGAGAAACAGAAACTCAGAAAGTGTAAGTAATATGACCAAAGTCACCGATGGTGGACTGGAACTTGGGCTTATTTGTTGAAGACCAGCGCTGCATTCCTCGTTTGTGGACTGAAGCGTTGAACTACTGCTTCCTGGCATGTGGCATGCATACTGTTAGGGGGCACTTGAAAGTATTTTAGGTGGTGCCCAGTTAGTCACTTCAGACTAGGGCTCCTAGTACCTAATGACTGCTCCCAGCACAGGAACTCTGGGACCCTCCGCAGAGATAATGTACGTGGCACTGCCATCTTGACGGTGAGCAACATGCCTGCACCCACCTTCTGGTGGTACAGAACATCACACACATAAAACTTGCTATTTCTTAAATATTGCTTAGTGTTAAGTGTTAATCGCTCAGTCGTGTCTGACTCTTCGCTACCCCATGGACTGTAGCCCACCAGGCTCCTCTCTCCATGGGGATTCTGCAGGCAAGAATACTGGAGGGGGTTGCCATGCCCTCCTCCAGGGGATCTTCCCAACCCAGGGATTGAACCAGGGTCTCCTGAATTTCAGGTGGATTCTTCACCAACTGAGCCACCAGGGAACCCCAATATTGCTTAGGAAGAAGCTACATTTAAAAATTAGTTGATTTAAGGCCCAAAGGTCAGTTGAAGTGACGTGGCAAAAATTGTGAAGTTGGGAACTTCACAAATGCCTGAGGTTTGGGGACTGATGAGTCAGATAATGTGCTGCCCTGGTTCCATAAGGACAGAGCAGAACCACGGCCTCCCTGAGCCTTTGAAACTCTGCCCCCAGTGCCTGGGCCTTTGGATCCCTCTGAATGGAGAGAAACAAATTGTGTATACAGAAGGTTTCATAGGCCAAGGCTCAATTTATCCCACTTCTAATGTCTACCCCACCTCCACAATCCTGTCTCCTATACATCCAAAACTTCACTCTTAGAAATCTCAACATACTCCTTGAGTGAGAAGCTTAAGGTGTAAGTTGCAAATTGATTGGCTGCGGATGTATTTAATTAGACCAGCAAGCACAGTGATTGTTTTTTACTTCTGAATTTGAATGTCTTTAGGGAGGACAGACTCTAGCTTTAGCATGTTTCACTAAACATAACATTAACCTTCTTAACTCCCGGTCACTGAGGCATATGAGGATGTGACCATTGGTTTAAAGTCTTATCTTCCTCAAGGTCAAAATCCTTAAAGGCCCAAAGGACTGGTTCTTCAGTGGTGGGATTTCAGAGCATAGCCTTCCCAAGGAGCTGTCAACTGTGTATGTTTGTAATACACCGCGCGCCTCTAACGCCTGTGGAGTTTCTGCACCATCCCTGCAGGAGGGGCAGTCAGGACAGGAGCTGGAGCCAGCGCGTGGCAATCATCACCGCTTCGTATGGCCCTTTGGTCCCTCAGTGCCTCTGCGATTTTTCAGACTAGGAGTAGAGTGACACCTGGCGTCTTGGGTCATTCCTCACACCCAGCAGCTCCCAGCATAAGCCTCCATCCCTGAACCATTTCTCTTCCTTCCCTTTACTCCCCTGTTTGGGTGCAGACAGGCTGGGATCAGGCTGAAAACTTCTCAGTCATCACCAATACTTTCTTCTTTCCTCTACTCCTCACCCTGCCCACTGCCAGTGTCTTGCAATTTGACTTGCATTGATTTTACATGTCTCGCCCCTTCTTGCCATTGCCTCTTTTTGGCTCATAAATTCATCTCTCTCAGTGAAATAACTTTCTCAGAGTTCTCAACTATGTATCACTGCCTGGTTAACATTTTTAAAGTACAGTTCCATCGGATCCCTCCCCTGCGCTGTTAAGTTTCCCACAGCCTGCAGAATAAAGCCTAATACTTCAGACTGTTCATGACCTGGCCCCTGGCTACCCTTCTGTCATTTTCTGCTATTCCTATGTTCTTCAGTAATGCTTCAGACTTTCTGCAGCTCATGTCACTGCTTCTCCCTACATGAATCACTCTTTCAAGAGGGCTGGTTATAAAGAGAAGTAGAGAGATAGAGCAAAAGGCAAAAAAAGATGATCAGAGCAGGAGTTTTCTTCTGATGAACAGCCATGACTTGAACATGATTTAAGCCAGAGATTAAAGAATTCACTGTGGAGGAGGTAAAAGATATATACTGGCACTCTCTGAAACCACCTGTGGACCAGACGCTTGACTCTGTTTTACAGGAAATAACTAATTTCAATCATCCCAGCAACATTACAAAGTAGGTACTATTGCTGCTCCCATTGTACAGATGGGGACACTGAGGCCCAGAGAAGACATGTACTCATGTAAAAGATCCAGAAGGAAGTAGAGCTGAGATTTGAAACCAGGCTGTTCAACTCCAAGTGTACTCTCTTACTTCATATAAGAGAAAGGGGATAACAGCAGANGCACAGAGTCGATGCGACTGAGCAGACACATGTTTTCTTAAGCGTTTGTGCTGCCTACTATGAGTACCGCTTTTTTTTCCCCCTAGAATGTAGAAATTCTGCAGTAATTTTATTCTTTAAGTAGTCATTTCCCTTTCTCATAAGACATGCCCAGATCTCAGATGTCGGAGGCATCTAACTGCATGGATATTTGCCGCATTTCTGTATGTCTGTACAGCCCTGCTTATTCCTTTACGTACACAATTAGTTTGTTAAATAAATCAAAGCTGGTACATTCTTCCAGAATCTGTTCCCATTTCTGCTGGACAAACCTTAGAGGTGGGGAAGTCAAACAAGATCATATGGAAAAGGTATTTTGAGGGTTTGGCACAGACAGTTCATAAGAAGCAGCCATGCGTCTCAGAGTGTACTTGCAGGGTGGGGTGATGAACCACAGAGGCCAACAGTTTCCATTCGGAGGGCAGTGTCTGCCCCTCAGGGGCTTAGCTTGAGAGGTGTCCACCTCTCGCTCCCAGCAGATGGTCCCCTGGATGGTCCCCCCTCAGCAGGGCTCCTTCTCCCTCACCTCCAGTGGCAAGGGCACCCCCAGGTCCAGAAGAAAGATGGTATCCTTTGAAATGGCCCTTGGGATGTAGAGCTACAATTTTTTTTCTTGGCTTATTCCAAGCCATTAATAATTTCAGGTCTCATTTCAACCCCTAGACTCCATTGAGTATTCAACAAATCTCTGCTCTTTCCCGCTCTTTCTGCCTTTGATTGCCCTGGAAGCATTTAATAGAGGATTTTGCATTGAGTTTGTGCCTAAGTGTTCGTGAAACACGACCGAAATGACCCAAGCTCATGCATGTGCATTGACTGGAACTGGCATAAATGTTGTCTCGAAGTCACGTCCGGGAAGCACGATACCCACGTTCTGGAGGGACATTCATAGCAGCAGCAAAAAGGCCAGATAATGGCCCCATTTAGCCCAGCCATTTAGTACCATAAACGCATCTCATCAAATAAATCTGCGGTGATGCTCGGGCTGACTCCGCTGCTTGGCCACGTGGTTTGCCCTAAATGCAGGCCTCCATCCCACATCAGGGACATGAGGAGAAACACAATCTGCGGGCCCTCTTTGGGAAGTGATTGCACAAAATGAGCAAAGAAATGGGGGAAAAAAATCTCACAGGAGCAAGCATTTATTATCTAGTTAGTAGTCCTTACGGAATCATAACTACTGCTGCAGGAAAAAGTGGGCCACCCTTCAGGACCCAGACAAATGTTACTACAACTATTTTTGAGATAACAAAAGAAAAACATAGGTTTTCTTGCAGATACACTATAAAGATCAGGGTGGACGGCTGCACGCTGGCTTGTTAACCCTTTAGGGGGTGAGCCTGTTTAAAATCCCCCAGGGCCTCCCCTTCGCTTTAAGGATAAAGCTCAGATCCCCAAGGATGGCAGAAGTGCTCTTCCTGGTTCAGCTGTGTCTGCTGTGCCACCAGGCATCCTCCATGGCCTGCTCAAGCCTTCCAGAGCCATCAGCACGTGTCTCTTGCCCTCTGGGGTCTTCTCCCCTCTCCCCTCTGCTCCTCTCTTCACTGAGTGAACAGTTGCAGGGGTTCAGCCCACGGGGCGTTCCCTCTGGCAGGTCTTCCTAGAGTCTCGCCCTCTGCCCCAGAGTGGCTTGGGATGGTGTCCTCCCTTGCTTCCCTGGCACCAGTGACTTCTCTGATCATCTCGTGGGGTTTCTTGTCCATTTTCCAGTGGGCTGAGACACGGGCCAGCTCTGAAACGCAGTGGGTGTTTGATAAACATTTCTTGCCTCATAAGAGACAACATGTATTTATTCCTACCATGTAGCAGGCATTCTTCTCAAACCTCTACACATCTGACCTCCTTCAGTCCTTCAGACAGCCTTGATTTTTGGTCATATTCACTAGTTCATTGTATTTTTTAGATTCCACATACAAGTGATACCATACGGTATTTTTATGCCTGACTTATTTCACTTTACATAATGCCCTCCAAGTCCATCCATGTGGTAGGTTTTCTTTTTACATATATATATATATATACATACATGGCTGCTCCTGGTCTTTGTTGGGGGCACAGAGGATCTTTAGTTGCAGCATGTGAAATCTAGTTCCCTGGTCAGGAACTGAACCCGGGTCTCCGGGTATTGAGAATACAGTCTTAGCCACTGGACCACTAGGGAAGTCCCACGTGGTGGGTTTTATTTTTAACTTTCATTTGAACATCTCCTCCCCACTGCTCAGTTTCTTTCAGGTCTTAAATACATGTTAATTTTCCTATCTGCAGAACTTAGGTTTTGTGGGTGAATTATTTGTTTCCTTGGGATTCTGAACAGCCCTCCAAGGTCCCAAGGTAGCTCTAACACAGGGCTTTGTCACAGCTCCTTTCTGTATCCACTCAGCATCGCATGGTAGAGATTTGCTCCTGATTTCCCTGGAAATACCAAATGACTTTACAATATGTGTATTTTAATTCTAGGCAGAATTGGTTTTGGAATAGTCTCAGAGAGTTTCAGAATGGGTTATAGAACTAGGTCACCTTAATCCACTTCCCACCATCTCACAACACAGGCCTCCTAATGAGATTATATCTAAGCCTTACTCAGTTGCTCATTTATTATTTTTCCTGGGTCTGCCCAGATAGACGGCATTGACAAACCCGAACTCTGACTATCTCATCACTGTGAGGTCAGCTTAGTGAGAAATCTCATGGCTGAGACCCAGAAAATACCGGAACTCACATAAGATAAGGTCAATGTCATGGTGCAAGTCACAGTCTCTATAGTTAGAACAACCCTCCCCTCCATGCTGACGTCTGTTTTCAGATGTGTACTTAATCAGGTCTTTCAAACAATGTGTTCCTTATTGGATGGGTTTGCTGCTTTAATCTCAGACAATAATGGCCATTCACTTACTCAAGTGACCTTCTCCCCTCTGCTAAAATTCCTTAATTGGAATCACCCTCTCATTGACCTAAACCATTCATGGCAAACTATTTCAGACAAGCTCCTGATAACCTGAAGCAGAGGTGCTACCTGTTTTGCTCTTGTCTGAGATGCTTTTCCATCCGTGATGCTCTAGTCACTGCTCAGAAAGCTAATTTATTTTGTCCTCACATTCTCAACGAACAGCTTCGCTTGTATGTAGCAGCAAAACTTGAGACAACTAGATCTTTAGGATTCTTTAATTATCCAACAAGGTTGATGAGAGCTGATGNTTGATTTCAGGCCTCTGGCCCCCAGAACGGTGAGAGAATAAATTGCTGTTGCTTTGAGTCACGGAGTCTGTGGTGATTTGTCACGGCAGCCGCAGGAAACAACGCGCCACACCATAAGAAGGCGCCATTCCCCGACGACGAGTGGCCAGTGGGGGCATCTGGCAGATCATAGCAGAAGAAAGAAAAATCTCCTTACGTTTTAGTTTTCAAGACCCTGACAGTTTTAGGCAGAGGCTGAAAATAGTTGTGTGTCTGGCATAGAGGCACTGATAAAAAGAAGCCTCCATTCCAGCACAGATACATATGGTGTAAGAACAGCTTGGGACTCTCAGAGGAGGATCAGCTGGTTCTGTACAAGGCGAGAAAAGAGAAACCCAGATTTGGCCAGGACAGACACAAGCCTCTTAGGCATACTTGGCTAAACACTTTTTCCCTACTTTCCTCATAGAAAAAATTTGAAGTTAATATTAAGAAAGATATCAGATGTCTTATTTTATCCAGAAATGATTATTTTATCCTGAACTAAGGTAACAAACTGTACTTGATTCTCTTTTGTGGATGTGAGTTCAGTTACTTTCAACTAGTCCTCATGCCATCTTCACAATCTCCTGAGCTGAAGAACTCCTCCAATACTGTTGTGGATACTTTTGGACCCCATGCCTCCCACCTGAGTATAGCAGTCAAGGTCTGTCCCTCGGAATCTGTAAGCCAGATGATTGCGCCTGAAAATGCTATCTTCAGAAGGCTTATTCCAGGGTGCGTGGACTATCTAAAGCAAGGTAGGGTAAAACAGTAGCAAGCTGATAGTTTTTGTGGAAACAGAAGTAAGATGAGCCCCATTTTTGAAAAAGGAAAATATGAAATCAGAAATGTGTGATCTCCCTATATGCGCCTGAAAATGCTATCTTCAGAAGGCTTATTCCAGGGTGCGTGGACTATCTAAAGCAAGGTAGGGTAAAACAGTAGCAAGCTGATAGTTTTTGTGGAAACAGAAGTAAGATGAGCCCCATTTTTGAAAAAGGAAAATATGAAATCAGAAATGTGTGATCTCCCTATAAGAAGGCAATGGCAACCCACTCCAGTACTCTTGCCTGGAGAATCCCATGGAGGGAGGAGCCTGGTAGGCTACAGTCCATAGGGTCGCAAAGAGTCAGACATGGCTGAGCGACTTCACTCCCTATAAGAAAGGAACCTGCTTTACTTCAGTGAAAGCAGAATGACTCCCTCTTCTGGCTTCTGGAGTAACTGATAACAGACTTGTTTTCCCTCTGTAAACAGCTAGAAAACGGAACAAAATGTGTGAGACAACTGCTTCAGACATCGCACAGCAGGCAGCACCGCACTGTGATCCCTGAGAGAAAGGAGACAAAGCGAGACCTGCAATTAACACAGTTTCCTGGCTGCAGGCGCTTCCTAGAACGCAGTGCAGAAGGGGAAACCTGAGAAGATCACAGCAGCCTGAGTTGAAGAGCTAGAGTTCAGGAGAGCAAGACAGCTTGGTAAAGTACCAGAAAGAAGGCAGTTATACAGGGAAAGAGATTCAGAAATGTGCATAAGCGTTCCTCTTGAATTCTTGGCTGAACACTAAGGTCTACATACATAGAATAAAGCTCCATGAAGATTCTGCAAATAAAACTGTGAGAGAAGAAACAACTACTGGACAGATCCAGGAGCTCACGTAGGTTGCACAGATGTTTAATTTCTAACCATCAGAGTGTTCTTTTGCCAACACCTATGCGTTCAGTAGCGAGGCCAAGACAGTTACTTTTTAGTGTTAGAGCTGCTGCTGCTGCTAAGTCACTTCAGTCGTGTCCGACTCTGTGTGACCCCATAGATGGCAGCCCACCAGGCTCCCCCATCCCTGGGATTCTCCAGGCAAGAATACTGGAGTGGGTTGCCATTTCCTTCTCCAATGCATGAAAGAGAAAAGTGAAAGTGAAGTCGCTCAGTCTGTCCGACTGTTAGCGACCCCATGGACTGCAGCCCACCAGACTACTCCGTCCATTGGATTTTCCAGGCAAGAGTACTAGATGTGTATAAGAGACAGGGCAAGGCCTGTCCAGACCTTCCCAGTTATGTGTGCTGATACATTTCCTTTTTTGAGGGAGGTAGTTCATGGTAAGTTTCTGTGACCTACTATTGAAAGAGAACAAACTCTTAAGCAAAAATTGCCAATGATATTCTGATTGTTAAAGATTTTTTGCCTCATAACGGGAAAGCAATAAAGCATTGGCATCTTCCAACTTTTAGTCCCGTGTTCTTACATTTAAAAGGGAGCATATTTAAATTTGTCTCATGTGCCAAATGCAAGTCGTGTGGAAGGTATAATCAAAAAGCTCAGCAAATGATAATTAAAAATTTCACAAAATTCAGTTAAGAATGGACATAAGATTAGTGTCATCCATTTGCTTCCCTGTTATACTAACACACTGATGTCACCATGTGAGTGTCTTGTAGGCACAGGAAACTGAAACTCCAATCAGAAGGACTATCAGGGTGGATCTGGTGGTTTTGATGGTGGCCAATCCATTTCTTTTCATGGTTGGTCTCAATTTAAAGATTAGTCCAAAAGTTACAAATTGACTTTTTGTTGGATGCATTTTCACTTTCCTCAGATCACAAGATGGCAAGTGATGTTCACAAGTTACATGCTGCTTAAAAATTGACATTTTCAAAGAAACTTGCTAGTAAGCTACTAGGTGAAACTCATTGGATATTCAATATAAGACCTGCCCTGCCCAGAGGTCATCAAGGAAAGGTTTTGATCACACCATCCATTAGCCTGACTAATTGACGTTTTCTGGTCTCCTGGGAAGTTCACGGATGGATGCCACCATAGGCAGCAGGCTTTTAGCCCGCAGGCTGTTCTAAGCAATTGACTCTCACCGGTTGAGTGGTATCATTGCCTTAAATTAGTGACATTTGTTTCCTAACCGGTTTATGCCATTTTTTTCTTGGTATTGATTTGTATTTTAGTTAAATATCACATGAACTAATTCAATCTGAGTGAGAATAAACTTCATCCATATGAAAACTAGTTTGAAAACTTTGGAAAAACCGATCAAGGTGAGTAATACAAAACTGCTCTTATCTTCGGTGTTGGTGAGACAATTACAACAGATGAGGGGCAAGTCAGAAGAATCCTGACATCCGCACCTGAAATGCTCAAGAGCTGTAACTTTTCACTCTGATTTAAAGAAGCCAAGAGCAGATTTAGCAGAGGCTGTGTTCAAGTGTGTTTTCTGCACAAAAGTCAGACATTTCCTAGTCCATTGACCCATTCTCCTGAAACGGCCTGGCCTGATATCGAGAGATGAGTGTCAATAGGCAGAATGTTTATTTCTGTCTTTGCAAGTAAAGTGATATGATTCAGGTGAACACATCATTATTATTCCTAAATACTTATTTACTCACGTGGCTGCATTGGGTTTAGTCGTGGTCCGCAGGATCTTTGTTGAGTCATGTGGAATCTTTCACTGGGGCACGGGATCAGTAACTCCAAGGCATGTGGGATCTGAGTTCCCCAACCAGGGATTGAACCAGAGCATTGCAAGGTGGATCCTTAACCACTGGACCACCCCACCAGGAAGTCTCTGTGTCCTTGTTCCTGATTTCCCACTTTAAGAGACTGTTTTTCAATTTGATGACTTACTCCCTACGCTGATCTCACCTGATCAGCGGGCTTCTGCCCCTCTCAGCCCTCGTCTCCCTCCTGAACAGGAATCTGCAGAAATCAGCAGCAGCTGGAGGCTCACATGCCTCCCTCTTCCCCGCTCTCGGCTGTCATTTGCCTCTGGGTCTGCTGCTGCTGCTAAGTCACTTCAGTCGTGTCCGACTCTGTGTGACCCCATAGATGGCAGCCCACCAGGCTCCCCCATCCCTGGGATTCTCCAGGCAAGAATACTGGAGTGGGTTGCCATTTCCTTCTCCAATGCATGAAAGAGAAAAGTGAAAGTGAAGTCGCTCAGTCTGTCCAACTGTTAGCGACCCCATGGACTGCAGCCCACCAGGCTACTCCGTCCATTGGATTTTCCAGGCAAGAGTACTGGGGTGGGGTGCCATTGCCTTCCCC
>SJYX01007605.1:14018-40860 GCA_006410675.1 Oreotragus oreotragus | reverse complement strand
GAGGTTACAGTCACATGGATCCAGCAAGAAAGCCTCTGAAAACCCTACACAAGTATGAGTGACTGAAAATATCCATGCGCCAAGCCCAGAAAACATCTTTCCCCTGATTTCTGATCCATTGCAGCCCTACAGTGATCTTTAAGAGCAGCTTGCTCAGGGAAGGTAGTGAGCAAGTCAATGTCATCCTACCTTTTTCTCCTGAAGGTATAAGCCAGCTTCACAATGCCACCCTCACCAGGAAAAGCTGGCATGGGTGCTAGAGAGAGAAGAGCTATCTTAGAATAAAGTCCGAATTATTACGTTACATGATGCTGGACAGTCTAACTTCTTAATCAAAATGCCATAATTCAACTTAGAGACTTTAGGACTCTCAGCTGTGCAGTAGTGACCAGAAAATTTCTGGCTCACAGTGGCTGGTAGAAAATATCCCATACTAAACAGTTTAAAAGGACAGTAGATGCAGTGGAAGCTTTCCATGCCCCAGATGCCCGTCTGAAGGTCACTGAACCCAGTCTGCCATGAGCACTAGGCTATCAGAAGCCACCTCCTCCAAAGAGCTGTCTGCAGCAGAATGGAAACCACCTTGAGACAGGCTGGGACCTAGGACCATTTCCTGCACTGCTGGCACCTGGACATACTGCCCCTCCAGCAACAAACCACAAAGAAACTATAAAGGACTAAAAATAATTGCATGCATGCACAGTTGGGGCACATTATGGACAAAGGATACAACAAGACTAAAAAACCTTTACTGCCACTTCTGAAGAGCCAGGGACAAACACGGGGTGTCAGGAGCAAAAGCAAAAACTGCACATGCCCCCAAAACTCAACACCACTTAAGGGGCAGGCAAACCACCTAAGCCACCCCTCCTGCCTGGCCCCTGGACACTCCCCCTCCTCTCACCCTGGATAAGGGTGAGAGGAGGGGGAGTGAAGCAAGAGAGCAAGGGAAGCAAGAGAGCAAGGGAATCTGCTACTTGTTCTCACTCCCCCTTGTTGCAGCAGGAGCCCCAGAAAAGCCTAGCCTGAATTTCCTGTCTGGCCTCTCATCAATTTCTATTAAGGAGACCAAGAATCCTGGTTGGTATCAACCTTATCCAAACTACATCACTGACCACTGCTACACCCCAGTAGATGGAGGTTAGGCATGACTCAGGAATACAAAAGGTAGGATTTCGAGGAGGAAGGGGGACTCACATTTGTCATGCAATTTGTGCACAAGCCCGTGAAACAAGGTTACAGCTAAACTTGAGTCATGACATTATCCTTACTTAGTTTTCTCTCTCTGCCCTGTCATGCATCCTTCCTTCTCCTCCTTCTAAAGGTATCCTTTCAATGAGTCACTTGCACAAGAACCCTCAGCCTGACTCTGCTCTTAGAGACCCCTACCTAAAACAAATGGGACAAAAATTAAGGTGCATTTTTATTAAATTGTACCCATTCTAGAACATGAAAGCAAAGACAGATCTCACGAATGTATGACACGAAAGCAAAGGCAAGCTCTCATATCTTGGACAATCTAGGACAATCTCAGCGTTCTGTTGGTCACTGCCTCCCCAGGTAACTGCATACCAGCATTTCCCAGGGTCTGGGAAAGAACCAGCCTTTCTTCATTTTTCCAACATACCCATCTAACGTTAGACAGCTATGAGCTTAAAAATAAGTCAAGTTTTCATTGTATTCTTCATACAAAGTTCAAATCTTAAAATGTTAACCTGTTTAAGACTTACGGACATGGGCCGGGGGAGGACGGAGAGAGCGAGATGCGCAGAGACAGCACGGAAGCATGCACACTACCGTGTGCAGACAGACAGCCAATGAAACCGCGCTGCGTAATGCAGGGGCTCAAATCAGAGCTCGGTACCAAGCTACGGGGCCGGAAGAGCGTGCGAGGTGGGAGAGAGGCCTTAGAGCCATGCGTGTACATGTGGCTAATTCATGCTGATGTATGGCAGAAACCAAACCAATGCTGTAAAGCAGTTACTCCTCAATTAAAAATAAGTAAATTTTTAAAAAAACATTAACCTGTTCATCTTTGCGGGGGGAGGGGGTGGAGGTGAAAAAACTCTATACCCTTCGTGTACAGAAGTCTCAGGGAGATACTGCACCAAAAGTTAAATGTGGGTTCCAGACTTCTTTGATGTAATAATACAATCTGCAGCTGGTGGACAAACTTTTTCTTGGCAGGCACTGTAGTGGAGCCAGGACAGGCAGATGGCGAAAGCACTGCTTCTAAAACATTTCTCAGAAAAGCGTAGAAACCATCATGCGTTACATTAAATAAAGCTTAGAAACCATATCAAGGGGAATGCAGCCACTTAGGAATCATGCTGTTTGAAAATATGACATTTGATGATAACAGGAGACCAGCTCCATGGAGACTCCCAACAGAGCTGAAGTATGGTTTAATTACCGCCGACTTGCATGGTTTGTTTAGGTATTCGCTGGAGTACAGCTGACTTGCAATGCTGTTAGTCAGGTGCACAGCGAATGCTGTACATGTACATATGTCCACTCTTTTTAGTTTGCTTTCCCCTATAGCATATCACAGGGTACTGAGCAGAGCTCCCTGTGCTCTGCAGTAGGCCCTTACTAGCTACCTACTTTACGTGTAGCAGTGTGTACATGTCAGTCCCAATCTCCCAATTGTTTCCTCCCCCAATCCTGAGAACCATACTTTCAATGATTAAGGTTAAAATCCAAACGCTACCAAAGCAACTATAGCATAAACGACAACCCTAACCCTAACCCTAACCCTAACCTTGGGAATCTATTTGTATACCCTGGTGAGGCTGAAATTCTGGAAGACAGAGTCACATCTTTTTGGGGATAAATTGGCCCTGGAAATGAACAGGCTGGACTTAACACACAAAGGGTCCCTAAGGCTGGGAGGAAATACAAGGTGGGTGGGGAGAACAGTGAGATACAGAGCAACAGTCACCTGGGATGGGGGCCATGCAAAAGGAGCTGGAGAACCAAGACTCAGCTGTCAAGGACACATGCACTCAGGACCCATTCTCTGTTCTCACTGCAAACCCTGTGTTACGCATTATCTGAAGACCAGCGTAAATCATGATTTCAACCCAGAAAAGTCAGATCTTTGTAGTATGTTCTAGGATCATCTTTAGCATATCTCCAGCCAGGAATTCAAAGGGATCAAGTTTCTGCATATGATTTATATAATTGGCTCAAGTACCTTCCAGACTTTCTGAGCCCTGATTTCTATAAGTGTCCGGAGGGAATTTTTTTTTGGGGATAAATTGGCCCTGGAAATGAACAGGCTGGACTTAACACACTAAGGGTCCCTAAGGCTGGGAGGAAATACAAGGTGGGTGGGGAGAACAGTGAGATACAGAGCAACAGTCACCTGGGATGGGGGCCATGCAAAAGGAGCTGGAGAACCAAGACTCAGCTGTCAAGGACACATGCACTCAGGACCCATTCTCTGTTCTCACTGCAAACCCTGTGTTACGCATTATCTGAAGACCAGCGTAAATCATGATTTCAACCCAGAAAAGTCAGATCTTTGTAGTATGTTCTAGGATCATCTTTAGCATATCTCCAGCCAGGAATTCAAAGGGATCAAGTTTCTGCATATGATTTATATAATTGGCTCAAGTACCTTCCAGACTTTCTGAGCCCTGATTTCTATAAGTGTCCGGAGGGAATTTTTTTTAATATAAATTTATTTATTAAAAAAAATCTTGTAAGTAGAATTTCACTGAGAAATATCAATATTATTTCATGCCACCCCACTTCTGGGAAGTCTTTCAACTCTCTTCTATTGTCCTCGAATTAAGGCCTAGATAAATGAAGTCTTAATTGCACAATTTTATGCTGAAAATTTATTAAGCACCTACCACACACAAGGTTCGATCCCTGCGTTGGCAAAATCCCCTGGAGAAGGGGATACTGGCTACCCGCTCCAGTATTCTTGCCTGGAGAATTCCATGGACAGAAGAGCCTGGTGGGCTATAGTCCATACGGTTGAAAAGAGTCAGATATTACCGAGCAACTATCACACCACCACCACCACCACCACCACGTGCTAGAAATGGTGTCAAGTACAAAAATGAGGAGAAAAAGTCCAGGCTTTCTAGGATCCCAGTCGAGCAGGAAGAAAAGGCAGGTAGGCTGATGATGGCAGCACAGCATTGTCGCTGGTGAGAGATGCTAAGGGATCCCAGAAAAATGGCATCTAAGCCAACCCAGCAGTTTCAGGGAAAGTTTCCTGGGAAAAAAGTCCTGCCTGTGAAAAACGTAGAAGCAAGAAAAATAATTTATCTCTTATACATGGAAGAGGGCAGGTGACAGGAGGACTTACCCACACTCCATGTGAGGAAGGACATTTATGCAAAAACTGTGTTGGGAGTAAGATGGAGCTCTCCAAGGTAGCATTCTAAAAAAAGCTCTGGTCCAATGACTGCGCTGCCTAACAAATCACCCCAAATGCAAAGGCTAAAACATCAACAAGCATTTTCCCTCTTGTGGCTTCTGTGGGCAGGGCAGGCTTGTTTGTGCCTAAGGTCTGCCTGAGGTCTCATCAGAAGAGGTGGCGGCTGGGCCGGGGCACTTGCAGGCTCATGATGCACATGGCGGTGACTGCTCATTGCCAGCTGGGGCCACCACCTCCTCTGCATGCTCTCCAACCCTATGGCCTATAGCCCACCAGGCTCAGTGGTCAGTGTGGTGGTCAGAGGTGGCCAGAGACCGCCTCTCTGCGGTCACTTGGCGTGCATGCCGTGGAGTTCTTCCCAGTGTGGCTAGGTCCCCAGGGCAACACCCCAAGGAGAGAGCCAGGCATGCGGTCTGCTATCGTTATAACTTCATTTTGGAAGTCAGGCAGCATCACTTCTGACACAAGCCACTTGTTAGAGCAGTCTCAAGCTTCCTACCAGATTCAAGGGAAGAAAGTCTCCCTTTTGGTAAAAGAGTGTTAGTCACATGATAAGAACCACATGTGGCATGGGGCAGATCTCTGTACATGCACTGTACATATATTCACACCAGTTATATTCCCAGGCAGCAACAGTGGTAAAGAACCCACCTGCCGATGCAGGAGACACAGGAGACTCAGGCTCAATCCCTGGCTGGAAAGTTCCCCTGGAGTATGAAATGGCAACTCACTCCTGTATTCTTGCTTGGAAAATCCCATGTACAGAGGAGCCTGGTGGACTATATAGTCCATGGGGCAGCAAAGAAGCAGATGTGACTAAGTGACTAAACAGACACACATACACATATAATATGCATGTATTTGTACAGCCATCTTTAAAAAAATACAGTATGCCATATCTAGACTAATTAATATAAAGATAATTTTTGAATATCCAGCTTGAGTATGCCATTCAATGCATAAACATATACAAAAATAACAACAGAAAATACTAACAAACACATTTAGGTAGTAATAAAACATACTGTGTTCAAGTCACTCTCACTGCAGTATTTAAAATAAAGAACCAACAAGAATCCACACAGGGAACCCTGCTCAATACTTGGTAATAACCTAAATGGGAAACAAACTTGAAACATAATGGACACATGTAAATGTATAACTGAATCACTCTGCTATACAGCTGAAACTAACACACCATCTAATCAACTATAATTCAATATAAAATAAAAATAAAATTAAAAAATATTGTGTATGAGACTCAGCTAAGTCAACTTTCTATCTCGTCTTTGTCTTCAAACACAAGCCTTATCTACATATAAAAATACAATCTATCCTGAATCCATCATATAATACCTTTCAGAAACTTGAGCTTTTACAAACTCTGAAGAAAATATCTCATGCATGTCCTAAAACTTGTTGCAATGAAACAAAGGAACACCAACACAAGTTCCAATTTTATACATCTTTCAGCGCTCAGCCTTCTTTATGGTCCAACTCTCACATCCATACCTGTCTCTTATACACATCTAGATGTGTATAAGAGACAGAAATAAAATTAAAAAATATTGTGTATGAGACTCAGCTAAGTCAACTTTCTATCTCGTCTTTGTCTTCAAACACAAGCCTTATCTACATATAAAAATACAATCTATCCTGAATCCATCATATAATACCTTTCAGAAACTTGAGCTTTTACAAACTCTGAAGAAAATATCTCATGCATGTCCTAAAACTTGTTGCAATGAAACAAAGGAACACCAACACAAGTTCCAATTTTATACATCAGTGGCCAGGAAAAAGTCATCTCAGAGTCTGGGTTGTGGCCTCCAGGCCCTCGCCTGAGAAACGCTTTGACAAATCGCGCCCCTTTGGCACTCCACGGAGCCATTCACTGAACGTATCTAAGCTTTATCATAAAAGGTTCTCGGGTAGTTTTGTAATAGGAAGCCAGAAGTCATAATCGCACAAGTAGCCACAGTTTTCGATCTGTCCTGGGGCAGGGGCGGGGATTCATACGTGGCCAGCATGAACCCTTCATACCCAACAGAACTTACAGATAAAGAGCATCACCCGGCTAGGTGCCACTGCACTGTTCCTCCATTCTCCCTTGAGGTTTAAAGGTGATGCCTGCCTGAGTCTTTCATCTGTGATGCTGCTGCTACACTGACGTATGCTTTGTACCAGCCCCAGTGGGGGAGGGGGGCTGGAAGCTCTGAGCAGAGGAGAGACCCCAGTGTGGACCCTTCAAGGTGCCAGGTTCTATTGCCCCTGTGTCATCCCTGATGTAGCCTGGGAAGTGTGACCCAGAAATGGGGGGTCATAGGCTGCTCATTAAACTTCAGCTCCAATATTGAGTGCATATTAGGCGATTTAATGCCAGAAGTTTCTAATCTAAAGGGTTTGAAGGCATCATGTTGACAATATTAAGAAACTATTACATAGTCCCTAAACATTTGCAACTAGTTAAAAGAGTAAGAAGGGGGAAAGGGCTCTCTTTCAATCTTTGAAACTTCCCAGGGTAGCTGGGATAATAGCCCCTGCTCTCAATGGTTAGACTAAAGCAAGACTGTCATTTAGACATGAAGCTAAAGCACTTTGGTAGCTGCAGAACTGCTGCTTTTTAAGAAGAATAACTGGAGCGTTAGAAACTCAATCCCAAAGTGACAGCTCTAGGCATGAAGAGACCATTTAAGGGAAACTAGCTTTTCTAGAGGCCAAATGGCAAAAACATCTGTTTGCTCTCAGTTCTAGTGAATATTTTAGGTTTAAACATTAAGTAGATTGTGAATACAAAGACATAGGTCAACCCCAAGGAAATAATCATAACATATCATTTATAAAACTCTTTGACCTTTACAAGTACTGACTGGAAGCCAGTCTCAGCAGTCACCTAGCAGATGGCTAAAAAATATGGTTGTGTGATACAATGAACACTCTTCATGTGAAATGGGTTTACTAGCCTGTGGGCTGAAGAGCAGGTGTTTTCTAGAGTCCCAGTTCACTTAGTGTTGTTGCGGTTCACTTGCTTAGTCATGTCCAATCCTTGGTGACACACCAGGCCTCCCTGTCCACCACCAATTCCTGGAGCTTGCTCAGACTCATATCCATTGAGTCAGTGATGCCATCCAACCATCTCTTCCTCTGTCGTCCCCTTCTCCTCCTGCCTTCAGTCTTTCCCAGCATCAGGGTCTTTTCCAATGAGTCAGTTCTTCCCATCAGCTGGCCAAAGAATTGGAGCTTCAGCTTCAGCATCAGTCCTTCCAATGAATCTTCAGGACTGATTTCCTTTAGGATGGACTGGTTGGATCTCCTTGCTGTCCACGGGACTCTCAAGAGTCTTCTCCAACACCACAGAGCAAAAGTATCAATTCTTCAGCGCTCAGCCTTCTTTATGGTCCAACTCTCACATCCATACATGACCACTGGAAAAACCATAGCGTTGACTGTATGGACCTTTGTTGGCAAGATAATGTCTCTGGTTTTGAATATGCTGTCTAGGTTTGTCATTGCTTTTCTTCCAAGAAACAAGTGTCTTTTAATTTCCTGGCTGCAGTTACCATGTGCAGTGATTTTGAAACCCCCCAAAATAAAGTCTGACACTGTTTCCACTGTTTCCCCATCTATTTCCCATGAAGTGATGGGACCAGATGCCATGATCTTAGTTTTCTGAATGCTGAGCTTTAAGCCAACTTTTTCACTTTCCTCTTTCACTTTTATCGAAAGGGTTTTTAGTTCCTCTTCACTTTCTGCCATAAGGGTGGTGTCATCTGCATATCTGAGGTAACTGATATTTCTCCTGGCAATCCTGACTCCAGCTTGTGCTTCATCCAGCCTGATATTTCATCTGATGCTCTGTATCACTTAGTGAGATCCAGTTACAAAAGAAAAACTCTACTAGTCTGTATCTAGCGTCAGCTTAGATGATCTAAATAAATGCTCAAATATTTAAGGTTGTATTCTTTTCCCCTTGCAGCTCTCTAAGATGGGGTCGGGTGCATTCAAAGTATGGCTTGGGGACCTCCCTGGTGGCCTAGTGGCTGAAACTTTGTGCTCCCAATGCAGGGCACCCAGGTTCAATCCCTGGTTAAGGTACTAGATATCACATGCAGCAATTAAGACTCACCACAGCCAACTAAATAGATTTTTTTTTTAAAGTATGGTTTCTGGATGACCTTGTAGCAGTGTGAGTGGGGGAAGATGAAGTCCTCGAATTTCCAGCTGTTCTCTGAAGACTCTGTGGCATTCAGAGCTGGCTGCTGCGTCTCCCAGCATTTTGGGAATGAGCCCTTGTGAGACTGGGCTGTGGATAGGGAGGAACTGACACACAGCCACCCTGGATGGAGCCCACAGCTCCTACCATTCCCCTCCGCTCCTGCAGCCTCTGCCACTGAAGACTCTGGGCACTCTTGGTTCTTTTGCACTCCTCCCAGAAAATTCAGGAATATTCTTGATCCTCTGCTTTCAAGCATAGAAATCAGAATGCTGGGAACTCTGTCCAAGCTCATCCATGTTTCTGGCCCCTGCCATCACCTCCACCATTGCTGCCTGGTCTCATATCAAGTAACAGGGAGCTGAAGGCCAAAAACGGTCAAATCGGGGAACACAAAGAGTGCCCAGTCACTCTCTCTCACATAGCCCCCGTTTCTCTCCCCATGACACATTTGGCATCACAGGTCCATTACACCTGCACCTTGACATATTGTATAATTCCTTTTTCAATACCATCCAGCTTTCAAAACTACCATTTTGCAATGGAAGTTTAAAAAAAAAATATTAATACTGGAACTCAAAGCTGAAGGATTCATCTTGAAGCCTTTAAACGTCTCTGAAGCAGGTGCCTCAGCAAGTGTATTATCTTAAAAACTTATGAGGCGACTCCAGGACACACTCAGGGCTGACCACACGGAGCTCAGCCTTTTCTTCCCTGAGACCTAAGGCTCCTGGATCTGCATGTAGGGAGCTGCATCAAACTAACTTAAGAGGACAATCAGACATTCACTGTTTACACAACAGTACCTCCATTTCTCCCTAAACTGGCATAGAAAGATGCCTGGAATAGCACCCACCTAACTGGCTGACCACACGGAGCTCAGCCTTTTCTTCCCTGAGACCTAAGGCTCCTGGATCTGCATGTAGGGAGCTGCATCAAACTAACTTAAGAGGACAATCAGACATTCACTGTTTACACAACAGTACCTCCATTTCTCCCTAAACTGGCATAGAAAGATGCCTGGAATAGCACCCACCTAACATGAAGTATAACTTCGGATTTGGGATGTATATTTTTGCTCTTCCACCTTACTTTTCAACATTGATTTTTTTTCTAAATGGTATTTATCATTTAGATAAAATAAATAATATCTTTAAAAAATAAAAAGACAAACTCAGCAGTGGCCACTGGACTGGAAAAGGTCAGTTTTCATTCCAATCCCAAAGAAAGGCAATGCCAAAAAATGTTAAAACTNCAACATTGATTTTTTTTCTAAATGGTATTTATCATTTAGATAAAATAAATAATATCTTTAAAAAATAAAAAGACAAACTCAGCAGTGGCCACTGGACTGGAAAAGGTCAGTTTTCATTCCAATCCCAAAGAAAGGCAATGCCAAAAAATGTTAAAACTAGTGCACAGTTGCACTCACCTCACACACTAGCAAAGTAATGCTCAAAATTCTCCAAGCCAGGCTTGAACAATATGTGAAACATGAACTTCCAGATATTCAAGCTGGATTTAAAAAAGGCAGAGGAAGCAGAGGTCAAATGGACATCATCTGCTGGATCACAGAAAAAGCAAGAGAATTCCAGAAAAACATCTACTTCTCTCTCATCGACCATGCTGAAGTCTTTTGACTGTGTGGATCATAACAAACAGTGGAAAATTCCTCAAGAGAATTCCACACCACCTGACCTGCCTCCTGAAAAATCTGTATTCAGGTCAAGAAGTAACAGTTAGAACTGGACGCGGAACAATAGACTGATTCCAAATTGGGAAAGGAGTATGTCAAGGCTATTAAACTTATATGCAGAGTACATCATGAAATGTAAGACTGGATGAAGCACAAACTGGAATAAAGATTGCTTTGAAAAATACTAATAACCTTGGATATGCAGATAACACCACCCTTATGACAAAAAGCAAAGAGGAACTAAAGAGCCTCTTAATTAAAAAGAAAGAGAAGACTGAAAAAGCTGGCTTAAAATTCGAATTCAAAAACCGAAGATCATGGCATCTGGCTCCATCACTTCATGGCATATAGATGGGGAAACAATGGAGACAGTAACCCCCTTTATTTTCTCAGGCTCCAAAATCACTGCACATGGTGACTGCAGCCATGAAATTAAAAGATGCTTGCGCCTTGGAAGAAAAGCTGTGACCACAGCATATTCAAAAGCAGGGACAGTACTTTGCAAACAAAGATCCATCTAGTCAAGGCTATGGTTTATCCACTAGTCATGTATGGATGTGAGAGTTGGACCATAAAGAAAGCTGAGCACCAAAGAACTGATGCTTTNAGCTGTGACCACAGCATATTCAAAAGCAGGGACAGTACTTTGCAAACAAAGATCCATCTAGTCAAGGCTATGGTTTATCCACTAGTCATGTATGGATGTGAGAGTTGGACCATAAAGAAAGCTGAGCACCAAAGAACTGATGCTTTTGCACTGGAGTGTTGGAGGAGACTCTTGAGAGTCCTTTGGACTACAGGGAGATCAAACAAGTCAATCCTCAAGGATATTAGTTCTGAATATCCATTGGAAGGCCTAATGCTGAATCTGAAGCTCCAGTGCTTTGGCCACCTGATATGAAGAGCCGACTCATTGGAAAAGACCCTGATGTTGGAAAAGATTGAAGGCAGGAGGAGCGGGGGATGACAGAGGATGAGATGGTTGGATGGCATCAGCGACTCTGTGGATATGAGTTTGAGCAAGCTCCAGGAGGTCATGATGAACAGAGAAGCCTGGTGTGCTGCAGTCCACGGGACACAAAGAATTGGACAGGACTGAGTGACTGAACTGAACAATGTTAAATAAAGCAATATGAACAGAAATTAGGGGTAAATTATATTTACAGAAACATAAAAAAGACAAACATTTTACAATGGCTGATTGCTTAATATCTTATTATTTCCCTTCCTCAAAATTTTAATGAGACATGACTTAAACATTTCAAAGTCATGAATTCCTAAAGGTACAAGTTACTTGGGGACAGACTGTCTCTCAGTGGAAGAGTTCACATCACAAGATGATGGCATCACCTCTTTGACAAAGGTATATGTGGTTAAACTGATTCATTTCAAGAAGCCAAAGGGAATACAGGAGCTACTTTGAAAATAGGGAGGAAAGAAAAAAATGGAAGAAAGTCAGTTGAGCTGAAACATTTTCTTCTCTACAGTGAGAATCTTTCAGGATAGCAATGTAGACAGTTCTGGTTTCTCTCTTAAGTTTCACTCATCCAGAATTGTATCCACTAAAATAATGATCAGATCAATAATCTGAAATTAACATGCCCAGTAGAAGGAATTTATTATTATCATAATTCCCAGGCAGAAGAAACAGAGGTATATTCTTTATTTTAGAAAAAGCAGAGGAACCAGAGATCAAATTGCCAACATCCACTGGATCATCAAAAAATCAAGAGAGTTCCAGGAAAACATTTACTTCTGTTTATTGACTATGCCAAAGCCTTTCATTGTATGGATCACAGCAAACTGAAAAATTCTGAAAGAGACAGAATACCAGACCACCTGATCTGCCTCCTGAGAAACCTGTATGCAGATCAGGAAGCAACAGTTAGAACTGGACATGGAACAACAGACTGGTTCCAAATCAGGAAAGGAGTATGTCAAGGCTCTATATTGTCACTCTGCCTATTTAAATTATATACAGAGTACATCATGCGAAATGCTGGGCTGGATGAAGCACAAGCTGGAATCAAGATTTCCAGGAGAAATATCAATAACCTCAGATATGCAGAAGACACCACCCTTATGAGAAAAAGTGAAGAGGAACTAAAAAGCCTCTTGATGAAAGTTAAAGAGGAGAGTGAAAATGTTGGCTTAAAGATCAACATTCAGAAAACTAAGATTATGCCATCCAGTCCCATCACTTCATAGCAAATAGATGGGGAAGCAATGGAAATAATGACAGACTTTATTTCTGGGGGCTCCAAAATCAGTGCAGATCGTGACTGCAGCCATAAAATTAAAAGATGCTTGCTCCTTGGAAGAAAAGCTATGACCAACCTAGACAGCATATTCAAAAGCAGGCATTACTTTGCCAACAAAGGTCCATCTAGTCAAAGCTATGGTTTTTCCAGTAGTCATGTATAGATGTGAAAGTTGGACCATAAAGAAAGCTGAGAGCCGAAGAATTGATGCTTTTGAACTGTGGTGTTGAAGAAGACTCTTGAGAGACCCTTACACTGCTAGGAGATCAAACCAGTCAATCCCAAAGGAAATCAGTCCTGAATATTCATTGGAAGGACTGATGCTGAGGATGAAGCTCCAATACTTTGGCCACCTGATGTGAAGAACTGACTCACTGGAAAATACCCTGATGCTGGAAAGACTGAGGGCAGGAGGAGAAGGGGACGACAGGAGACAGAGGATGAGATGGCTGGATGGCATCACTGATGCGATGGATGTGAGTGTGGGAAAGCTCTGGGAGTTGGTGATGGACAGGGAGGCCTAGCACGCTGCAGTCCATGGGGTCGCAAAGAGTCGGACATGACTAAGCGACTGAACTGAACTTGTGTTAACATGGGAGGCCCCATAACAGGGATCTTACTGGAATTCTTTCACTTGTTAAGGTGGCCACTTTTAGGTGTTGTAGACCCCACTACCCATAACAGTCCTCACAGACCCTTCTTTCCTCACAAGGGATCGAGTAATTTCTCTGAAGAACAATGGCTAGAACCTTGTCATCTTCCTGGTATTCCTGCCCAGTAAGCAAAAAAAGTATGAGGGGAATGATGATTTTTTTATATTCATTACAAGTCATTAAATGTAGGTTGATGCCTCAGCATGTCTAGACACTGTTCTAGCACTGGGTCTATGCCACCGAGCTGGAGCCTATGACGCCTTCCCAGGACAGACTCCTCCATCCCCAAGTCCTCTGTCTGCCTCTTGTTTGCAGAAAAACTTTTGCCGAGGAATAAATTTATTCAGACAAATGAGATAATGCAGAAGCAATGGAAAGCAGTCAAAAACAAATAGTAACTAAACAAAGTCAAGAACCTTTAATTTTTCCTCAAAGGCTGTAGATAGTATCAACAGCCATGTCCTGTAAGCTGTTTTTGCTGATACTGAAACCTCCATTAAGTGGGAGAAGTTAACTATATGATGGACTGCAAGTAGATCAAACCAGTCCATCCTAAAGGAAATCAGTCCTGAAGATTCATGGGAAGGACTGATGCTGAAGTTGAAGCTTCAATACTTTGGCTACCTGATGCAAAGAACTGACTCACTGGAAAGAACCCTGATGCTGGGAAAGACTGAAGGCAAGAGAAGAGCACAGAAGAGAATGAGATGGCTGGATAGCTTCACAGACTCAACGGCCATGAATCTGCGCAAGCTCTGGGAGACAGTGAAGGACAGGGAAGCGCGGCGTGCTGCAGTCCATGCGGCTGTGAAGAGCCGGACATGGCTGAGCGACTGCACACGCTGCTCCATCTTACACAATTCTGAGAACTGGTCTCAAGGAAATGGGAACAAAACAACTCTGGAACTGAAGATGAACTGAGCTTTAAACAACTGAGATGAAGCTGAGCCAGTCAACTTCACGACGATCAGAGCTGACTCCCTCGGCCTGTGCATCCCCGTAACACTTCCGCCCGGTGATCAGAAGAGGGGAGCTGGCTTTCGGACACGAGTCTACCTTCTTCCCAAGTTGATCCTGAATAAAGTGACCTTTCCTTTCCTAACAACACTTTCCTCTTGAGCATCAGCTTTCAAGGGGTGAGTGGCTGGAGTTCAGTAGCAGCTACAGTGGACAAAAGACAGAGAGATTCCATTTTCATGGTGCTTACACAGGAGCAGGAAAGAGAAATAGTGTCAAGCAAACAAATATATCTGACAAGGCCTATTTTCATAATGCCAAAGATTTCACCTTTAAACTCATTTGAGAAAGACAGTCATACTGTCTTTGCATGGCAATAATTTGAGTGGGTAAGTGTGTGAGTGTGTGCATGTCTGTGTATTGTTATTGTAATAGACGTATTACTTTGTTATGGTCATTACATTGCAACTTGGTCATACCATCTGATAGCAAAGCTGCTCTAGTTTCTCTGACAAACAGTAAATGAGGCACTGGAAGAGACACAGATGCCTTCTCTGACCAGCAGTAAATGAGGCACTGGAAGAGACACAGATGCCTTCCTAGGTAAGATGCTCTTCTGTGCTCCACACACTTGGGATCTAACAGTGGAGGCAGGCAAGTAGACTCATAATGATGGTAGAAGAAAAAAATATAAGTCCAAGAGGAGAGGTAAAAATCCAGCCATTATGAAAGCATCAAAGCCCAGGGTGGTCAAATGACTTGACTGAAGGCACACAGCTTCCCACTGAGAGAACTGAAAGCACAGCAACCGCTTTCCCACGCAACCCCAGGACGTCAATATGACAGCACCAGCTTCTGTCAACAGTCCCAGAACAGGGCGAGTCCCTCCTGCAGGGCTTCCTCCTTCCTGCAGATCCAAGATTAACAGTCGGTAGTGAGAGCAGCAAACTGAAAGTTAGTAGGACTAGATTCTATTGGAAAATTTGGTAAATCTTTCACTTTTGTGCTATTTCTCCATATGCAGAATGAGGCAACAAGACTGAAGCCAATGCTCTGTCCTGCAGGGACGAAAGAGGAAGAAAACTAGTGTTTTCTGACCTCTCATCTGACACAAAGCCCTGTACTGAACCCTATATTATGTGTATCCTTTAATCCTCATGACATCTCTGTGTGGTAGAAATCACCCCCAACTCATAAATAAGTACCTAAGTTAAAAGAGGTTAAGAACCTTGCCCAAGGTTACAACACGTGCAAGAGCCAGAATTCAAAGATAATCCATCTGTTCCTACCCTCTGTGCTGCTCAGAAGGCAGCCACTGGAATAAGTTGAGTTCCTGACCAAAAAGGTACAGTGTGGGTCCAAGCCATGAGAAGCAGCTCCAGATTATGTGGAAAGTCCTGCTATCACTGTGAATAAAAGCCCTCATTGGAAATTTACTTTTAGGACTTAATCACTAAGACAATGTATGTTTTACAAATATACGATTTAATTTTTCTTCCAATAAATTGTAGCTTTAAGAAGTTTGCTGCAATTATACTCATGTAAAGAGCACAGAGAGAACTACATAACCTTCAGGGTGAAGGAAGACCTAAAGAGACAAAGGATCTGCGTGCAGGAGAAGCTGCAGTGTCCGGCACTCACACAGACCACAGGCACTCTGCAGGCCCGACTCCGCCTCGGCAGGTCCTCCCACCCTCTCGCTGTCCTGGACCAGTGTCCGTTCACCCAGCTCTTCTCACGCCCTTGAACCAGCCAGCCATCTTCATATTCTATCTGCTGCACTCATGCTTAACACCCCAGAGTACCAAAGGATAATGGACCTTCGAGGCTGATGTAACCTCAATAAACATAACCAATTACAAGCTGTGTGGCCACAAGTCAGTTCTTTCAACCACCTCCCTCTTCACAGTGAGATGAGGCAGGGAGGGTGTGGGGACATTCGGTGGCGTCTAGAGCTGAGAAAATGTTTCCCCTTGCAGAACCAAAATGCTGCGGTGAGAACCAAGCTCTCTGGGCTCGTCATGTCCCCTCCTGTCTCCCACCCTGCCCATCCCGAGTTGTCTGCAAACTGGAAGATGGTAAGGTACGGCAGGAGGAACACTTGTTTGCTGCTGTTAGAAAGGGCAAAAGCAACCCTGGAAAACTGCCTACCCAAGACAGCTGTGGTTTCTTTCCCATGAGTCGTGGGTTTTGGGCATCGAAGTCACCTGGGTCCTTGCTCCAGCCCCTAGTAGCTGACTCGTGACCCTGAAAGATGTGTATAAGAGACAGGGACCTAACAGAAGCAAATGATATTAAGAAGAGGTGGCAAGAATACACAGAAGAACTGTAGAAAAAAGATCTTCATGACTCTCTCTGGGCTCGTCATGTCCCCTCCTGTCTCCCACCCTGCCCATCCCGAGTTGTCTGCAAACTGGAAGATGGTAAGGTACGGCAGGAGGAACACTTGTTTGCTGCTGTTAGAAAGGGCAAAAGCAACCCTGGAAAACTGCCTACCCAAGACAGCTGTGGTTTCTTTCCCATGAGTCATGGGTTTTGGGCATCGAAGTCACCTGGGTCCTTGCTCCAGCCCCTAGTAGCTGACTCGTGACCCTGAACGACTGGCTTGCTCTGTTTGAATGTCAGTCTGACTTGGAAATAAAACCACTACTGGCCAAGCCACCCTGACAGGGAAGGTGTGACCTCTGGTGGCATCTGGGATATGAAAAGCATCACTTAAACATCTGTCATAACTTTAAAGTGATTGGAGCTGCCTAGAGGGAAAAAAAAAATCAGGAGAGTGGAAGGTGGGTCTGTTCCCGCTCCTTGAAAGCAAATTATTTGTGCCCTCAAAGGAAAAAAGTCAGTGAGAATTCAACTTCTTAATAAAACAGTTTTTCCAAGTCTTTTCTCACATCTATGTTGGTCCTGATTCTCTGAAGACAGTCTGAAACTCACTTCATAATTCATACCCTCTTCTTTTCTATGACTCTGATCAATGAAGCTAATGTAATTTCAAAAATCCATGTAACAAGTGAAAATTACTCCAATTCCATCCAGCTACACACCAGAACATTAAAAGTCAGTGTCTCATACATTTGTCCTTTCCTAATGTTTAGCACAGTACAAAAATAGAAGCTCAATAAATAATAGCTGAATGAATGACTAATGAAATCCCATATCTTTCCCATATTTGTGTGTGTGTGTGTGTGTGTGTGTGTGTGTACATCCTGGGCAATTTTTCAAAATAATTAGACATTTGAGGTTGAGGTTACCTAAGACCAAACCTTCATTTCTTATAGAACTTGCATGAGCATTTATCATACATACAAAAAATATTTTAACNGTGTGTGTGTGTGTGTGTGTGTGTGTGTGTGTGTGTGTGTGTGTACATCCTGGGCAATTTTTCAAAATAATTAGACATTTGAGGTTGAGGTTACCTAAGACCAAACCTTCATTTCTTATAGAACTTGCATGAGCATTTATCATACATACAAAAAATATTTTAACAGAATCAAGAATTTGTATCAGGGACATTTGGTTCACTTAAAGAGAAGAATTTTTATCAGGGACATTTGGTTCACTTAAACAGAAAGAAGCATCAACCATACTGCCTACAGCAGTGAGCTGCTGCTGCTGCTGCTGCTAAGTCACTTCAGTCGTGTCCGACTCTGTGTGATCCCATAGACGGCAGCCCACCAGGCTCCCCCATCCCTGGGATTCTCCAGGCAAGAACACTGGAGTGGGTTGCCATTTCCTTCTCCAATGCATGAAAGAGAAAAGTGAAAGTGAAGCCGCTCAGTCTGTCTGACTGTTAGCGACCCCATGGACTGCAGCCCACCAGGCTACTTCGTCCATTGGATTTTCCAGGCAAGAGTACTGGGGTGGGGTGCCATTGCCTTCCCCGGTAGTGTGCTACAGCCTTTCATGCCTGAATGGTGCTCCCTACAAATTGCATCCTTCCTCTGTATCAGATATACAGACCTTGGGGAATTCCCTGGCAGCCCAGAAGTTAGAACTCCAGGCTCTCATTACCAAGGGCCCAAATTCAGTCCCTGGGCAGGGAACTAAGACCCCACAAGCCATGTGGTACCATCAAAAAAATAAAAATAAAAAAATAAAAGTAAATATGCAGACCTTGGCAGAAGAGCTAGTACCAGTACAGTCACTGCCTTTGGTATTGTAAGAACATCAGCAATTTAGCAGGCCAGCTCGGAGCAAACAGAAGGACCTCACGCTGAGATCTCAACACTTTCACGGTGATAAATTGAATACTGTCAACCCCAGGCCAGAACGCAACATGGTACACAATTTTTATACTGCTCAAACCCAGCATCTGCCCCATTTAATGCTGCCTCATATCTTGTGTAGAAATGGAGACGTGGCCCTCATGGTACCCACTGGATACAAAAACCCTCTGTTTATGTAGTGGAGGATGCTGGTCATATACGTCTGGCCATCTTTGCCTCGGAAAATCCCCCTGGCAATTCTTTTTCAGAATGGTTTCCATACTAGCATCACAAGCTACTATATCACCAGATATAAAGATGTCCCGCTTTATCCAGAGCTTCACATACGTTGATGAGGCCCATGTTGCTGAGTGGGAATGGGAACCGTTCAGTGACGACCACCGGTTCAGCCACTTGCCATGTGGCCATCTACACGGCCTTGAGACAGACTGGGACCTAGGACCCGCCACTGCAGTGCTCGCACCTGGACACACCTCTCCTCAAGCAACAAAATACAGAGAACTACGTGGGACTAGAAATAACTGCATGCATGCATAGTTGGGGCAAATTCTGGGCAAAAAGATACAAAAGACTAAAAAGTCCAGCTGCCACTTCTGAAGAGCCTGAAGCAAAAACCTGGATGTTGAGACCAAAAGCAGGAAACCGCACATACCCTCTGTACTCAGTACAACTTAAGGGGTGGGCAAACCACCTAAGCTGCCCCTCCAGCCCCACCCCTCCATGTACCTCTACCCTCACACCATTTAAGGAAGCAGTTCGCCCTAC
The DNA here is from genome assembly GCA_006410675.1 of Oreotragus oreotragus. NCBI lineage: Eukaryota > Metazoa > Chordata > Mammalia > Artiodactyla > Bovidae > Oreotragus > Oreotragus oreotragus. The sequence goes on along the minus strand of SJYX01007605.1, from coordinate 21,690 downwards.
CTCAGGGAGCAAGCAACCAAGGGAACCTACCGTTTGTTCCCACTCCTCTCTGCTGCAGGGGCCCCAATAAAGTCTTGCCTGAATCTCTTGTCTGAACTCTAGTCAACTTCTACTGACAGCTGGAGAGGCCAAGAATCCTGGTCAGTGTCAGTCTGAGCACTTCCTCTTCACCAAGGATAAAACTATGAGCTAGAAAGCCAGTACTTCTGCCCTTAATTTCTAACTTTCATTTTTAACGTATTTACTAACGCATCATTAAAATTGTGTGTTGCTATACTCAACCCAGTTTTCTAGTTTCTGTTCCCTTCTGTCCTATTTCTCTACTAAAAAAGTAAATGGAATAGTTCATTATGTCACCAAAGGAAGATGCCATGTCACAACTCCCTCCTATGAATTATTAATGTAACATGCGAGTGGGCAGTCCTGATATTAAAGAAGTGTGGGCAGAGAAGAATCAAGAGAACGCATACTCAATAGTCCTCTGGGCAGATTTTGGTCATGCAAACATAACAGGATCCTCAATCCTGTGCAACACCCAGGTCTTCAAAGAAAACGCAGCTATTTATTGGGTTTTATAATTAATCTTCCTATTAGTTGATAGTAATGATAAAAGTGTAAAGATGGGGTTTAGGAGAAAAGGTTCTTTATCCCAACAGAAATAATGGACTAGAAACACTTTATGCATGGGGTGGGGGGGTTGGGAGGGAGGTTCAAGAGGAAGGGGAGATCTAGCACTGATTGGCCTTATACGGCAGAAACCAACGCAACATTGTAGAGCAATTATCCTCCAATTAAAAAAAAACATTTAAAGAAACAACGTAAATTTGTTATTGCATTTTTCTTCATCAGTAGAACTTTTTCTAGTAGTTATTTTTCTATTAAAATATTAGACTCTACTACGAATCCAACCTTTTTTTCTTACTATCTAAAAGCCTAAATTTATTCCATTTCATGAAAATTGTTTCTTGCAAGTTTATATAGTATTATATGGATTATAATAAAAGTACTATATGGATTATAACTGCAATACTTCTCTTCACCATACCACTGAAAGACCACTGCTAAAACCAAACAACAACAAAAAAATGACTATTTGTCTGTCTGGATTCGAGGTAGGCAAATGAAAGATATGCGAACATCTTAACACTAGCAACTTCATTTGCAGCATTAATACTTTCATCTTTTCAAATGAGTAAAGATTTAGAAATATATGCTCTTTTTCAGTATGCCCTAATAGCATGTAGACTGATAATATTAGCCCTCTCCCACTGACAAAGAGCATGCACTGACCTAAGCGACACACACCCTCACCTTTAGCTTTACTGTCTTCCCCAGAATTATCCTTTCTAGATCCTATTCCCTCACAGTCCTGCTTTCTGTCACATAATCTGATTAGCTAATCATAATCATTTTAATATAATATTCTTATTTAAGAAATAGTTGAATTGTAACCGACTTACTTGGGCTTCTACTCTAGCCAAGGTAAGTATCAGGGACTGGATTTACTCTCCTGCCTGGAACAACCAAAAACAAAACAAAAAACCAAAAGTGGTCATCAGGCAACAAAAGACAAAAATCTCTGGAAGATGGGAAACGAGTATGTCATCTACAGAGTAAGTCCCCAGATTACTGCCTACAGTAATTTTTCAGACCATGGTCCAGAGAGAGAGACTCCAAGTACAGCAGAGATGAACTGAAAAAGGACACTGTGCTGAAGAAAAGAAATCAAAGTTGTGGGTCCAGGGAGACCGAGATGGCTAGAGTCACGCGGCAGACACCAGGAGGAGAGAACTACACAGAGAGAGCTAAGGGGATCTTCAGAGGGTTCTTCTCCAGTCTTGGGCTGAGTACTCATCAGCATATGCCTGTGAAAGAACCATCCACACCAGGGAAAGAATCACCTAAAGGGATCAGGAGTGAGTGGCGGGTGTTCACACAGCACCAGAAACAGTGCCTGATCACTCCAGCCAGCTCTTTTATCCAGACTGGAAAACTCCACAAGTGACTGAGTATTCTGTAAGGTATTCTAAAGGTTTTACCTCACTAGTAGGGAAAATTAATTCCACGCAAAACACTGTTCTGGAACCCCACTAACAAACCCTATAAGCAAGACCTGACAAGATCAAGCTGTTTATAAAGTAACTATACCAAGTTCTAGAACAAAACTTGAGAATATTTACAAGAGCAGGAAAACACAACGCCCAAGAAGGCAGAACTCACAGGCTCTAGTATACACTCAAAGCTTACCAGACATGCAAAAATCAGGACAATATGACACCTAGCAAGGAGAAAAGCCCATCAGTCCAAATGACTAAGGAACAACACAGATGGCAGAATAAGTAGGCAAAGACCTCTGAGCAGTTACTGTAACAATATTCTACATGTTCAAGACACTAGAATATGTGGTCGAAGAGATATCAAAGATATAAAAAGAATTCAAATCAACATTCTAGAAATGAAAACTGTAATATGAGATAAAAGATAAAATGGATGGAATTAAAGGTAGATTATCCATTTCAGAAGAAAAAACAGTAAATTTGAAGATATAACAAAGAAAATATCTAAAATGAGACAGCAAAAGAATGCATAAAAGAGAAGACAGACGAAAGAGCACCAGTGAGCTTTAGGAAACCTTTAAGGGGTGTAATATACATGCAAATGGAGTTCCCGAAGGAGTCGAAGAGAGTAAAGACAGAAAAAACACCTGGCCAAAAATTTTCCCAATTTGATAAAAATGAAAAACCCAAAAGATTCAAACTCAAAAACTCGAAGCACAAGTAACATGAGGAAAACTACACCGAGGCACATCATAACCAAACTACTGAAAAACTGCAGGTGGAAAGGCATCCTTATCATTCACGGTCACTTCTGGACCACATCTGGACCAATTCCCCTAGAATTCTCAGCTTCGAACTTTATGTTATCACAGTAAATTATCTGCTAACCCTCAATATTGTTGTCATTTACTGCCCATGGGATACTCCCTTTTTAAAAAAATTAATTTACTTTTTAAATTGAAGGATAATTGCTTTATAGAATTGTGTTGTCTTCCTGTCACTTCTTAACGTTTTCAGCTCTCAGCTCACTGTCCCTCTCCCCAAGACTGCTAGCGCATTATTAGCAATGTCAATATATAAGTACTCTAACACTTTGACTGCTCAATTTCTTGAAAATCTCTTTTATTTCAAATTAATGAAAGTTTTAAATTCTATAGTGCTTCACAATTTTCAAAATTTCACACAGGTGATCTCATATAACCCCATAATAACCTCTTCTAATTCCCAACATCTGTTTTCCCCATTTTAGTCTCCTTTTTTGTTTTATTCATTAACTTGCATATTTTTTTAGATTTCACATTTAAGTGACAGCATACACTATTTGTCTTTCTCTGTCTGACTTACTGCATTTAGCATAATACCCTTCAAGTCCATCCAGGTTGTTGCAATTAGCAAATTGTCATCTTTTTGTGGGTGAATAGTATTCCATTACACTGTAGATGGAATGGAATGCTATATATACAGTGTATATATGTGTGTATACACACACACACACACACTCTTTATCCAGTCATATGCTGATGGATACTTAGGTTGCTTCCATACCTTGGCAACTGTAACTAACATTGCTATAAGCATTGGTGTGCATATAAGTTTTCAAACCAGTAGGTTTTTTTTCTTTTTAATCAGTTATATACCCAGGAGTAGAACTGCTGGGTCATATGGTAGTTCTATTTTTAATTTTCTGAGAAATCGTCCCACACTGCTTTAAACAGTAGCTGCATCAGTTTATTTAATACATTCCTACCAAGAGGTTTGGAGGGTTCCCTTTGCTCCACATTCTGGCCAACATTGTCATCTGTGTTCTTTTTGACTGTAGTCATTCTGATAGGTGTGAAGTTGATATCTCATCGTGGTTTTGATTTGCATTTCCCTAATGATACTGAGCATCTTTTCATGTGCCTGTTGGCCATCTGCATTTCCTCTATGGAAAAATGTTTATTGAGTTCTGCCCATTTTTTAACCAGGTTGTTTTTTTGACAGTGAGTCATGTGAGCTATTTATATTAACCTCTGTTAGATATTAACCCCTTATCACTTATATCATTTGCAAATATCTTCTCCTATTCATTGTTGGCTTTTCATTTCCCTTGACTGATTCCTTATCATAGATTATATCCTCCACTGCTGCAGTGGTCCTGCCTAGAATTTGTCATTACAACAACTCGCCCTATCCATATCTCTGTTTTATGCATCCCACTCGTTGCCTTGCTTCATATTTCACTGAGAATATTGAAGCAATTTAGATAGAACTGCTGCAGCTGCTAAGTCGCTTCAGTCATGTCTGACTCTGTGTGACCCCATAGACGGCAGCCCACCAGGGTCCGCCCATCCCTGGGATTCTCCAGGCAAGAACACTGGAGTGGGTTGCCATTTCCTTCTCCAATGCACGAAAGTGAAGAGTGAAAGTGAAATCGCTCAGTCGTGTCTGACTCTTAGTGACCCCATGGACTGCAGCCTACCAGGCTCCTCCATCCATGGGATTTTCCAGGCAAGAGTATTGGAGTGGGGTGCCATTGCCCTCTCCGTTAGATAGAACTACCAGAGGCTTTTTCCCCAACCACATCTAACTACCCACTAGTTTCGGAACTGTCTCCTCTTCATTTCTAAATGTTACTATAAAGGAACCCCCTTTATAGTAGCCCCTTCCTTTTGTAACCAAGTCTATCTCCCTTTCCACTTCAAGGATTCACACCAGTAGTTTTCTGTTCTCCTTCCTGTATCATCGATGAGTCCCTCTTGCTGGATCATGCCCCTCAACTTGTCAACAAGTTGTTATTTCAGCTCCTTGAAAAACAATAATAGCACACACAGAAAGCTTATCTTACATAAAATCATTTTCCATAATTGGAAATAACTTATTTTGATAATTGTTAATTAAAGGGAAAGAATTAGGCTTTAAGGAGAAAGTACAATTGATCACCCATTGATGAATAAAAAGTATGCTCTACTAAACAGGAAAAAAAAAAANACACACAGAAAGCTTATCTTACATAAAATCATTTTCCATAATTGGAAATAACTTATTTTGATAATTGTTAATTAAAGGGAAAGAATTAGGCTTTAAGGAGAAAGTACAATTGATCACCCATTGATGAATAAAAAGTATGCTCTACTAAACAGAAAAAAAAAGAAAAATCCAGCTAAAAATGCAGGGGGAAGTGTTAAAATTTGAAAATCATAATTTAAATTATTCCAATTAAATAACTGATTAAGGCACTAAATAAAATACCAAAACAGAATATCACAGAGAGCCAAAATATCACTACACAGATTGTTTGCTAATTGCCAAAGAGATACTGTACCTTTTAAGCAGAAATACCCTTTGGAAACAATCTTAACCAAACAAAACAGAAATTTAGTATCATTAAGACAATTTGATATTTATGCCTCCTAATGAAATGCAATATGGAATACACAACATCACCCATGAAGTATTATTGACAAAAGTATTTAACTTTAATCATCTTACCTTTAAATTTACTTTTATTGGTTAAAATCAAGGCTAAATATTTTCAAAAATTTTAAAATAATACTTTACTAGACCCTACTTTCCAGCTTGTTCACTGTTCTTTGTAGCAAAGCTTCTTGAAAACATCATGTAATTGCTGGCTTCAATTCCTTTCCTCTAATTAACTTTTGAACTACTTCTGGTCAGACTTTCACCCCCAACATGCCACCAAAACCATGCATATTTAAGTCGCCGATGTTCTCCAAATTGCTAAAACCAAAGATCTGTTCTAAGTCCACAGCACCATGACGCAACAGGAGCACTGATGTCTGACCACTCCTCCGCCTCGTCATCCTTTCTTCACTTGGACTCAAGTACCATGCTCCTCTTTCCCTGCAAGTTAACTGTCAGTCTCTTGTGAAAACTCCTCATCTCCCCTGGGCCTGTTAACAGGAGGACTTCAAGCTGAATCTTTAGGCCTCTTCTCCTTGTATATACCTATTTATCTGGTGATGGTGTCTGTCTCCTGGCTTCTACTACCATTTCTGTATTATATCTCTCACATGGACCTCTCTCCAAAGAATCCTAACAACTTCATTATAAACTGTAATCATTTTGCCTATATAATAGTATCCCCTTGGATGTCCAATATCACCTCAAGCATTACATTGTCCAAAATGAATTCTTGATGTTCTTTCCCCAAACTTGCTTCCATATGCTTTTCAGTCTTTCAGTTCAGCTCAGTCGCTCAGTCGTGTCTGACTTTTTGCAACCCCATGGACTACAGCATGCCAGGCCTCCCTGTCCATCACCAATTCCCAGAGCATATTCAAATTTGCGTCCATCAAATCAGTGATGCCATCCAACCATCTCATCCTCTGTCATCCTCTTCTCCTCCTGCCTTCAATCTTTCCCAGCATCAGGGTATTTTCCACTAGTTAGTTCTTCACATCAGGTGGCCAAAGCATTAGAGAGTCAGCATCACCATCAATCATTCCAATGAGTGTTCAAGACTGATTTCCTTTAAGACTGACTGGTTGGATCTCTTGGCTGTCCAAGAAATTCTCAAGAGTTTTCTCCAGCACCACAGTTAAAAAGTATTGGAGCTGACACATAAGAAAAAACCCTGATGCTGGGAAAGATTGAAGGCAGGAGGAGAATGGGGACAACAGAGGATGAGATGGCATTACCGACTCGATGGACATGAGTTTGGGTAAAGTTCAGGAGTTGGTAAGGACAGGGAGGCCTGGCCTGCTGTGATTCATGAGGTCACAAGGAATCAGACACAATTGAGTGACTGAAATGACTCATGTTTCTTCCAAGGCCCACTGTAGTCAAGCATTAGTGTTCTTTCTGATGTAGCCATCATTAACTATAGCTCAATTAGCTGTTCATTTGTAGCATAAAATAGACCCAAATGCAGAGGATTGTTTTTGAACTGAGCCATTGTTTCATGAATATTAGAACATAAATCAATGCATATTGACTGTGTTTATGTAGATAAACATAACATTGCCTTCAACCAACTGTAACTGGAGGGAAAGGGGCAAGGCACAGCTTTTGAAAGAATGACATAGCCCAAGGACACAACATAAACTGATTAGAATCAAATGGGACCAACATGGCAGACAAGATTAGACCTGGATCCTGAATCAGCAAATGAAATGACACACCCAGAGGTGACATGACAGTTCCAAGGCTCTGTTAAGAAACCAAGGAGAGGGTCATGGCCCAAATCCAGGAACTCTCCGCCCCTTCCTCAAAATAGTTGGAATATTCCTCCCATTCATTCAGTTCAGTTGCTCAGTCATGTCTGATTCTTTGCAACATTCCCAGGATCAGAGTCTTTTCCAAAGAGTCAACTCTATGCATGAGGTGGCCAAAGTACTGGAGTTTCAGCTTCAGCATAATTCCCTCCAAAGAAATCCCAGGGCTGATCTCCTTCAGAATGGACTGGTTGGATCTCCTTGCAGTCCAAGGGACTCTCAGGAGTCTTCTCCACCACCACAGTGCAAAAGCATCAATCCTTCAGTGCTCAGCTTTCTTCACAGTCCAACTCTCACATCCATATATGACCACTGGAAAAACCATAGCCTTGATTAGATGGACCTTTGTTGGCAAAGTAATGTCTCTGCTTTTGAATATGCTATCTAGGTTGGTCATAA
>SJYX01007604.1:77672-90645 GCA_006410675.1 Oreotragus oreotragus | reverse complement strand
AACCCACTCCAGTGTTCTTGCCTGGAGAATCCCAGGGACAGGGGAGCCTGGTGGGCTGCCGTCTATACGGTCGCACAGAGTCGGACATAACTGAAGTGACTTAGCAGCAGCAGCCTTTCCATATAAATTTTAGAATATTCTTATTTATATCTATAAACTATCTTGCTGATATTTTTATAGGAATTATACTGAACTTGTATATCACTTTTGGGGGAGATCTTTACTATGTTGAGTCTTCTAGTTCATAACATGGTATATCTCCTCACTTAGGACCTCTTTGATTTCTTTTAGCAGTGTTTTGTAGTTTTCAGCATACAAGTCCCATACATGTTTTGTTAGATTTACACCTAAGTATTGCATTAAAAATGGGGTTCCTTGCTGGCTCAGATGGTAAAGAATCTGCCTGCAGTGCAGGAGACCTGGATTTGATTCCTGGGTCAGGAGATTCCCTGCAGAAGAGAATGGCAACCCACTCCAGTATTCTTGCCTGGGAAATCCCATGGATAGTGGAGCCTGCTGGGCTACAATCCATGGGATCACAAATAGTCGGACACATCTGAGCAACTAACATTGCATTTAAAAAAGTATAGCTTTATTGAGATCATTTTGGAGATGATGATAAATGGTATTTTTATTTATTTATTATTTATTTTTACTTTATTTTGCTTTACAAAACTGTGTTGGTTTTGCCATACATTGACATGAATCAGCCACGGGTGTACATGAGTTCCCAATCCTGAACCCCCCTCCTACCTCCCACCCCATATAAATGATATTTTAAAATTTTGTTTCTATGCATCCATTGCTGGTACATAGAAAAAGAATTGATTTTTGTATGTTGATCTTATATTCTGAAACCTTGTTGAACTCCTTCATTTTAGGAGGTTTTTTGGTTTTTGTTTTTTTGTAGGTTCTCAGGGATCTTCCACGTAGACAATCATGTCATCTGCAGATGGGAGTCATTTTATTTCTTGCTTATTTCTTCCTTTCCTAGTTCCTTAGGTTTTTTACATTTTTGCCCCTCAATGGGAAGTCTGGGGAGATCGGAGGAATGGGCTATGTATGGTCTGTTGCCTGGTAGACTAATTTTTATTTTGTACTTGTTGTTGATTAGTTGGTAGCTCATGTCTGACTCTTTTGTGTCCCCACAGACTGTAACCCACCAGACTCCTCTGTCCATGGGATTTCCCAGGCAAGAATACTCTTGGAGTGGGTTGCCATTCACTTCTCTAGGGGATTTTCCCGACCTGGGGATTGAACCCCTGTCTCCTGCATTGCAGGCATATTCTTTACCATCCGAGGCACTGGGGAAGCCTTTAGCCTTCTCTTATTTTTATACTACTGCAGTTTCTTCCTGTTTAAACTGGGATTAATTATCCACTCATCCATTACAGTTATGGCCTTTATTCTTAGAACTTACCGTGGGTAGTAGAAATGGTAAGTCAGTAACATAAAAAACAAAGACGTAGTTTCTCTGCAAATGTAGAGAGAGGTAAAAGTACTTCTAGGAGGGTGTATTGGAGACCGTCCTTGGTGTGGATTTGGATGTGGAGAGATCTGAGGAGTGTGAACTCAGGTGAAGAATGCACGGAGCCACAGAGGTGAAAAGAGTAGCGTGTATCCTGGGCCTCCCGTTTCCTACTGCTCATGGGAATTGAGGAGCCAAATTACATCCCCAGTGTTCTTTGGCAGTGCACACACCTGCTAATATCCTATCCAGGTAGAGGACCTGACAACAGAGTCTGTGAAACAGGATGTGTGGATACATGGAAAGATGCATGAAAGCTGACAGAGCCACCTCCCTAATCCCTGGTTGCAGCCACATGCAGGTGTGAGGTGACGCCCTGTGCGAGCACAGAAGTCCACAGAAGTCGCAGATGGGGGCTGAAACCCCCGCCAGGCTCTGCCTGCAGAACTGGTCCAGGGCTGTTTCTACCCTGAGAAGCACTTTGTTCCAGTTTGCCTCAGGCACCCCGAGGCCTCCAAATCTGTTTCCTAGTGTTTCTTAATGGTGCTCACCTATCATGGTTAATATTTAGTACTTTATCCATCTGGAGGAACTCAGTCATCATTCTGAAGACTGGCTCAGTGTCAGATGTGCAGAAACTCAGGGGGACATGCTATCCTCTCTGTTTTCTTTTCGCCTTCTGCCTTCCTTGCCACCAGCTTTAGATTAAATGCTCAGAATCCCTCCACTTCAGGTGAGGATATGGCAAGTGAAGCACTGAGCACTTACCTCCATGGAGGACCTGAACGGCACAGCTCCCTGGACGCTGTCCCTGCTGCCTCCGTGTCAGGCTCTTCCTGTCCCTTTGGGGCCCTCTTGCGGCCTGTGTCCTGCTCCTCACGGACTGCTGTGGCTCCCTTTTGGCCTGCTTCCTCACACCTCCGTTCCCTCGTCCCAGTTGGTTTAACTCTGGAAATGGAGACATCCATTAGAGAGAAGGAAAAGGAGGATTTCAAGTGAAGACGAGACAGGGAGGCTAATGGAGGGACGACAGTTGGGAGTGATCTAGCAACAGAGGGCAGGGAAATTATAATAGAAGCCACATTTGCATTTATGGTAGAAGTGAGGGTGAGACAACCCAGAGTGAACATTTCCAGGGCGGGGTGCTGGCAGCTCATCGCTGGGCCCTCAGTAACAAGGTGACCTTCCTTCCTCAGGGTCCTCATGACTTCTCTTGCGGACCATGTCCTTGATCCTTTTTGCCTGCGTGGTAAGGGTGAGGGACGGGCTGCCTCTCTCGGCCTCCACTGATTTCTACCACAGCCAAGACTTCCTGGAATGCAGGAGACGCCTCAAGACTTTAGCCTTGCGACTGGCCCAGTATCCAGGTCGAGGTTCCGCAGAAGGATGTGACTTCAGCATCCAGTAAGCAAGCTTGTTCCCTGTTCCAGAATATCAGCCCAATCTGAGTCACTCTGAACCATGTGCAGATGTGGCCTTATGCTAATCACACCATATGAAGAGGAGGTCTCACGTCAGACAGCGGCTCGAGGTCCTGTGTATCCACAGTAGAATCAAAGGCGCTCGAGCTTTGCTGCCTCACTCCCACCTCACTGTGAGCGGAGAGGCCATGAGCACTGCAAGCACCGGGTCCCCCGCTCCTCATGCTTTTAGTTTGCTAGTTTTTTCTGCATTAGGGTGCAGGCGTGGAGAGAAGGCAAGTCGGGAGGAAATACTGGATTAAAATGTCAAGACGAGAAAAGGATGAGAGTGAGGACGCCAAGGAAATCAGGCTTGGCTTGGAGTCTCAGCCCTCAGTTTTTGCTTTTTAAATTTTTTTCACCTTTAAATTTCAAAGTAAAAAAAAAATGTTTATATGACAGGAGCAGGGGAGTGAAAAATGAGCATCGGTAGGTCTGTCTCCTCAAGGAACTCCAAGTCAAATGAGAGGACACTGAACATGATACAGTGAGGCCAGTGCTCCAGCGGAAGCAGGACTCAGGTGGTTACAGTAATCATGGTCATAAGAACTAATACTGTTTTCTANTAGGTCTGTCTCCTCAAGGAACTCCAAGTCAAATGAGAGGACACTGAACATGATACAGTGAGGCCAGTGCTCCAGCGGAAGCAGGACTCAGGTGGTTACAGTAATCATGGTCATAAGAACTAATACTGTTTTCTATCGTCTAGGCCCTATTCTAAGTGCTGTAGGTGGCTTATGAGGTAGATGATGGTATTAGACCTATTTTACAGGGAAGGAAACTGAGGTTAAACAACTTTTTAACCTAAGGTGGTAGAGCCAGGATTTGAGTGCAGCCCAACTAGGAGCCAGGTTCTGCTCCTTCTGTGTCATTTCTTACTTTAGGGCTTAGAGACGAAAGCTCTAAGCCCTGTGGAGGGATCAGGGGCAAGGCAGGTTTTGAAATCTCAAAATGGCCTGTTATAGATTTTACATCTCTCTTTTCCAGAATTTAGGTTTTCACTTCCCAAGTCCTTTTTGCTCCCCTTAATAGTAAATTTTTGATTCACCCAATAAGGTGGGATCCATTAAAGTAGTCCAGTCTCAGAATCAGGAAAACGAAAGGGAAAGTCTAGGCCTGCCTCCAGACCAGGTGGTGCTGTCAGGCAAGAAGAATTGTGGCCTGAAGAGGGACCCAGATGGCAGGCATGTGAAGCTGTCACCTGTTGGCCGAGCACGGGTGCTCAGGAGCCAACACTAAGCTGCATCTGCCCGTATCTGCAGCTCCCTTCTCTGGGTACCTGAAACCCCCTTCCTTGGGGGTCCCGTCCTCGTTAGGCTGGAATCTCATTCTATGCACCTTTTGTGCTATACCTCAAAGAGGAAACCTTTTCTCAGTTAAAAAAAGTAAAAACCTATGACTTCAAATGAAATTCTGAGCAATTCAGTCATTATTTGAAAAGTAGAACATACAGTGTTTACTCGTTTATCTTTTAACTTAAATATTCACCATTATTTTCACAGAGGAAACTGAGACTTTTTTTTAATAGGTGAGCAGTCCCATAGCCTGTTTAACGGTCAGTAAGTTAAAGTGATCCCCGGAGGAAAGCACGGCAATGCACTCCAGCATTCTTGCCTGGAGAATCCCATGGACAGAGGACCCTGACAGTCTAGAGTCCAAGGGGTCACAAAGAGTCAGACATGACTGAGCAACTTAGCATGGACGTAGGCAAGTCAGAGTAATCACACCTTGTCAGTGGCAGATGCTGCTATACATTTTCGAGGAAGTGTAAGAAAGGCACCGTCCCGGGCAGGTCCACCTGAAGAGACGATATGTATGTAACAGACAGCTCCAGACTGTTCAAGGTCCAGCAAATCCAGAGTGGAGGCAAGGTGATGGCTGGGTGCAGGATGTGAATATGTGGGTCCGTTCCCTGGTGACGTAGTCCCTTTCGTTCCAGCTTCTCTTCTTCGAGGGACGTGGCCTGCATGGCTATCTGCTCCCTCCAGTGTCCGGCAGCCATGGCCTTCTGCTTCCTGGAGACGCTGTGGTGGGAATTCACAGCTTCCTATGACACCACCTGCGTCGGCCTCGCCTCCAGGCCATATGCCTTTCTCGAATTTGGTTTGTAACGCACTTTCTTAGTTGTTGTTCTCTCTTGCAGCATTGTATGTGTAGAATTTCCAATTTGAGTTTGGCTTTGACCATCAGGGAAAACCAATGGAGGTTCAGGACCGTGTCACTGAAGAATAGCCTCATGCCGTGAAATTTCACAGCAATGAAAGGGGCCTGCAAACTTGGAGCCAGGTCCAACACTCTGGCTTTCTACCTCTCCAGAGCCTGGAGCGGGGTGGAAGAGGGTGAATCCTGCATCTTACTCTGGAGCAGGGGGTCAGCAAACTGCAGGCTGAGAGTCTGTTGTTGTGAATAAAGGGGAACAGCCCCGCTTTCTCTGTTGCTAACAGGTTGTCTGTGGCTGCTTTTGCCCTTCCGTGGCAGAGGTGAGCCATCTGGGGCCTATAAGCCTCAATCGTTGTCTGCCTGGCACTCTGGGAACACTGTGCCAACCCCTGCTCTAGAGCATCAGTGCTCAGGGGTGGTTCCTGGGCCTGTGCTTCCAGCGCGAGGCACATGCAGGGAGTGACAAGAAAAGGTTAGACATTCTTACGGTACTTGGACATTCTTGTGACATTTTCAATTGTATTTTATCCAAGTGTCTGTATGCAACCATTTGGAAATAAGGAAACACTGGTCCTCATGCAGAGGTTCGAGAAGCACAGCTCTGGAAGACAAGACTACTTTTCTAGGCTCTGCCACAGAGGCCCTGTGGAGGCCCAAGGGTCTGGAACAGCAGTTGTGGTAGCATAGGCCCTGTTCCTGTCAGGTGTGATTCAGGGCATTTTTGAGGGGGAGAAGAGGAGAGGAGGTGGGAGTCGGGGGGTTCTCCAGTCTCAATGTAACCTGCCATGGTCCCCGTGATGCTCTTGGACGAGGGGCTGACTGCATTTGGTCCTCAGGGTCAGGTGCAGGGCTGGCACCTGGAAGTGTGGCCACTTAGGCTTTCTGGCAGCTACTGCTCACACCCCCTCGTGTGGTCTATGGCCAGTCCATCAGTAATAGGGCCAGCACTGTCTTTCGGTGTCACCCAGAGGTGCTGGGAAACTGCCTGGTACTCCAGCCTGCACCTGGCAGGCCTGTGACACAGGCCACAAGTTCCTCTTGAGTCTCCCTGTGAGGACTGCCACTCTCAGCCCCGCTTCTTCTGTCCCAAGGAGACCATAGCTGCAGCATCCCTTGGCTGTCATTTGATTGGCAGCTGGTAGACCTGTGTTCTCCTCCGCCCGCTCATCTCTGCATGCCGCTTCCTTTGAAAGTGGTGGGCTTTGTCTCACAGGAGCCCCTTCCTGGCATCACATTTGCTCATTATTGAGTGAGAGTAGGATGCAAGTAAAAGTACATGGATACTAGAGCTTCCCAGGTAGCACTGTGGTAAAGAATCCACCTGCCAGTGCAGGAGACGCAGGAGACCTAGGTTCAATCCCTGAGTTGAGAAAATCTGCTGGAGGCAGCACACTCCAGTATTCATGCCTGGAGAATCCCATGGACAGAGGAGCCTGGCGGACTATAGTCCATGGCGGTCACAAACAGTCAGATATGCCTGAGCATGTGCACACACACCCTACACGGATATTAGAATTATACATGATTTTGTTTTGTCAATATATTTGAAACTTCACCTCAAGTACTTATTAAAAGTTAGTGGTGGATTAATACTAAATGTAAATAAAATAATTAAAACCAATACATTCCATCCTGGTTTGCACAACATGTTCACATTCATTTGTAGTTTTTTTCACACACCTTTTCTTGAGATAATCAGGTCAAGAATGACTGTCCCCATTTTGCAATCTTAGAAATCCTTTGTGAATGGCCCAGGTTTGTACTATGAGTTGTGCCTGAGCTAAGACTCAAGCCTGTCCCCTGATTCCCTTGCCACTGAGGTCCTAATGGACAGACTGTCATATTTTAATTATTCTCCTTTGAGAGACTGATGAGACCAGTCCTACAAATCATTCGACCCTCATGTGTAGTTGACACTCTTCAGAATCTGGCTAACTTATTCGCTCGCTTAGAAATGCAAATTTCATTGTGTACCTATTGTCTTATAACATCCATTGTGATGACATTCAGTTTGGACTGCTCTCTTTTCACAGACAGTGTCATTCAGAAAGTGAAGTGGCATTTTAACTATGTAAGTTCCACCCAGATGGACAGCAGCTTAGGAAAAATTCAGGAGGAACTCAAGTTCCAGCCGCCAGTGGTTCTCACCCTGGAAGATACAGATGTGGCTAACGGGGTGATGAACGGACACACACTGATGCACCTGGAGCCAGGTAGGTGGCCTGCTTCTCTCTGGTATTGATGAAAATGAGGTGAGAGTGTGTATTTCAAATGGACATTGATTGTTCGACTAGGAAGGTGTTTGGGTGGAGGGCAGTATATAAAATATGTGGGGGAAAAGACATGGGCTGATATTGTTTCCAGGTGGCTTTTATTAAAAAAAAAAAAAAAAGAAAGAAACTTGAAACAAGTAAGCTGATCTGAAGGGAGGCAACTCCTCTGATGAAATTTAGAAGAGTGACTTAGCAGGTTGTTTTCTTAAGCAGGGTGAACCCTGCACATACAAACGGTGTTGTTGGATCACACAAAAAGCAAGAGAATTCCAGAAAAACATCTACTTCATTGACTACACTAAAGCCTTTGACTGTGTGGATCACAACAACTGTGGAAAATTCTTAAAGAGATGGGAATACCAGACCGCCTTACCTGCCTCCTGAGAAATCTGTATGTAAGTCAAGAAGCAACAGTTAGAACCTGCCGTGGAACAACAGACTGGTTCAAAATTGAGAAAGAAGTACGTCAAGGCTGTATATTGTCACCCTGCTTATTTAACTCATATGCAGAGTACATCATATACAATGCCGGCCTGGATGAAGCACAGCCAGAGTCAAGATTTCAGGGAGAAATGTCAATAACCTCAGATATGCATCCTTATAACAGAAAGCAAAGAGGAACTAAAGAGCCTCTTGATGAAAGTGAAAGAGGAGAGTGAAAAAGCTGGCTTNGAGAACAACAGACTGGTTCCAAATAGGAAAAGGAGTATGTCGAGGCTGTATATTGTCACCCTGCTTATATGCAGAGTATATCATGGGAAATGCTGGGCTGGATGAATCACAAGCTGGAATCAGGATTGCTACAAGAAATATCAATAATCTCAGATATGCAGATGACACCATCTTTATGGCAGAAAGTGAAGAGGAACTAAAGAGCCTCTTGATGAAAGTGAAAGAGGAGAGTGAAAAAGCTGGCTTAAAACTCAACATTCAAAAAATGAAGATCATGGCATCTGGTCCCATCACTTCATGGCAAATAGATGGGGAAACAATGGAAACAGTGACAAACTTTATTTTCTTGGGCTCCAAAATCACTGCAGATGGTGACTACAGCTATGAAGTTAAAAGACGCTTGCTCCTTGGAAGGAAAGCTATGACCAACCTAGACAGCATATAGAAGCAGAGACATTATTTTACTGACAAAGGTCCATAAATCAAAGCTATGAATTTTTCCAGTAGTAATGTATGGATGTGAGAGTTGGACCGTAAAGAAAGCTGAGCACCAAAGAACTGATGCTTTTAAACTATGTGTTGGAGAAGACTCTTGAGAGTCCCTTGAACTGCAAGGAGTTCAAAACAGTCAATCCTAAAGGAAATCAGTCCTGAACACTCACTGGAAGGACTGACACTGAAGCTGAAACTCTGATACTTTGGCCACCTGATGCAAAGATCTGACTCATTGGAAAAGACCCTGATGATGGGAAAGATTGAAAGCGGGAGGAGAAGGGGACAATAGAGGATGAGATGGTTGGATGGCATCACCGACTGGATAGACATGAGTTTCAACAAGCTCTTGGAGTTTGTGATGGACAGAAAGGCCTGACGTGCTGCAGTCCATGGGTCACAAAGAGTTGGACACAACTGAACAACTGAACTGAACAGATAAAGACAAATAGAGAAAGGAGGGAAACATGGGATGGCCGATGGCCAGCTGTTGCTGTTTTATGTAGGGAGGCTATGGAAGACTGTACTGACAAAGGTGAATTTTAGGTAGAAACCTGAAGGAAGGAGGAGCAGGAAAGAAAGAGACTTCCAGGTGATAACAGGGGAGGATATGTGACACTTGGGTGGAGCGGGTGAGGAGCAAAAGAGCAGGAGATGAGCAAGGGCCTTGTGGATTTTGTAAGGACTTGAATGAGAATGAGGAGTCAACACAGGGTTTGAAGAAGAGGAGGGACATGATTTGACTTACATTTTTCAAAGCATCACTTCAATTGCATTTTTGAAAATAATCTATGGGAGACAAGGTCTGAAGAAAGGAGAAGATTAGGAGAACACAGCAGTAAACCAAGTGAGAAATGATGATGATCAAGATGACTGGACCAGAGAAGAGGAAGTAAAATGATGTGAGACATGATCAGATATTGCATATATTTGGAAGGCAGAACTAACAAGATCTCCTGAGAAATTAAACATGGAAGGTAAGAGAAAGAAGGTAAAGGTTTAGCCTGAACTGTGGTGTTGGAGAAGACTCCTGAGAGTCCCTTGGACTACAAGGAGATCCAACCAGTCCATTCTGAAGGAGATCAGCCCTGGGATTTCTTTGGAAGGAATGATGCTAAAACTGAAACTCCAGTACTTTGGCCACCTCATGCGAAGAGTTGACTCATTGGAAAAGACTCTGATGCTGGGAGGGATTGGGGGCAGGAGGAGAAGGGGACGACTGAGGATGAGATGGCTGGATGGCATCACGGACTTGATGGACGTGAGTCTGAGTGAACTCTGGGAGTTGGTGATGGACAGGGAGGCCTGGCATGCTGTGATTCATGGGGTCGCAAAGAGTCAGACATGACAGAGTGACTGAACTGATGGAAGAGGGGGATTGCCACGGACTGAGAAGAGAAAAACTGGGGGAAGGTATGTGTGTGTATGTTTTGGGGATGTCAGCTGAGAACTCAATTCAGAAATTCTATTTTGGAAATAACACATTTCAGATGTTTATTACAGATCCAAGTGACAATATTGAGCAGGCAGTTGAAGGTACAAGTTTGTAATTCAGAAAAAGTTCTGAAATGAAATATAAACTTATGATTTATTAGGATATTAAGCCCTGGGTCTAGTTGAGATCACCATGAATGAATGTTGATATGTAAGAATTAGAGGATTTAACTCTGAGACTCTTCAATATTTAAGGAGCAGTGATATAAGGAAGAAGCAGAAGAAGAGACTGAAAAAGATCTGTGAGGTAGGAGGGATCCAGGTGAGGAAATTGTTTCATGTGGGAGGAACACCCTACCGTGTCAAGAGAGAAGGCTATAAGAGAAGAGTGAGGAAAAGGTTTTTAATCTCCAGCTGCAGCCTCTCACTCAAAAGCAAAAGCTTTCGTAGAAACACCCTTATAGAAGTGCCCTTTTATATTTGTAACACTTAGAAAGTAAAGTATTTTACTTAGATCATATTGAAATTCTGTTGACAGTTCATGGTTTAAAATGATGTCCCTAAACCATATGCTCAAAATGACCCCCAGGCTTTTAAATTCCTTACTGGATGAGGAAATTATTCAATAAAAGGAAATTATCTCACTGACTGTGTTATTAGGAATGTAGCTTAGTGATTTTCCAGAAAGACAGATTACCTGACCCCGATGGATAATTTTCTTAAGTCTTGTACCATCCAAGTTGATAAAAAGCAGCTCTAGTCACTGTGTATTACCATTTACCATTTCCCTGCTGGATATCATTTTATTGTCTGGGGCTTCAAGGAAGCTATAGACGTAATGGACAAAGAGTACCTTAAAAGGTCAAGATCCCTAAAAGTTAATGAATCAAACTTCTGTCCAGTGGCATATTTTAAGAACATCTAANCTGCTGGAAGTCACTTGTTGAATAGTACAGATTTGTACATTCTGTCTCTCTTTGCTTTTTTCCTTTAACAGTGAGTCCTTATCTCATCACTGCAGTGGTGAAACATTGCAAATCTCCACCAAGAAACCCCCACTCCTTGATGGAGGGAGTGGAGGGCTGTGGGGATGAGAGTGGGCAGGGGTCAGGGCCAGGCCTACTGGACCTCTCGCTCTTGGGTTCTCTGTGGGACCCAGAGACATCTCTCTATCCCTTCAGGTTTCTGAGTCCTTGTCTGAGGAATGAAGTGTTGATGAACATATTCACAGTGCCCTGGCATCTGTGACTTAGTCTGCCACTAACAACATGAAGCATTCAATACCTGGCGCATAGCAAAGGTATTGTTTGTTTACAGTTATATCCAGTTAAACCAACTTTTAGTTAAAGTGGATATTTGCATTCTAAGAACTCTGTAATAGTATAATCCTTTCCTGGAAGACAAAACCATCTTTACTATAACAGTCTAGTTACTTTGCTAACAGTTTTATGCTAAACTCATTGCTTGAATTTTGAAGGTGGTGTTTTTAAAATGTTGACATTTTTTGGCTTAACTTTGGTTTTCGATGTGAGCTATTTCAACCAGTGAATTCCTGGATTGACTCTTACACCGTTCAGTCAGTTGTAATTTACACTGGGATTGGACTTAACATTCACGGAAGGACGACTGGGGCATCAGACCCCAAGCTTCTCCTTTGCTGTACCTGAAGACAGGGTCACTTTGTGATGTATGTTTTGTTCTTTAACCATGTAGACAAGAGGAGCAAATGCAGAAGGTGACAACTTGCCTATCTTTCTAGGACGTTTTACTGTGGTTTGACTCGCCCGCTATTGTCCCAAGTCTAGAGTCTTAACAGGTAGCTCTGTTCTGAGAGGAATTTTGATAGTAAAACTAACACACTAACAGTAGGCATCAGTCGGGTTGTTGTTGGGGTGTGTGTATGTGTGTGTGCGTGCATATGCGGGAAGTGTGAGGACAAAAAAGGATGATTTAAAAGGAGTACAGCAAGGACTTCCCTGGTGGTCCAGTGGCTAAGACTCCACAGTTCCAATGCTGGGGACCGGGGCTTCACCCCTAGCCCGGGAGCTAGGATCCCACATGCCGAGTGGCACGGTGAAAAAATAAAATTAGTAAAACGAGCGCAGCAAGAGAATGGGTGGGACCCTGCTTAATGGTGTGAACCAGAATCAGTTTCAGCAGTTACCTTTAAAGAGGGAATGATCATTTTGTCTTGATTAGAGTTCTGGAAATAGCTTGTAGCTGAAGTAATACATGTTTCCCTCCTCTTCCCAATAACTTTGAAATTTTAAAAATCGCATTTGCTCTGAATTGCTCCAGAAGCACGCAGGACATTGAATATTGTCCCTACCAGAAAAAGAATGGAACATTTTACATGCTGATGGTTGAAGTGTGTAATAGAAAAGCTTTAGGGTTTGACAGCCAATTTACAACTAAAGCCATAAATTGTTATAAATGTGGATTTCTCAACCTAAGCCCTACTGACATTTTGTACTGGAAATTCTTTGTTATGGAAGCTGTCCTGCACATTGTAGCAACCTGTTCCCAGGGAGGACAACCCAGAATGTCCGTAGACACTGATTGAAGAGCCTTATCAGCTCTGGCTGAGAACCGCTGGTTTAAATAGAAAGGAAATGAAGCCCTTAAGAAAATCTATCCTTGCTTAGAGAAGGGCCTCTTTCTCAAAGAAATTCACCTTGAATTCCCAGATCCTTTCTGTCCTTCATCCCTTGCCTCTTCCCACTCTAACTACAGCTGCTTTTTAAATTAATATGTTTGCAATTGTGTGTTTAATTGAACTTTTTCATTAGCAGAGGTCTAGTTCATGCTTTTACTTTTTTTTCCATATAGAAATTGTTTTCACTAAACACTTCCTTTTCTTCCTTGTGAAGCTCCTAGTTTCCGAATGGAACCAGTGACAGCCCTGGGCATCCTCTCCCTTATTCTCAACATCATGTGCGCTGCCCTGAACCTCATTCGCGGAATTCACCTTGCAGAACATTCTTTACAGGTAACCTTTTCTGTACAGTTTAAAT
>SJYX01007604.1:59889-69952 GCA_006410675.1 Oreotragus oreotragus | reverse complement strand
GTTGTGATCCCTGAGTCAGGAAGATCCTCTAGAGGAGGAAAAGGCAACCCACTCTGGTATTCTTGCTTGGATAATCCCAATGACAGAGGAGCCTGGTGGGTTACAATCCAGAGAGTCAGTCACAGCTGAGCGCGCGTGCGTGTGCACGCACACACACACACACACACGCGCGCGCACACGCGCCATTGAATGTAAAGGACTTGAGCATCCGTGAATTTTGGTAACGATGGGGGTCCTGGAATGACTCCCATTCAGATGCTGAAGGAAAACTGTACATGAAACAGAGCTGAAAAGAAGTGAAAGTTTCAAACCACTTATCACACACAGTATGTTTACATGAAAGTTTACTTTTCAACTACATATGAATTTGTGCACCAGGTTGGAGATAAAATGTATTTCTTATTATGGGTAGTAGACAAAAAGTTGGAAAGACTTTGTTCTAGGGAACTCAGGGCATTCACATCAAGTGACATGCAGTCACAAGTCATTTTAAGCTCCGGAACCACCTAACAAGCTTAGGATTAAAGGACGGTGAGGAGGAAAGGCCAGTGGCGTAGCAACTGGTGTAAAGAACCGAGTTACCAAGATGCAAAGAAAGAGCAGTCAGTGGGCTGGAACCAAACTCTGACCCATAATTAGAGTGACATGCATGTGGAATGTTTAATGAATGGATCAGGGACCACAGAGCTCTGACAAATGGTAGGGGAAGCTTAAATTTAAAAGAGGCTTTACATTCTAACTAGCTATTATTACCAGCGCCTTCTTGGTCTCTCAGTAAATTTCCTTTCTGCTGGAATTCTTCATGCGTCCTCAAAGCTTGATTGTGATTTTTTTTTCTTTATTTATTTTGGAAAGCCAAAGGGAAAAATTGTTTCCGTGTGTTCTTTAAATTAGTTTCCTCGAAGTGTTTTCCTTGCACATGTTAATTACAGCTCCCCCAGGGGCTGAACTACCATATAACACACTGTAGTTCAGCTTCCCAATCTCCCTTCTCCAACTCAAGTCACCAATCCGCCCTACAGTCTAGGCTCTATATTAGTATGTAAGTGAGAAGTACATGACTGAGGTTCTTTCAACTATAATATTAGAGGAGAAAATGTGATTGTCAGTTCTTGAGCACGTCAAACTTAAAATGAATAGTTTTGGCCCATAAAATGAAGGGGTTGGATTAGATGAACTCCGAGGTTACCCCTCTTCAATTCAAACATACGCCAAAGAGATTTTCATTTAATATCTGGAAATACAGAGAAGAGATCAGTGGGACTTTGATGAGGCCAAGTGATTCTCATTAGCATTATCTGGCTAGAATTCCAGAGGTTCTCAAGAAAATAATACACATCCAATACATTTGAGCTGTCACTATACTAGACCCTCAGAAAAGGCAGTTAGTTCAAGAAAATGTAATTACTTTTTAATTCTCAAAGACAGCAAACTTTTCAAAGTGGCCACAATGCAATTTTAAGTTCCATCCCACAAGAACAAATCACGGAGAAAGAAAAAACATTGCTAAGTGCAAAATGTAGTTCTTAAAGGTTTTCAAAGCCTGTTTTTCTCAAATAGGTAAAAGCAATAGAAGGGTTTGATAATCAGAGTTAGTCATTTATAAAGAAGTTAGAACTGGAAAGTTTCTTAGAAACTTAAGGAAAGAGACAGATGAACGACTTTCTGGACCGAGTTACGTACTAAACAGGTATTTTACACATGTTGCCTCTTTCCCTCTGCTTGTCTCNGGGGTTTGATAATCAGAGTTAGTCATTTATAAAGAAGTTAGAACTGGAAAGTTTCTTAGAAACTTAAGGAAAGAGACAGATGAACGACTTTCTGGACCGAGTTACGTACTAAACAGGTATTTTACACATGTTGCCTCTTTCCCTCTGCTTGTCTCTTTGACATAGGTGTGTCCATTCCCATTTCACAGATGGAAAAATGTAGGCTCAGAAACAAGTGTCATCCAGTGTCAGAGTCATACTTTCAATCCAGGTAATAATCTACCTCACATCAGGCAGCTTGAAACAGAAGATGGGTCTGTTAACTTCATGAATGTCAAGTTGGTGACCTAAAAGCATCCATTAAAGGGTGCCTTAACATTTACCATCTCCTTTCTTTTTCTTAACCAGATACAAAGATCTAGGCAGGCTCTCACTAGTAGAGACAAATCCTCTTCTCTCAGTGACTTGAGCATTCACCAGCCTCACTCCAACAGGGGGTGGTAGTGAATACACAGATAGGGCTGAAATCCTCACAACAGGGAGTAAGTCCCACCAAGTCTCCAGCCTACGTCCAGCTCTCTTTGACTCATCTCTTTCACTGATGAGATCTCATCCCCTCCTAGTATTAAATCTGCCAGCATGATGCAGTCATCCAGAATATTCATCTATTGATCAACTGATCGATCTATATCTTCAGCTTTGATTTCTCCTTTAACCTGCTGATCCATATCTGTACTGGCCTAACCAACAGGCACTTCAAATTCCTCCTTTCCACTGAATTCCTCATGTTTCTTTAAGAAGCTGCACTTACATCTGAAATCAGCACTTTAGTAAACAACACTATCATTCGCCCACTTAACTCTTGGAGTGTTCTCCTCAACAGACAGACTGACACATACAAAGTAGGAGCCAAATCAAAAACAAATATTTGCTGGCACCACACTGCAGACCTTCATCTCTTGGCTAAAACACTGCAATAGAGTCTTATTTCCTCTAACATGACTTTCATCACTTCCAACACATTCTCCACATTCCTGCCAGTGTTGGCTCACTGAAGAGATACTTTTGATCACGTTGCTCCCTGCCTCAATAATGCAACCACGTCTAGCAATGTTTACCAGTGGTCTGTAGCTTAGCGTCCAAGTTCACGGATGTGCTAATATGCAAAAATGACTTTGTCTGCAAGTTTTTCTTTGGAGAAGGCCCTGAGTTTTCTCACAGCAGATTCCTAAAGGGGACAGTGCTTCCCAAAATCATGAATAAAAAGCAAAAACAAAGTCAGAAAAAGAGTAAACTACTGGAAATCAACAGTAAAGATTCAAAATCTTGTTTGCTTTTTTTTTTTTTTTTTTGGATGTAAGAAGCCATTTCTCACCTAGTACCTGCCAACCGCTCCCATTTCTTCTCTCACTATGTATCGCCTCAGACCCATTCTCAAGCCATACTTTCTTTTGCACCATTTCCTATCCTCCTTTTTTGTCTTTGTATTTCCTAGTCTCTCTGTCTGGGCGATTCTTTCTCCATTTTCTGACTCAGCAAGCTCAAGCCCTCATTTGTGAGCTGCCTTCTCAATGAAGTCCCCCAGAACAGAGCTCCTTCTTGGACCGTGAATCCAGCTCTCTACTTGCACTTACACATTGATGTAACTATTTGTTTAAAGGTCAGCCTACTTTTCCACACGTGTCTCAATGGCAGAGTCTGAATTCCACGGTCCCTCAAAGTGTTCACCAAATTAATTAACAAATGCTGCAACCTATGATAAGGAACAAGGGCTGAAAGTCTTTCAGAACATTTTGAATTAAAAGGACAGTTTTAAGTCCAGAGAATACCTATGAAAGAAATAACATAGCATACTTGGAGACAATAATAGAAAATGCCTTGTTTTTTAGTAATAGAGTTGTGACGTTCATTTCAGAAGAGAATTATTGAATGACATTTTGGCATATTATATATTAATTCATTCTCAGTAAAAATTTTCATTTTCATAGGAGACTGGCTGATAATAGTTAATTCTTATGCCCACTCACTGAAAGAGAAGCAAGCTATTGGTAGTTGACATATAAAAACCAGGTCACTGCTACTGCTGGCTTGAGCAAAATGCAGACATACCTATCCTTACAAATCTAACAAGGATAAAGAAACAATTCCTCTCAAATTATATTTTATATATGGTGGAAAAATATTTTGTTCTGAAAAAGGCCTCACTTTTCATCAGTAATTCTTATTTGTTTCTCTTTGATGATATTTTCACTTTTCTTTTAGAAAACTGGAAGTATCAAGTGGAAAGAACAACGCAATGAAAAACTAAGGAGAAAAACAACAAGATGGGTAAAGTGCAAGATAGAGGAGGAAGAAGTGATGTGAGGACTGGAAGAAGCCCAAGAAAGAATCTAGATATAACCTATGGAACGAGTCGGGATCCAGGGATCTGGGCAGATAAAATACCTCTATGACTGAATAAGACATAGCTTATGTCCCCATCACAAGGGACGAAAAGGAGCCTGGCAGAGAGGCAAACCCAGAGTCTGACAGCTGTGACAATAGTGTTGGGTGGAGCCCAGGTAAACAGCATTGGGATGGGCCCAACAAAGGGAACAGGGATGCTCCAACAGGTGTAGAACAATAGTGACTCCAGAGGATGCAATACTCAGAGAAGGCTCATAGAGTATTAGAGCCAGAAGGAATCCTGCTTCACTTAATTTGCTGTCTAGGGGAGAAAAATGGATGGCAGAAAGGTCAAGTAAAATATTCAAAGTGTCATCCTGTTACTCAAAATGCTTGCCCTTTCTCTGCTTCGATCTTATTATTCCTTGCTTACAGAATAAAATCCAACTCTTGAGAATAGTACTGATACCTTGACCTACCAACCTCACAGTACTCCTCTTTGCTTTGTACTCTCAATTATGCCTGGATATGTTTTCTGCTTTTTCCTGTCTGTCTTCTCTGTGCATGGAATACTGCTTTCTTCTGCCCACTTCTTGAAGTTCTGGCTTTTCAAGCAGGGAGTTTTAAATGCCTAAAACCTTTTTCTTGAATTTTCTCCTTCCAAGAAACAGTTCTCCTTATTTAAAAACCACATATCACTCTGTGGTTTGTCCTATACAACATCAGTGTGTATTAGGGCTGTTAGAGTTCTCATAATCAGGTGGTAAACACTTTAACAGCAATGAAGCTGTCTTAGTAATTTTTGTGCTCACCATAGCTCAGAGCTTGTAGAGATTAGGGCTCTAACAATATTTACTCAAGGAATGAATAAATTAATGAAGCTTTTAAGTCTGAGCAGCCATCACATTTCTTATCTATTTTAGTGTCTATCTGCATTATTTTTGAGCATGTTACAGGGGAATCTGGAGGGCACATCAAGCTTCATACTAAGTATGCTGTGCTCAGTCGCTCAGTTGTGTCCAATTCTTTGTGACCCATGGACTGTAGCCCACCAGGCTCCTCTGTCCATGGAATTTTATAGGCAAGAATACTGGAGTGGGTCACCATTTCCTCCTCCAGGGGATCTTCCCGACCCAGGGATTGAACTCAAGTCTCCTGTTTGGCAGGTGGATTCTTAAATATATGTCATTTATGCATACTGTTGAACACTAAGTGCCAAATCCTATGCTAAATCCTTTACATATATAATCTCATTTTATTATTTACAACCACCCAGTTTAATTAATAATTATTATTAATTCTACTGTAAACAGAAATTAACCAAGGCCTTAATGGAGTCGAGTGACTTGCTGAAGGATCATTCAGATAAGAAATGTTCTTATCAAAATTTGAAAACAGATGATTCCAAAGCCCATGGTAGAGCAAAAAATTATGAGTTTAGCTTTATTTTGTGGACTTCAACTTTAGAGCACTTTCTTTAGATAGATACGCTGACACACAGCATATACAGTGCATATTGACTTACACATACTAATTCACATAGATATACATACTTTTGTGTGCACGCACATAATATATTCTGAACATAATATTCTAATTCAGCACAGTCCCTTGTCAAAGCAATGTCTCATTTTTAGTTGTCTCATAAAAATTATTTTATGAGGATAAAACCAGTGAATAAAGACAATTATGTACTAAGATGCATGCTGCCATTTCCTGTTTTTTATGAATGAGTCACATAAACCAGAGATTAGAATACAAATAAAATGTGGAAGAAATCTATGCCTTAGCAAAATCTGACTTTATCCAGCAGCATCTCATTGTTGCCAGGTCTACAGAATGCACAGTGAACTTTATTCAAGAGCTAACTTTGCAACCCATTGGGGGAGCCCACCCAGAACCTGGTATGTTCAAGGGTCTTTGGTAGAGGTAAAGATGGTACCACAGTACCTCACATGAGTTCAGTGACTGCCCACACCAGGCAGAAACTTCTTGTTATTCACCAAAATCTCTATCTCCTTTGTTTCTGGGTACTCGGGTGGACGTTTCTCAGTTTGCCTTGCAGCTTGGTAGTCCTGTGATTAATGTGAGAAATGTGAGAAATAAATAATAAAGCCTTTTGTGCATGGTTCTCCATGCTTCTGCCCTTCTGCCAGATGAATTTCAATGCCCAGAGCAAGCACAGAAACGGCAACACTGACAGTGAGAAAGTCTCTGTCGGCCTGGATTCCTAGAGGACTGTGGGTGGAAGCTCTACCCTCAAATCCCATTGCCCAAGGGCACCCATCCATCCATGCTGGACAGAGATATCAGCCACTCATAAACCTCTACTGTGTGGAGCTGATGGACTCTGAGGGCTATTTGTTACAGCATCTAACATTATCCTGATTCACACAATGGACTAAGTGTGCTCGGGTTCAACAATTTTTAGTCCTAACAGTATCTCAATGACATTTTGTAGAACAGAATTTTAAAATTTAGAAATTAGACTACCAAATCATATACTGGTTAACTATAAAGAAATGTAAGTTATGTATTTCAATGAATTTCAAGCATAATTCTATGTTACTGCCAGTCTATCCTCACTAAGAGTTGGAAAGATTTCTGTGATCTGCCAAGGTTAACTGTATTATGTCAGCCTTGTTCCTACTCTTTGATATGTTCATCTGTTGTCTGAATCTGTCGTCTTCAAATAAATCATGTAGGAAATGTCCTCTCCCTTACTTACAGTCCACTTCTTTGACTATGTAAGTTTTGATGACAAGAACAAAAGAGAGACTTCTAGTCTTTCCTTCAAGTCTTTCCCTATTTTATTGCTTCTGTTATTTTCTGTACGACATCCTCTACATTTAACTTTCATGTTTTTCTTTCCTCTTCAGCCTTTGAACTTCCACTGATGTACTGTGTTCAGTTTACCTCATGTTGAGCTCATGGTGCTCCTTGGATCCCTCCCAGGCTCTGCACTCAAGGTCCACATTTGTTTCGAGGCAGGTTTTTGTTAAAGTTAGTACTGTGGCCTCACGGCTGCCAAGGCCCTAGTTTGTCGACAGTTCTCAGCATGTGCTGCCCACCCTGTCTTGCTAGCCTTCTGAAATATTAGGTCTTTGACCATCCTGACCACAAACACTCTCACTTTCCTCCGGACTGACTTGCAGGACCAGCTTTGAGCACTCTGGAAAAGGTCGTTTTCTCACCCTTGTGGTATGGGGAGGGCAAAGGTGAGTTTTCTAAAAGAATGCCGCAGGAAGACTGTTTTAAAAGAGCACAGAACATGGTTTCTCTGATGCCAATTCTTCTTCACTGTAAAACAGTCTCCCTTTGCCTCAGCGAGGGCAGGAACAAAGTGACTGACCTCTTCTCTGCTGCCTTCCTGCTCTTCGAGGCTTGCAGACATTTAAGTAGAGAGGGGGCTCCTCTCTAATTAAAAGTCTCTAACCACAAACTCCAAAAATCAAAATAGGCAAATAAGTGCAGTTATGGCTGCTTTACGAAAATTCTATTTAAAAAAATTATATTCCTAAAATGTCTAAATTAGAGGTTAATGTTTTACATTAAAGGCATGATTATTTTTACCCAAAAGGCTTTTTGATATTTCCACTAAATTAGAAACATTTGTTAGTTGCTTAGTCATGTCTGACTCTTTGTGACCCCCATGGACTGGGGCCCACCAGGCTCCTTTCTTCATGGAATTCTCCAGGGAAGACTACTGGAGTGAGTAGCCATTCCCTTCTCCAGGATATCTTCCTGACCCAAGTTTCAAGCCCAGGTATTCTGCATTGCAGGCAGATTCTTTACTGTCTGAGCCAACAGAGAATCCCTGCTTGCTTTGCAGGAGACTGGAGTTTGATCCCTGAGTCAGAGAGATCCCCTGGAGAAGGGAATGGCTAGCCACTCCAGTAGCCTGGAGAATTCCATGGACAGAGGAGCTTGGCGGGCCCCAGTCCATGAGGTCACAAAGAGTCGGACACGACTGAGCGACCGGCAGAAGCCTTTAGCTTCTAAACTGTTAGCCCATGTATCGCAGATGGCTTTCAAACCATCTTTTCAGAAAGCATGTCTCCCTACTATTGATTGTATAGGATGAGTTTCAGTGTATAGATTTTACAGTGATTTTGTGTGAAAATTTAGACACATATTTGAAATTTTGTTTCCTATCTCCCATTACATTTTCCACTTTCTGCAACAGTCAAAAGAAGCAAAGGCAACCAAACTTGACAGACAAACAACCTATAGTCTTAAAGAACATTAAAAATTCAAGATATCCATTTCCATGTCTCAAGGTATATGAGGCTAGAGAAACTATTCCAGGTGTAGAGTCTGGTTTTGTTTTCCATGTGTTTCAGTCTTCTAAACTAATTATGATATTAATTTTCCTTAAATGGCTTAATAATTATCTAAAAATACAAAAGCTATTTCAAATGCACCACCTTTTGTAATCTGTAAATTTTTATAACAAAACTTATGCATTTAGATAATTTCCAATACTCCAAGTACAGAGTCTTTGAAAAATCTTCATGAAATTATAAATAATAGGTCATAACCTATCATAATTTATTATAAAGCTTGTTAAAGATTTCACATCAAATTTTTGTATGGCTGTGGCTGTTGCATTAATTTCAGTGACTTAGGGGAAGGCAACGGCACCCCACTCCAGTACTCTTGCTTGGAAAATCCCATGGACAGAGGAGCCTGGTAGGCTGCAGTCCATGGGGTCATGAAGAGTCGGACACAACTGAGTGACATCACTTTCCCTTTTCACTTTCATGCACTGGAGAAGGAAATGGAAACCCACTCCAGTGTTCTTGCCTGGAGAATCCCAGGGACGGGGAAGCCTGGTGGGCTGCCGTTTATGGGGTCGCACAGAGTCGGACACGACCGAAGCAACTTAGCAGCAGCAAGTTGTTGTCTACTTTTAAAAGATTATTTGGTAGGTTTGTTCATTTTTAATTTTATGTTTTAGTGAACAGAACTAGAACATTTAGGGGAAAGCCGAAGAATGTTATGGATTTTCTTTCTACCAGTTCTTTGGAAAATAAAACAACTGTTTTGTGTTAAAGAATTACAGGAGCTCCATTTACAGACTGTAATTTGCAAAGAATATCTTTTTTAAAAAGCTCAAACACATTATAGAACGTTGAATAGTATCTTAAGTAATTTTAAAAGTGCAATAGCATTTAATGCATCTAATATAAAATTAAAACATTTTACACCAAATAGTAACCATCTTCCATCAGAGCCCTTGGAAGGAATTTGATAGAATATGATAAATACAATTGGAATCTAGGTGTTCTTGTTTATAAAGAAGTCCTTTGGCTTCATTCATGAAAAGTGAAAGTGAAAGTTGCTCAGACATGTCCAGCTTTTTGCAACCCCATGGACTAGACAGTCCAAGGAATTCTCTAGACCAGAATACTGGAATAAGTAGCCTTCCCCTTCTCTAGGGGATATGCGCAGTGAAATGTTTTCTTTCTGAAGATCTAAGTTACTCATTTAAAACAACAGTCTCCATTAAGTGTACCTTTGAGATTGATAATTATTTCAATACTGAAAAAAAAAAGCAAAATAGAACATAATTGGTCTAAGTTTTCTAGTACTTCAGAGGACATGTATAAAGAAAATCTAAGACATTAGGAAAAGAAGTGCAAACTAAACCCAAATCTGATTTCAGTGTTGACCATCTGGTGATGTCCATGTGTAGAGTCTTCTCTTGTGTTGCTGGAAGAGGGTGTTTGCTATGACCAGTGCATTTTCTTGGCAAAACTCTATTAGTCTTTGCCCTGCTTCATTCCGCATTCCAAGGCCAAATTTGCCTGTTACTCCAGGTGTTTCTTGACTTCCTACTTTAGCATTCCAGTCCCCCATAATGTAAAGGACATCTTTTTTGGGTGTTAGTTCTACAAGGTCTTGTAGGTCTTCATAAAACCGTTCAACTTCAGCTTCTTGAGCATTACTGGTTGGGGCATAGACTT
>SJYX01007604.1:12990-53919 GCA_006410675.1 Oreotragus oreotragus | reverse complement strand
GACATGACTGAAGTGACTTAGCAGCAGCAGCAGCACACTCCACTTCTCGCCCTTCAATCCTATTGCAAACACAGACTGGGTACCTTCATGTGCCAGACCTCACTAAGTAGAGGCATTCAAAGAATAGGACTGGATTGCTATCTATACTAGGAGAACTCTTTGTATGCATCTAGGGAGAAAAAGAGTTCTCCTGGTATAGATAGGGATCCAGTCCAACTCTTTGAATGCCCATACTTAGTGGGGTCTGGCACATGAAGGTACCCAGTCTGACATGACTTAGCAGCAGCACCAGCAGCAGGGAGACAGAGACACGACTGAGTGACTGACACAGTAGAAAATAATGGCAATGCAGAGTACGTGCCTGCTCTAAGGCCTATCAGTTCAGTTTAGTTCAGTCACTCAGTCGTGTCCGACTCTCTGCGACCCCTTGGACTGCAGCACACCAGGCCTCCCCGTCCATCATCAACTCCCAGAGCTTGCTGAAACTCATGTCCATCGAGTCGGTGATGCCATCCAGCCATCTTATCCTCTGTCGTCCCCTTCTCCTCCTTCCTTCAACCTTTCCCAGCATCAGGGTCTTTTCCAGTGAATCAGTTCTTCACATCAGGTGGCCAGAGTATTGCAGTTTCAGCTTCAGCATCAGTCCTTCCAGTCAATATTCAGGACTGATTTCCTTTAGGATGGACTGGTTGGATCTCCTTGCAGTCCAAGGGACTCTCAAGACTCTTCTCCAACATCACAGGTCAAAAGCACCGATTCTTTGGCCACCAATTCTAAAGGGCTACGGGGGCTCTAAAGAGAGCTGAGTCTTATGGTGTCAGAAGACACAGAAGGGCAGGAAGTGAGCCGGTCGTGGATAATGACCCCGCGTGCCCACTGCCTCCTCGGTTCTTTTGGAGAGATGACTTGAACGTTATTGTCACCACAGGCTAAACACCTGGTGGGCTACGGCCACAGGGCCCTCGGTGTCTGGTGGATCGGCATGCACTGAGGCACAGGGAGAGGCAGGGAGCTTAAAGGAGGGGTGGGGCGATGTTGGCAATCTCTGCAACAACTCACTGGGCAGAGGGCCCACCCCTCAGACTCCTCTAAGGTCATGCAACCAGACTCATCTGACTGGTGCATGCAGTCAAAGGCCAAATCAGGTCTATATGTTAAAATCTCAAAGACTGTTTGGTTCTATAGCGTCTGCTGCTGTTTTAGTAGCTAAGTCAGGTCCAACGGTTTTGTGAACCTATGGACTATAGCCTGCCAGGCTCCTCTGTTCATGTGATTCTCCAGGCAAGGAAACTGGAGTGGGGATGCCATTTCCTTCTCCATGGGATATTCCCGACCCAGGGATCGATCCCACGTCTCCTGCATTGGTAGGCAGATGCTTTACTGTTGAGCCAACAGGGAAGCCCACACGAGGTCTATGGTCCCTTGAATGTCTGATGCTTATCTTCCTGAGGGAGAAGGCAAAGAGAACAAGGGAAATCATGAAAGTAGAACTGGGAGAGGATATACTGCTTCACTAAGTGAGGCTACCCTACCACATAATTCAGACAGAGCGGGAGCAGAAGAAACAGGAGCTGGTAAAATGTCTGGTATATATTAGAAACAGAGATCCAGACAGCNGGGAGAAGGCAAAGAGAACAAGGGAAATCATGAAAGTAGAACTGGGAGAGGATATACTGCTTCACTAAGTGAGGCTACCCTACCACATAATTCAGACAGAGCGGGAGCAGAAGAAACAGGAGCTGGTAAAATGTCTGGTATATATTAGAAACAGAGATCCAGACAGCCATTATTTATGGCAAACACGTGTCCAAACAGCCGGTGGGGATAAAATCAACGAGAAACCTCCTTCTTTAGGACTGCAAAGATTATCCAAGACAGCATCAAAACCCACCTAACCAGGCAGAATGCAGGCACCAGATTTGCTGGAATAGAATCAATGACCACCCAGACCAGAAAAGACTCTCCTAGAGGCTGCTTAGTTACGCTTTGACCAGTTTGCCTAAGCAGTAAGAAAAGAAGATATATTTTTAAGAGCACTGGATCCAAAGCCCAGGATTAGTGACAGTAAGGGGGTGGACTCATAAGTGACCAGATCCTTTCTAATACTTTTGTTTGGAAACGGAAAGCTAAATTTGGCCTCAGATAAATTCACTGATTAACTCACAAAGCACAACAAAATGCGGTTGTATTTACAGAAATTAAAAGCATCAACACATTTATCCCTTTTTTGCCCCTGTTTTCAATATCTGTCACCAATGATTGAATTAAACCAGTTTACCAGAACTTGCTTTCAAAGGTTAAGTGAAGCTACACAACAACACAGGAAAGTTCGGAAACACAAGAGAAAAAAATGTATGTGTTCTCATGAACATTTTATCTTACTATTGACATAGAGACTGGTATATAGCAAAGTGAGCACTACATTTCTTGTTCTTTTGTTTTTTTTAAAAATCAACTAACCACCATCTCTTCTTTAAAAATCAGGTAATTTTGAGACATAATTTGACATATGGTAAAATTACCCTTTTTCAGTTTTTATTATCATGAATTTGGCAAGTTACTTTTAAGAACAAGGAAATGGCATTATAGAAACAATCTTTGAATTAAAAAAAAAGCAATAATGCTATAATCATGTGATATTGTTTAAGAATATTTTAAATGTTTTGCTGCCTTCTAGTTGTTTATTAAATATATGTATAAATTTAGTGGGTATTTTTTACTATTACATGAAGTACTTATATAACTGTAATTATGATTATAGTAACTACAAGTTTTACCTGAAGGTACTCTAGCAAATTAAAAAAAAAAGAAAGATCCAAATGGAATGCAGAAAATTTAGAAGAAGGAACTAGACTTCAAACTATGAACAAGTTAATCTGGTTTGACTTTTTTCATTACCTTTGTGCTGAGAAGCTGTTGGGGGTAATGTATCTATTACAAAAGTGCTAAGTAGTCCTAAGGAAAGCTTTGGTATCTAGAGCTGATGAGTCTCTACCTGATGACAGTGTAAAGAAAGGAGTATAGAAACAGAGGATCTAGCCTTCCATACTCTCCTTCAAAGAACATCTCAGTAGATATTGCCAACTGTATCAGCGTGTATACATGCTGAGATGGAAATTATACAACGACAAGAAGCATGGCTTCATACTGGAGAAGGAAATGCAACCCACTCCAATATTCTTGCCTGGGAAATCCTGTGAAGAAAGGAGCCTGGCGGGCTACAGTCCATGGGGTGTTAATGAGTTGGGCACAACTAGTGACTGAGCACATGGCTTCAATATACTTTAAACGTCACAGGTTCACGGTGGAATTACATATGTGAATAATGACAATACAGTGGGATGTATTTATACTGCAAGAGTGTTATTGTATTGGCATTGCTCCTGGATGAAAGTGAAAAGTGAAAGTGAAGTCACTCAGTCGTGTCCAACTCTTTGTCACCCCATGGACTATAGCCTACCAGGCTCCTCGGTCCATGGAATTTTCCAGGCAAGAGTACTGGAATGGGTTGCCATTTCCTTCTCCAGGGGATCTTCCCAACCCAGGGAGCGAACCCAGGTCTCCCACATTGCAGTCAGACGCTTTAAGCTCTGAGCCACCAATGTGCTCAGCACATAATCTCAATGGAGAATGCTGAGTACCTGTTTTAAACTAGCAATGGCTTATAAGGAAAATAAAATAAATTATGGGAAATAACGTTAATTTAAATGCATTGAATATGAAGAAGCAGGAGAAAAACTCGGTACACATATATTAATACTCAGGTTATAAAAGTGCTTCTCAACTTTTTTCATATATGCATTGCAAAACAAAAAATCAAGTATTCTGAGGCGTACTCACATTTGTAAAACAGATCAGTTAGTTCATTTAACCAGTACTATATGTACTTGGTTATATGTTTATAAGCAATTATATTCAGAAAAAAAATAATGTTCCCAAGTAAGTTGATTATCATTGTTTAATTTCAAAGAAGTTTTAAAAATAAACACTGAACACATTTTAAATGTAACTATATTTGTTTCTTAATTTCAGTCTGAAATTACAATAAATTTTACCTTTTTTTAGAAACTAAACTATGCTGCTAACATTAGAAAAGTGATTGATTCTTTATTGAAATTCAACCCCAAAATGTAATATCTGGATCTGTTATAAAAATGGCATTAAATGCTTTAAAATGATATATTCACTAATACAACCAAAAACTCTCCAAATACTTCAAGAAATCGGTTTCAGCAATTAAAAAAAAATGACTCTTACTCAAAAACTTTTTCATACTTGAACTCAAAATGTAAAGAAATGCAGCAGTTTCTTGTCAAATGCTCCACTCTAGGGGAATAAAGTCCACTTCTCTGGATGTCTAACTTCCGGACATCAACTATCTTTGGAATTTGCAGACCCTGAGACAGAAATGGCCACCAGGAGACTGTGCACGTGACTGCAGTAGGGTCACTGAGGGTAACTAAGGACAAAGACTATGAGTGTAGTCCTCATTCAGACCCTCGGAACTCCCCTCAGGAACGCATTCTGATGGTAACAAGGACAGAGGAGAGAGTGCTGCTCCACAAGAGGGAAAGTGAGAACGGACAGCAAAGGAAAGACTAGAAAACCCAGACTGGGTCTTCCAGAATGGAAAAGGAGCTCCAGATGCTTCAGTGTGCCTCCAAGGACATAACTGAGGCAGCACAGTTCAACAGCAGGTGCTGGTTCTGAAAAATGTATAAATGATACTTGATACATTCAGTTTAATAAACTGAATTTTCTATAGCATTCCAATAACACGTTAAAGTTTAAAAAGTATCTTTTTCATGTGGAAAATTTTCTTATGCAGAACAGTTAATTTTTGCAGTGATCTTAGAGGATGTGATGTACCACCAGAAACATTATTTATTTTAGCATACCTAATAAGTCCCTGGGCATTATCCATAGAAGTTTAATACAAAAAAGTTATTCTTGGCAAGTACACTAGGAAGTTTAGTAGCAGTGTCTTTTCAAAGATATATTTGGGTTTTAAGAAAACTCAGAGAAAAAGTACTCCAACTAGATACACAACTTGTTTTAGAAAAAGGTATATACACATATACAGATACACACACACACAAATTTATATATATGTGTGTATACAATTGCAAATAATATTTCAGCAACAATAATGTTTTATATGAATAGTCTTGAATCAGTTATGGAAAGTCCTGCACAGCCTTTCATGATATAAGAACTCTGGTTTAAAGCTATATTATTTTTCATAAAAGTGTAGGAAAAATAAATTCAGTAAGCATGTATTGTATAATGAAGCATTTGTCTCAACTTTGTCCTTGGAATTTCTCGAGTGAAAGGACTGTCTTTGTGACTCACGGTGGGGTCCTTGGCTCCTACATGAGATGAGTGAGTGTAGGTGATGGTCATCTGCAACACCAACCATGTAATCAGAAGACTGAGGCCTGAGTCAGCCTGACCTCGTGGAAGGTGGGGACTGAAGACTGAGTTCAATCATGTGGTCATTCATTCACTCAATCATGTCTACATAAGAACTCCGGCAAATGATGCTGTGTAGAACTTTCTGATTGGTGGACACACTGATACACCCTGAGGATGCTGCATCCTGATCCCAGGAGAGGAGGTCGTGTAACTTCTATGCTTAGGACTCCCTTGAACCTCCCACTGTATCTCTCTCCATTTGGCTGATCCTCATTTGTATGTTATAATAAAATAAATATAATACTTTCCTGAATTGTGACTCATTCTAGTAAATTATGAAGCCCAAGGGAGTTAGCAGAAATGTCCCCTTCCCCCACATTTGTAGCTATTTACTTGGAGGCACACACCCCCACCCCCACCCCCATAGTCGCTGGCATGGGAAGTGAGGGCGGTCTTACTGGAGACCACACCTTGACTCTGTAGGGTCTGCACTAAGTCCAGGTAACTGGCATCAGAACTTAACTGAACTGGAACCCACTAGTCTGTCTTGAAGTAGAGGCGAGTTACACAAAAGTATTCAAAAGATCTAAGGAGTCACAAAAATGTAAGATAAATTTCAAAAGATGTCCCCCTCATCTTTCACACTTGTTTTTACTGAGATATAATAACACACAACGTTCTATTACTTTTAGTTGTACAACATAATGATTCAATATCTGTTAAGTATGGGAAGTGGTCCCCATAATAAGTCTAATTAATATTCATCACCACCATAGAGTTACAAATATTTTTTCTTGCGATAAGGACTTTTAGCATTTATTGTCTTAGCAACTTTAAAACATATGGTGCAGCTCTTATTAACTAGTTACCATGCTGTACATTGGAGAAGGAAATGGTAACCCACTCCAGTACTCTTACCTGGAAAATTCCACGGACTGAGGAGCCTGGTAGGTCCATGGGGTCACAAAGAATCGGACATGACTGAGCGACTTCACTCACTCACTCATGCTGTACATTACATCCTCATGATTTAGGTGTTTTGTAACTGGAAGTCTGGACCTGTTAACTGTCTTAATGAATATCACCCACACCAACCCCCTGACCTGTCATTTCGATGAGTTTGTGTTTTTCTGTTTGCTTCTTTTTGGTCACCATCCATCACCACAGAGTTGATCCCCTTTACACATTTTGCCCACTTATAGTCTCATTCCCCTCTGATAATCGCTAATCTGATCTGCATTTGTGCTTTACTTTTGATTCTAAACACAAGGAAATTATACAGTATCTGTCTTTCTCTTATATTGCATTTAATATAATACCTTTAACTTACATATGCAGAGTAACCACGTGAAATGTCAGGGTGGATGATGCACAAGCTGGAGTCAAGACTGNAACCAGTCCATTCTGAAGGAGATCAGTCCTGGGTGTTCTCTGGAAGGAATGATGCCGAAGCTGAAACTCCAGTACTTTGGCCACCTCATGAGAAGAGTTGACTCATTAGAAAAGACTCTGATGCTGGGAGGCATTGGGGGCAGGAGAAGAAGGGGACGACAAGAGGATGAGATGGCTGAATGGCAGCACCAACTCGATGGACGTGAGTTTGAGTGAACTCTGGGAGTTGGTGATTGATAGGGAGGCCTGGCGTGCTGCAGTTCATGGGGTCGCAAAGTGTTGGACAAGACTGAGAAACCAAACTGAACTGAACTGATAGTCAAAGCTATGGTTTTTCCGATGATCATGAACTGATGTTAGAAATAGAGAAAAACAACAGCGTGGGAAGACTGGAGCTCTCTTCAAGAAAATGAGAGATACCAAGGGAACATTTCATGCAATGATGCGCACAATAAAGGTCAGAAATGGTATGGACCAAACAGAAGCAGAAGATATTAAGAAGAGGTGGCAAGATTATACAGAACTATACAAAAAAGATCTTCATGACCCTGATAACCATGATGCTGTGATCACTCACCTACAGCCAGACATCCTGGAGCGTGAAGTCAAATGGGTCTTAGGAAGCATCACTACAAACAAAGCTAATGGAGGTGATAGGATTCCAGTAGAGTTATTTCAAATCCTAAACGATGATGCTATTAAAAGTGCTGCACTCAATATGCCAGCAAATTTGGAAAACTCAGCAGTGGCCACAGGACTGGAAAAGGTCAGTTTTCATTCCAATTCCAAAGAAGGGCAATGCCAAAGAATGTTCAAACTATCGCTCAATTGCACTCATCTCACATGCTAGCATGGAGAAGGAAATGGCAACCCACTCCAGTATTCTTGCCTGGAGAATCCCATGGACAAAGGATCCTGGTGGGCTACAGGCCATGGGGTCACAAAAGAGTCAGACATGACTGAGTGACTAACACACACACACACGCTAGCAAAGTAATGCTCAAAATTCTCTAAGCCAGGCTTCAACAGTATGTGAACTGTGAACTTTCAGATGTTCAAGCTGGATTTAGAAAAGGCAGAGGAATGGAGATCAAATTGACAACATCCTCTGGATCATCGAAAAAGCAAGAGAATTCCAGAAAAACATCTATTTCTGCTTTATTGACTACGCCAAAGCCTTTGACTGTGTAGATCAAAACAAACTGTGGAAAATAGAGATGGTAATAGCAGACCACATGACCTCCCTCCTGAGAAATCTGTATGCAGATCAACAAGCAACAGTTAGAACTGGACATGGAACAAGAGAGTGGTTCCAAATTGGGAAAGAATACATCAAGGCTGTATATTGTCACCGTGCTTATTTAACTTATATGCAGAGTACATCATGAGAAACGCTGGGCTGGAAGAAGCACAAGCTGGAATCAAGATTGCCAGGAGAAATATCAATAACCTCAGATATGCAGATGACATCACCCTTATGGCAGAAAGGGCCTCTTGATGAAAGTGAAAGAGGCGAGTGAAAAAGCTGGATTAAAACTCAACATTCAAAAAACTAAGATAATGGCATCTGGTCCCATCACTTTATGGCAAATAGATGGGGAAAAAATGGAAACAGTGTCAGACTTTATTTTTTGGGGCTCCAAAATCAGTGCAGATGGTGACTGCAGCCATGAAATTTTAAAAAACACTTACTCCTTGGAAGGAAAGCTATGACCAACCTAGATAGCATATTCAAAAGCAGAGACATTACTCTGTCAACAAAGGTCCATCTAGTCAAGGCTATGGTTTTTCCAGTGGTCATGAATGGATGTGAGAGTTGGACTATAAAGAAAGCTGAGGGCTGAAGAATTGATGCTTTTGAAGTGTGGTGTTGGAGAAGACTCTTGAGAGTCCCTTGGACTACAAGGAGATTCAACCAGTCCATTCTAAAGGAGATCAGTCCTGGGTATTCTTTGGAATGACTGATGCTAAAGCTGAAACTCCAGTACTTTGGCCACCTCATGTAAAGAACTGACTCATTGGCAAAGATCCTGATGCTGGAAAAGAGTGAAGGTGGGAGGAGAAGGGGAGGACAGAATACGAGATGCTTGGATGGCATCACTGACTCAATGCACATGAGTTTGAGCAAGCTCTGGGGGTTAGTGATGGACAGGGAGGCCTGGTATGCTGCAGTCCATGGGGTGTCAAAAAGTTGGACACGACTGAGCTACTGAACTGAACCGATGAACTGATGTGAGACCTGGACCATAAAGAATGCTAAGTGCCACAGAACTGATGCTTTCAAACTGTGGTGCTGGAGAAGACTCTTGTGAATCCCTTGGATGGCAAGGAGATCAAACCAGTCAATCCTAAAGGAAACAAACCTTGAATATTCGTTGGAAGGACAGATGCTGCAGTTGAAGCTCTGATACTTTGACCACCTGATGTGAAGAGCCAACTCACTTGAAAAGACTATGATGCTGGGAAAGACTGAAGGCAAGAGAAGGGGACAACAGAGGATAAGATGGTTGAATGGCATCACTGTCTCAATTGACAGAAGTAGAGTAACTAGATCATTCTTATCTTTTTGAGGAATTGCCATACTCTTTTCCATATTTGCTGTATCAATTTATAGTCCTTCCAAAATGCACAAGGATTTCCTTTTCTTCACTCTCTCATCAACATTTTTAATTTCTTCTTTTTGATGACAGTCATTCTAGCAAATATGAAATGATCTCACTGTAGTTTTGATTTGCATTTTCCCAATAACTGGTGATGTTGGGCATCTTTTCATGTACCTGCTGGCCATGTGTGCACCATTTTTGAAAAAAAAGAAGTTCTATTCTGATCCTCGCCCTTTTAAATTGTTTTTACTGTGTTGTATAAATTCTATATATTTTGAATAATAATCCCTTAATGAATATATAATAAATAAATATTTCTCTGATTCAGTTGGTGGGTTTTTAATTTTAATTATGGTTTCTTTCACTGTGCAGAGTCCTATTAAGNAAGTTCTATTCTGATCCTCGCCCTTTTAAATTGTTTTTACTGTGTTGTATAAATTCTATATATTTTGAATAATAATCCCTTAATGAATATATAATAAATAAATATTTCTCTGATTCAGTTGGTGGGTTTTTAATTTTAATTATGGTTTCTTTCACTGTGCAGAGTCCTATTAAGTTTGGTGGAATCTCATTTGTTTGGTTTTGCTTTTGTTTCCCTTAGGTTTGGAGCTAGACCCACAGAAACATAGCCAAGACAATACAAACGGGTTGCTGCCTATATTTTCCTCTAGAAATTCTATGGTTTCTGATCTTACACTTAAGCTTTCAATTCATTTTGATTTAATTTTTATGGATAGTGTAAGATAGTGTTCTAGTTTCATTCTTGCAAGTGTGTCTGTCAACTTTCCCAACATCTACCGATGAGATTATCCTTTCTTCACTGTATGCTCTTTGTTCATAAAATAATTGTTCATACACATGTTGGTTTATTTCTGGGCTCTCTGTTCTGTCCCAATTTTATGGATAGTGTAAGATAGTGGTCTAGTTTCATTCTTGCAAGTGTGTCTGTCAACTTTCCCAACATCTACTGATGAGATTATCCTTTCTTCACTGTATGCTCTTTGTTCATAAAATAATTGCTCATACACGTGTCGGTTTATTTCTGGGCTCTCTGTTCTGTCCCATTAATCTGCGTGTGTGTGTGTGTTTGCACCAGTACAATGCTATTTTTATTACTGTATCTTTGTATTACTTTGAAAATCATGCAGTATTATACCTCCAATTTTTATTTTTTTATTTTAATATAAATTTATTTATTTTAATTGGAAGCTAATTACTTTACAATATTGTATTGGTTTTGCCAACCCTTGACATGAATCTGCCACGGGTATGCATGTGTTCCCCATCCTGAACCCCTCTTCCACCTCCCTCCCCATCTCATCCCTCTGGGTCATCCCAGTGCCTTGAGCATCCTGTATCATGCATTGAACCAGGACTGGTGATTTGTTTCACATATGATAATATATCTGTTTCAATGCCATCCTCCCAAATCATCCCACCCTCCCCCTCTCTCACTGTTCAAAAGACTGTTCTAGACATCTGTGTCTCTTTTTTTGTCTCACATACAGGGTTATTGTTACCATCTTTCTAAATTCCATATATATGCCTTAACATACTGTATTGGTGTTTTTCTTTCTGGCTTACTTCACTCTGTATAATAGGCTCCAGTTTCATCCACCTCTTTAGAACTGACTCTAATTTTGCTCTTTTTTTTCTCAAGAATGTTTTGGCTATGCAGGGTCTTTTGTGATTCCACACAAATTTTAGGATTATCTGTTCTAGTTCTGTGAAATACACCATTGGAATTATGATAGATATTCAACTGAATCTGTAGATTGCTTTGGGTAGTATGGGCAACATTTTAACAGGATTAATTCATCTAATTGAAGAATATGGAACATCTTTCCATCTACTTGTATCTTCTTCACTTTCTTTCATTAGTGTCATATTTTCAATATATAGTTCTTTCATCTCTTTGGTTAAATTTATTTCTAGGTATTGTACTATTTGAAGCCATTATAAATGAGATTTTCTTAAGTTTTCATCCTAATAGTTCATTATTAGTGTACAGAAACACAATGATTTATATATGCAGATTTCATATCCTGTGACTTTCCTGAATTCACTTATTAGTTCTAACAGTTTTTGGGTGGTGTCCTAAGGGTTTTATATATGTAGTATCATGTCACCGTCAAATAGTGAGAGTTTTACTTCTTCTTTTCTGATTTGGATGCAGTTTAATCCTTTTTCTTACATAATTACTGTAGCTATGACTTCCAAAACTATACTGAATAAAATTGATGGAAGTGGGCATCCTTGTCTTGTTTCTGATCTCAGAGGAAATGCTTTCAGCTTTTCACCATTGAGTATGATGTTAGCTATTGGTTTTTCATATATGGTTTTTATTTTGTTGCGATACATTTTTTCTATGCCCAGTTTGTTAATGCTTGCTATGACAAATGGATGCTGAATTTTCTCATATCCTTTTTTTTGCAGTTATTGAGATGATTTTTATTCTTTATTTTGTTAATTTGATGGATTATGAAGATGGGTTTGTAGACATTGAACCATCCCTGTATCCCTGGAGTAAATTCCACTTGATCATGTTGTTTGAGCCTTTTAATGTACTATTGGATTGTTCGCTAATATTTTATTGAGAATTTTTGTGTCAGTGTTCATCAGGAATACTGGGCTAGTTTTTGTTATAAGTCATAAGAATACATATACATTTTGCAAAAACTTTCTCTCATATCTCATACTCTAGTGACCTGACACAATACAATTTAATTAGATGCCCCTTGCTTTATAAAATCCTTTCCTATCACTTAGATGTTTCTTCCTTCTGCTCAAAAATTCCTTCAATTTGAACAAACTATGGCATATGCAGTACAAAAGGTAAACATAACTAACAAAGGAGTTAGGAATGGAGCGATAAAACTAACAGATCAAGACTACCCTCAAACAGATCTACTTGCTGTTCCGATTAAAACCAAGGTGTAAAAGCAGCAGCATAAAGCTCCCAATGTTGAGAAATTAAATTAGCAGTGTTTCTACAAATTTGATCTATGCTATCACTCAAAGTATTCAATGAGTTAGAAGTCATTAGAAAGAAAAAATTTAATTTTCATTTGCCATGATTTTAGATAATAAAATTTTAAAAATTAGTTTATGTCTCAAGTGTCTTTTGCTAAACACTAGACCCAGAAAGTCGCTCAGTAGTGTCCAACTCTTTGCAACCCCATGGACTGTAGCCTACCAGGCTCTTCCGTCCATGAGATTTTCCAGGCAAGAATACTGGAGTGGGTTGTCATCTCCTTCTCCAGGAGATCTTCCCGACCGAGATAAAGTGTCTGCCTACAATGAAAACTAACAGATCAAGACTACCCTCAAACAGATCTACTTGCTGTTCCGATTAAAACCAAGGTGTAAAAGCAGCAGCATAAAGCTCCCAATGTTGAGAAATTAAATTAGCAGTGTTTCTACAAATTTGATCTATGCTATCACTCAAAGTATTCAATGAGTTAGAAGTCATTAGAAAGAAAAAATTTAATTTTCATTTGCCATGATTTTAGATAATAAAATTTTAAAAATTAGTTTATGTCTCAAGTGTCTTTTGCTAAACACTAGACCCAGAAAGTCGCTCAGTAGTGTCCAACTCTTTGCAACCCCATGGACTGTAGCCTACCAGGCTCTTCCGTCCATGAGATTTTCCAGGCAAGAATACTGGAGTGGGTTGTCATCTCCTTCTCCAGGAGATCTTCCCGACCGAGATAAAGTGTCTGCCTACAATGTGGAAGACCCAGGTTCAATCCCTGGGTTAGGAAGATTCCCCTGGAGAAGGAAATGGCAATCCACTCCAGTACTATTGCTTGGAAAATCCCATAGACAGAGGAGCGTGGTAGGCTACAGTCTTTGTGGGGTTGCAGAGAGTTGGACACGACTGAGCAACTACACATTGGAGAAGGAAATGGCAACCCACTCCAGTATTCTTGCCTGGAGAATCCCAGGGATGGGGAGGCCTGGTGGGCTGCTGTCTATGGGGTCATACAGAGTCGGACACGACTGAAGTGACTTAGCAGCAGCAGCAGCAGCAGCAGAGCAACTACACTTACACTTTAGACCCAGAAAGAGTTCTATGATTGGAAAATTTGAAAAATAGTACCTACTACAATTTTCCTCTCCTAATTCATATTGACACTTTCAGAAAGTTTCAGCAAATTAATCTGATTAATATAGCATTTTGGGCATAGAACATTTTTTAAAAATATATTCATGGAGAATAAGCATTCTGCAGAAAATACTGTTGACATTGCTAAACAGCAATAAATGTCCAAACAGTCTTTAAAATACAGTAATGGAATCACAGGAAAAACAAAATTTCAAATGCTGAAAATATGGGATCATATTGATGATCATCTAATAATATCATAAACATATTTATTCCGAAACCTGAGAAACCATTTCCACAGGTTGCATATTTAATTTTAATGAAAAACTTCACCTACAATCAATGTGATCTTCTAAGAGTAGAATCTAGCCATTTCCTTCTCCAAGTATTTTCTAGCTGCAGAGCTAAAAGGCCACTTCACTAAGGTGAACAACTCAGAAAGGAAAATTTCTATCCATTTTCCTAGAATTGTTTTTTTCTTTTTTTAAGAGAAATCCATTTGTAAGTTTCCAAGCATTTTCTTTATGCTTCAGAAAGACATTTACCTTCCCCCAGCACCAGCATGGTTCTGAAGTGTATGGAGGGGGATGG
Organism: Oreotragus oreotragus; assembly: GCA_006410675.1. Classification (NCBI taxonomy): domain Eukaryota; kingdom Metazoa; phylum Chordata; class Mammalia; order Artiodactyla; family Bovidae; genus Oreotragus; species Oreotragus oreotragus. Next base: position 39,807 of record SJYX01007604.1, on the reverse strand, counting down.
GTGGTGTCTTCTTCGTAAGTAGTGTCACTCAGAAGGTCAACAGCACTCTGCTAAGTTCTTTGCAGATTCTTTCAAAGTAAGCAAACAGAAGTGGCATGCTTTTCTTTTTGTTCATACTTTTTATGTTTAATCTAAGTCTTCTGGAAGTGGAAATTTTCTCCTATTAATACCCCCTCACAAAGTTATAATTATTAAAACACATTCTTCATGAAAAAAGTGGCAGAAATACAAAGTTGTATAAATAATTTTAAAATGAACATCCACAATAATGTCCACAAGAGAAACACACACAGTTCTTGCCACGATAGTCATTGTACTCTAGCGAAGTAGACACAGATATTTAATGAGGGATTACCTTAAGAATTTATCATTCCAGTCGTGTTCAGTGTGGCAATGGAAAAATGTAGTTCTCTGAAAGCAGAAACAGCTCCACTTATTTCTACAATATTTATGTCTGTTTGTTGTTCTGCTTCTCAGTAGTTTTTCATCAATAATAAAATCTATGTCATTCTAAAGCACAGCTGCCCCTCCAGAATAGACTGTTCTGAGAGAGCTGAAGTACATCGAATAGTGTCTGTTCTCCTTGCTCTGGGTTTGCACTAGACCCTTCAGGGACCAAATTTGGATTTGGAGCAACAGAATGTGACGTCTCAACTAGTGAGGGAAGTGTGCGTGCGTGCTAAGCCACTTCAGTCGTATCTGACTCTGTGCGACCCTGTCCACCAAGCTCCTCTGTTCATGGGATTCTCCAGGCCAGAAGAAGGCAGTGGGTGGCCAAGGCCTTCTCCAGGAGATCTTTCTGACTCAGGGATCGAACCTATGTCTCTCAAGTCTCTGCACTGGTAGGCAGGTTCTTTACCACTAGACAACCTGGAAGCCTATTTGTGAAAACAGACTGTGCCCTCACTCTCATGTACTTCCCCAGATCATTCCTATCATGGCATATCCTCCCTGTACAGATGGAATTGAACTGCGCTTCTAAAGCAGCAGCACAAGTCTATACTGCAGATGACTTCAAAGGTCACTGGTAGCAGGGGATTCTTCCCAGCCCAGTCGTGGGGCAGCTGCAGAATGGAGACAAGGACTTCCCAACCTGTATATGAGACAGGGATGCTGTTTGCTGTATGATGGCTGTGAAATCAAAGATGTAAGTTTGTGTGCTCTATGTGTTCTAAATTCAGCCTTTTGTACAGCTTCAGAGAATACCTAAAAGCTCAATTAAAGAGGGAATAAAACACATAATTAATTTCTAGTTTGGTTGAATGTAAGTCTTGTGATTTGGTGTTTTAACTTGTTGATGTGCCTGGTATTTTCTACGTAAAATGCAAGTTAATTCCAGTGTCTTATAATTCCATTTACCTTTCATGTCTTCATTGTCTAATTCTAATAACTGTTTCACTCAATTTTAGAGACACAAAAGTAGACAGTTTGTACTGACACTCTGAAAACTTTTATAGCCCATAAATACACAATGACATTACATTTTGTGTATAATATTTATATGAGGAAATGCCATATACACATTTTTATCTTAAATTCAAAAGAAAATATTTTGGGTGTGTTTCCTTACTCATTTTGGTTTGTTTGTTTTACCAGGTTACTTAGGTTTAGAGAGACTCTGAGGGAGAAGGAGAGGGAGAGGGAGAGGGTGGGATTGTCTATATATTATCACATCATACATGTTTTTACACAAAAACCTGGAGTATAACCTAAGTTTTAGGAAGTCCATACCTAGACCTAGACCCCTGTTTGTATTAGGTTAAACCACATCAAATTTTCTGTATTTGACTGTGTGACCCACAAACCAGCAACTTTATATGGTTCAATGTAATACTATATGTATCTTTATACCAGAAAATAAAATTTACTTTAATGGTTCATTTGATTAAAAACAATATGAAACAGAACAAAACAACAAACCTCTGAACAAATATCTGCAGGTCATTTGAAATAAAACCATTCATTATAAAGTGGGTGTTTATGACTTGGCTAGCTAATGGTCAACCATCAGTTGCAACATTTTCTAAGTTTTTTTAAATTGTAGACTATTTTTAAAGTTTTTTAAAATTTATTACAATATAGTCTCTGTTTTATATTTTGTTTTTTGACTGCAAGGTTTATGTGATCTTAGCTCTCTTACCAGGGATCGAACTCACACGCCCTGCCTAGTCTTAACCACTGCACAGCTAGAGAAGTCCCACAACTTTTAAAAAGATTGGTATCTAAAGATTTCAGGCTTCTCTGGTGGCTCAGAAGGTAAAGAATCTGCCTGCAATGCAGGAGACCTGGGTTCAATCCCTGGGTTGGGAAGATCCCCTGGAGGAGGGCATGGCAACCCACTCCACTATTCTTGTCTGTAGAATCCCCATGGACAGAGGAGTCTGGCAGGATACAGCCCATGGGGTTGCAAAGAGTTGGACATGACTAAGTGACTAAGCACATCTAAAGATTTCACCATGTCTTAAAAATGTATTATAATGCTTATCATTTCTGAAGACTTATATAATCGACTTTGACCTATTAATTGTGAACTTTAGCTAAAACCTATTTCATATCATTTACATTAGTTAAAGTCCTGAGCGGATTATTTACTGTTGAACACTTCAAGTTTGGAAGACTGACAATCAATGGTACTTAATTTTGGTACTTAATAATTAATTCTTTTTTATTTGTCAGCTACAGGTAGTCAGGCTTTCAGTCCAGGGGGCTATTTATTTATTCCAGCAGTATGTGTATGTGTTGAGGGGCTGGGGAGAGAGAGAACCATAAATGACAAAACACAGGCAGAAGCCCATTGGGTCACCTCTTTCCCACTGAGTGATACAAACACTACTGCCCCAGTGACCTTCAGGGCTTGGTGCAAAGAAGTCTTTCAAAAGTGGTCACAGCAAAAAAATTGCTTGCTTGCTGCATTTTGTTGCTAATTTGCTATATTAAATTTTAATTATTAAAGATGGAACATCATTGAATACTCTCTTTCCACTTACTTTCATCAGGTTCAACGTATTCTGACTTCACCGCCTCCATTTCACTGTGGAAAATATCAACAGCAATGTAGTTTTCAAAAAACTCATATCATGCATTATCTTTTTCCGACTCGCACTTAAATCTCTTTGTTTTCAGTTGTGTTTCAATAGGAATAAGGGACCTCTGAGAGAAGGGAGAACCACACTTTCCAGTGTTCCTTACCCAGCAAGCTTTCCAGAAAAGGGAACTGACTACTCAGTTTCTGGAGCATCACTTTTTTGCCTCCAAATCAAAACCAGCCAGGGGACAGATTGAGTCACTCCATCCCTCAGTCACAGAAACTGGTATTTCAAAACACTCACTTTTCAAGTGGCTAGATTTGACATTTCTGATAATCAATATTTAAGATGGTTATTCAAGACCGACCTATGAGCCATCTACTCGAGTATGTATGTGAATTAAAAAGGCTGACAGATCTCAGTGTGTGAGGAAATCTTCTCTCGTCACCCATCAATTGGATGACACTTAGGGAAAATGACATGATTCCTCTTCCTTTTGAATGCTGGCATTTCAGCTGTCAAAAGATTATCTTCTGAAATATTTGGCCACGGAAATCTGAGCAGTGCCATTGGTGAACTGCATCTTATCAACACAACTTGGAAGAATAGGGAATTATCTTCTCTTGTAGCTAGTAACATTAAGAGTTATATATGTATATATATAATTACTTGTTAAGCAGTTAAATTCAAAGTGAGTCTTTCTAGGATTTCCATCAGAATGTACTTTAAAACTCCATTTTTTCTTAATGTTTAATAAGTGTTACACATTCTATCCTAAGCCTTAAATCTGTGGCTGCTTCATAAGTGGTATTCACTCTACAAAAGATTAACAGAACCCTTGTACTAACGTAGCCTAACATGAGCCTGACGTTTGAAAATTTCACTGTGCCTTTCCTTTTCTTTCTTTTCTTTCTCCTCTTTCTCTTCTCTTCCTCTCTCTAAGTCAATTTTTTCCCTACTATTTCTCTTTCTAATTTTAGAAACACTGTCTGAGACAGTTTGTCAGTGAAATTGTTATGGTCTGTTGCCTCATATTTTGCTAACTCAAGATGATTTATATTTTTAATTGCTTTCACTGATCAATAAACAGATTGTCTTGGCAGCAACAATATGGGGTTGCTACTACTGGACATATTATGAGAAGAGGTCATATTCAGAAGAAGGCGGATTCATTGTCAGGCTAGAGACCTGACATACAAATTTTTATTTGAACCACAATGGGTTAGGTCTTGATCTCCTTTATAGATCAAGAAACAGTGAAGCTGACCTCAGTCATCAGGTAGCTATGATTTTCTCCAGGTCTCTATGGCTCTGAAGTCTGTGTTCTTTTCTATCCTAAACTCCAGTATCTCATGGTATGACCTTGATCTTTACCATCATATTTCAGAAAAAAAGATTTGAAGTAGATAAATTACCTAATCCCTCTGGATTACAAATTGTCAAAAACTGAGGATTACTCATTTTTCAATTATCTCTTGAATACTGTGGTTTGAGAACTTCTGAAAAGTGCCCCGATTATATAACATATGCATCTCTTGTGCTGTATGCTTGGCATTTTGCCATTAAATATGCATTTCAATGCAATTCTTAATTCTTTGCACAGTCTTGGAATAGAAGGAACATACCTCAACATAATAAAAGCTATATATGACAAACTCACAGCAAACATTATCCTCAGTGGTGAAAAACTGAAAGCATTTCCCCTAAATTCTCACCACTACTATTCAACATAGTTTTGGAAGTTTTGGCCACAGCAATCAGAGCAGAAAAAGAAATAAAAGGAATCCAAATTGGAAAAGAAGTAAAACTATCACTGTTTGCAGATGACATGATCCTCTACACAGAAAATTCTAAAGACTCTACCAGAAAATTACTAGAGCTAATCAATAAATATAGTAAAGTTGCAGGATATAAAATCAACACACAGAAATCCCTTGCATTCCTATACACTAATAATGAGAAAACAGAGAAATTAAGGAAACAATTCCATTCACCATTTCAATGAAAAGAATAAAATACTTAGGAATACATCTACCTAAAGAAACAAAAGACCTATATATAGAAAACTATAAAACAGTGATAAAAGAAATCAGTCAGTCAGTTCAGTCGCTCAGTCGTGTCCGACTCTTTGTGACCCCATGAATCGCAGCACGCCAGGCCTCCCTGTCCATCACCAACTCCCGGAGTTCACTCAGACTCACGTTCATCGAGTCCGTGATGCCATCCAGCCATCTCATCCTCGGTCATCCCATTCTCCTCCTGCCCCCAATCCCTCCCAGCATCACAGTCTTTTCCAATGAGTCAACTCTTCGCATGAGGTGGCCAAAGTACTGGAGTTTCAGCTTTAGCATCATTCCTTCCAAAGAAATCCCAGGGCTGATCTCCTTCTGAATGGACTGGTTGGATCTCCTTGCAGTCTAATGGACTCTTAAGAGTCTTCTCCAACACCACAGTTCAAAAGCATCAATTCTTCAGCACTCAGCCTTCTTCACAGTCTAACTCTCACATCCATAGATGACCACAGGAAAAACCATAGCCTTGACTACATGGACCTTGGTCGGCCAAGTAATGTCCCTGCTTTTGAATATGCTATCTAGGTTGGTCATAACTTTTCTTCCAAGGAGGACCCTAATAGATGGAGAAATATACTGTGTTCATGGATTGGAACAATCAATATAGTTAAAGTGAGTATACTACCCAAAGCAATCTATCAGAGAAGGCAATGGCACCCCACTCCAGTACTCTTGCCTGGAAAATCCCATGGACGGAAGATGTGTATAAGAGACAGAATCTGAGCAGTGCCATTGGTGAACTGCATCTTATCAACACAACTTGGAAGAATAGGGAATTATCTTCTCTTGTAGCTAGTAACATTAAGAGTTATATATGTATATATATAATTACTTGTTAAGCAGTTAAATTCAAAGTGAGTCTTTCTAGGATTTCCATCAGAATGTACTTTAAAACTCCATTTTTTCTTAATGTTTAATAAGTGTTACACATTCTATCCTAAGCCTTAAATCTGTGGCTGCTTCATAAGTGGTATTCACTCTACAAAAGATTAACAGAACCCTTGTACTAACGTAGNGGGAGTTCATGGTTCACATATTGCTGAAGCCTGGCTTGGAGAATTTTGAGTAATTTCTATGGCTCTATTTTATTGGTGAATCTTTTAACATAAACTAATTGATTGATTATATATATATATATTTTTTAGCTTACAGGATCTTAGTTCTCCAACCAGGGATGGGACCCATGCTCCCTGCAGTGGAAGCATGGAGCCGTAACCACTGGATGGCCGGAGAATCCCTTAACAGAAGCTACTTTAGATCCTGATGCAAAAAATATGCGAAACACGTGTGCAAGGACTCAGGTAGGGCTTTGAATTTAACTCTTCCAAAGAGACTTAGCTTTAGTATTAGTACTTTGACAGAGAATCTATGGATTATGCAGACCTTGATCTGTCAGAGTTTCTGTACAGTTTTCAAAGCACTCAGATACACACTGTCTCATAGGCCTTTCATGGCCATTTAAGTATGTGGTGTAGATATTGTTAACTTTGACTTACAAAAAAGAAACAGAGATTCAGAGGTATTAAATGACTTTCTTCCTATGGCTCAAAACACTGAAACTGTAAAGTTTGCACAGCATTCTTGTTTTGGCTACTGTAAGAATAAACAACCTTGAGCAAGTCACAGAACCTCATTGGAGTTCTTTTACTAGTAAAAGGGATCAGTCTAGATGATCTTTCCTTTCCCACCCAGCTCTACTACTCTAAGAGATGTGACTTTCTAGTGTACAATGCTCTTAGTCCCTAACATGTAGTAAGTAAAAGGAAATCTTATTTTGCTGAAATTAACTCATCCTATTGGCTTTATTACTTTACTAGAGTGTGAGGTGAGTGCAATTGTGTGGTACTTTGAGCATTCTTTGGCATTGCCTTTCTTTGGGATTGGAATGAAAACTGACCTTTTCCTGACCTCTGCCAGAGGAACCAGAGATCAAACTGCCAACATCCAATGGGTTATTGAAAAAGCAAGAGAGTTCCAGAAAAACATCTATTTCTGCTTTATTGACTATGCCAAAGCCTTTGACTGTGTGGATCACAATAAACTGTGGAAAATTCTGAAAGAGATGGGAATACCAGACCACCTGACCTGCCTCTTGAGAAATCTATATGCAGGTCAGGAAGCAACAGTTAGAACTGGACATGGAACAACAGACTGGTTCCAAATAGGAAAAGGAGTACGTCAAGGCTGTATATTGTCTCCCTGCTTATTTAACTTATATGCAGAGTACATCATGAGAAACGCTGGACTGGAAGAAACACAAGCTGGAATCAAGATTGCCGGGAGAAATATCAATAACCTCAGATATGCTGATGACACCACCCTTATGGCAGAAAGTGAGGAGGAACTAAAAAGCCTCTTGATGAAAGTGAAGGTGGAGAGTGAAAAAGTTGGCTTAAAGCTCAACATTCAGAAAATGAAAATCATGGCATCCGGTCCCATCACTTCATGGCAAACAGATGGGGAAACAGTGGAAACAGTGTCAGACTTTATTTTGGGGGCCTCCAAAATCACTGTAGATGATGACTGCAGCCATGAAATTAAAAGACGCTTACTCCTTGGAAGGAAAGTTATGACCAACTTAGACAGCATATTGGAAAGCAGAGACATTACTTTGCCAACAAAGGTCCATCTAGTTAAGCCCATGCTTTTTCCAGTGGTAGGGATGTGAGAGTTGGACTATAAAGCAAGATGAGCACAAAGAATTGATGCTTTTGAACTGTGGTGTTGGAGAAGACTCTTGAGTCCCTTGGACTGCAAGGAGATCCAACCAGTTCATCCTAAAGATCAGTCCTGGGTGTTCATTGATAGGACTGATGTTGAAGTTGCAACTCCAATACTTTGGCCACCTGATGTGAAGAGCTGACTCATTTGAAAAGACCCTGATTCTAGGAAAGATTGAGGGCAGAAGGAGAAGGGAACAACAGAGGATGAGATGGTTGGATGGCATCACTGACTCAATGGACATGGTTTTGGGTGGACTCAGGAGTTGGTGATGGACAGGGAGTCCTGGCATGCTATTGTTCATGGGGTCACAAAGAGTCAGATACGACTGAGCAACTGAACTGATTGGCTTTATTGATCTGTTTCTCTCAAAGTGTGGTTCACAAACTCTTGGGGGCTGAAGATCCCTTCACAGAGTGTGTGATGGTCAAACCAACAGAATAAAACTAAGAAATTATCTTTTTCACTGTGGTAACATAAATGTATGGATACTAAAGCAGGGAGGGGTAAGATGGATTGAGAGATTGGGATTAACATATATACACTACAATATATAAAACAGATAACCAGTGAGAATCTACCGTATAGTGCAGGGAACTCTATTTAATGTTCTCTGGTGACCAAAATGGGAAGAAAACCCCCAAAAGAGTGGATCTATACTGACTGGCTTTGCTGCATAAGAGAAACTAATACAACATTGTAAAGTAACTATGCTCCAATAAAAGTTAAAAAAATATTGTTATGATTAAAAAAGTAACAATGGGTCAAATTATGAGCACCTTAGCACCAAATCAAGCAGTGGTATCAAACTATCTAAGCAAGTATTGTTTTCTTCATCACCTGGCAGTACAAACAGAAGTAAAAAGAAAACAAACAAAAAACCAACAAATGTTAGATTTAAGAACATCCTTGATGGAGCAGTAAAAATTATTTTTTTAAACAGCCAATCTTAAATGTGCATCTCTTTAATCGTCTATATGACAAAATTGGAAGTAGGCATAAAGCACTTCTGCTGTGTGCCAAATATGATGGCTTTTGCAGGAAAAGTGACTTGGGCGATTGTCTGAGTTGCAAGCTGAACTAACTTCTTTTAGATGGAACAACATTTTTGCTTGGAAAAAATGGCTATCAGAAAACTACGAATGATGTGAAACCATCATTTCAAAGGAAACAAATGACAGTATTTGTAACTGATGCTAAATTCAAGTTTTCAAGCAAAAATTAGACGTGAAAAACATGTATTCACCACAGTGGGATGGAAAGTTTTCCCGTATTTAGAGACTTCTGATGATCAGTGGTAATATGAACAAATGTCATATTTTCAGTACTGTGTAATGAAATGAATCTGGGTTATGAAGATCTTTTTTGTACAATTCTTTTGCATATTCTTGCCACTTCTTCTTAATATCTTCTGCTTCTGTTAGGTCCATACCATTTCTGTCCTTTATCGAGCCCATCTTTGCATGAAATGTTCCCTTGGTATCTGTAATTTTCTTGAAGAGATCTCTCATTTTTCCCATTCTATTGTTTTCCTCTATTTTTTTGCACTGATCGCTGAGGATGGCTTTCTTATCTCTCCTTGCTATTCTTTGGATCTCTGCATTCAAATGGGTATATCTTTCCTTTTCTCCTTTGCTTTTCACTTTCCTTATTTTCACAGCTATTTGTAAGGTCTCCTCAGACAGCCATTTTGCTTTCTTGCATTTCTTTTTCTTGGGGATGGTCTTGATTCTTGTCTTCCGTATAATGTCACGAACCTCCATCCATAGTTCATCAGGCACTCTATCAGATCTAGTTCCTTAAATCTATTTCTCACTTCCACTGTATAGTCATAAGGGATTTGATTTAGCTCATACCTGAATGGTCTAGTGGTATTCTCCACTTTCTTCAACTTCAGTCTGAATTTGGCAATAAGGAGTTCATGATCCGAGCCACAGTCAGCTCCCAGTCTTGTTTTTGCTGACTGTATAGATCATCTCCATCTTTGGCTGCAAAGAATATAATCAATCTGATTTCGGTGTTGATCATTTGGTGATGTCCATGCGTAGAGATTTCTTTTGTGTTGCTGGAAGAGGGTGTTTGCTATATGTATGGATGTGAGAGTTGGACTATAAAGAAAGCTGAGCACCAAAGAACTGATACTTTTGAAAAGTGGTGTTGAAGAAGACTCTTGAGAGCCCCTTAGACTGCAAGGAGATCCAACCAGTCCATCCTAAAGGAGATCAGTCCTGGTTGTTCACTGGACGGACTGATGCTGAAGTTGAAACTCCAACACTTTTGCCATCTGATGTGAAGAAATGACTCATGTGAAAAGACCCTGATGCTGGGAAAGATTGAGGGCAGGAGGAGAAGGGGACAACAATGAGATGTTTCGATGGTATTAGCGACTCGATGGACATAGGTTTGGGTGAACTCCGGGAGTTGGTGATGGACAGGGAGGCCTGGCATGCTGTGCTCATGGGGTTGCAAGGAGTCGGACAGGACTGGGCGACTGAACTGAACTGAACTGAATGAAACATATCAACATGTAGAAGATACAGAACTTGGTGACCCAATATTTCCCGAATAATTCATGCATGGATTAAAGATCTGTTCAAAGTTCAAGTGGATCTAAAGATTACAGGGAATGCAAAGTTCATTGTTGTAACTTCAAATCAATCAATGCCCAGAACAAACACACTTGGTATTTCTCACTTTTATCATTTATGTGCTTCCCTGTTCCTACAATCCTCTCCCATTTTTTATTGTCTCATTATTCTTTCTTGAAGGTCTATAAAATCCTGCATAAGATTTAGAAGCATCCATGGACTGCAAGGAGATCCAACCATTTCATTCTGAAGATCAGTCCTGGGTGTTCTTTGGAAGGAATGATGCTAAAGCTGAAACTCCAGTACTTTGGCCACCTCATGCAAAGAGTTGACTCATTGGAAAAGACTCTGATGATGGGAGGGATTGGGGGCAGGAGGAAAAGGGGACAAGAGAGGATGAGATGGCTGGATGGCATCACTGACTCGATGGACTGAGTTTGAATGAACTCCAGGATTTGGTGATGGACAGGGAGGCCTGGCGTGCTGCAGTTCATGAGGTTGCAAAGAGTCGGACACGACTGAGTGACTGAACTGAAAAAGCATTGTTAAATTGTAACAAAAATACACTATAAGCTAAATCTCTTCAAATCTCACCTCCCTCATGGAATACACTTTGTTCTTGGAGGAGAGACCTGCGTCCCGCACATTCTCCTGCTGGGAACCTCCCATGGCAGCCTGATCTCCCGTGGTCTTGTTCTACACAAGAGCAACAATCACCTGAAGCCTCTAAGTTCCACATCTGTCTGCATCTCAGTATATGCTGGCATACACTTCACTGCTCACGAAGACCAAGCTTGATTGGCTGGAGCACAACAAAAAATTCACCTGCTCCTTGTCCATAGTTTATGAACATGAAGAGTTTTAAATTACTTATTTGCTGTTTCTTTTTAAAAGTCTGTGCAATTATTTGTATTCCATCTTGATTCTTTTTTGTTGGTGGTGGATTGTAACATTGTGAGCAGACTGCTAAGCTGTTCTGCATGTGATGTACAGTTTGTTATGGCTATAATATAAGCGGTGCAAATTTTGTGAGTATGTAGGTAATGATATAGTCATTAAAAAATACTATGACTAATTCATGGTGTAAGGCAGAAATAACATCAATAAGGTAAAGCAATTATCCTTCAATTAAAAATAACTTTAAAAAATCAGGCAACTTAAAAAAATGAATCAAAGCATACAAAATTGTTATATATATATTGAACTGTGAACACTGATCTTTCCCTGGGCTAGTGNAAAAAATACTATGACTAATTCATGGTGTAAGGCAGAAATAACATCAATAAGGTAAAGCAATTATCCTTCAATTAAAAATAACTTTAAAAAATCAGGCAACTTAAAAAAATGAATCAAAGCATACAAAATTGTTATATATATATTGAACTGTGAACACTGATCTTTCCCTGGGCTAGTGATATATGCTACAACACTCTTGTGATGCTTTGTAGTTGCTGCTACATTTGGCCACACAATCACAAGGTTAAACAATCACGTTTAAAACCATTCTGCATCCATATGGCCATTCTACTTTTCACTTTCAGTACGGTATTCAACAAATCACACATGAGATATTCAACAGCCTGTGATGAAAGAGATTTTGTGTTAGATGATTCTACCAACTGCAGGCTAGTTAAGTGCTCTAAGCACACTGAAGGTAGGCTGGGCTAAGCTATACTCCACAGAGGTAGGTGTATGAAATGCATTTTCAACTTACGATATTTTCAACTTATGACAACCCATCATAAGTCAAAGAGTAGCTGTATCTCTTCCTCTGAAACTCCAGAGAAACCTGGCTCTGAACTAGCAGTGGTTCAGTTTCCTTCACCAGGAAATGAGATGGGGACATGGGGGCAGGACAATACAGCAGAGGGGAGCTGCAGACTCACAACCGCCAAGCTCACATTCCCAGAGATGCCGGAAGAGCTGAGCCCAGCGCCCACAGCACGGACCTTCACAATGTACCCGGCCTCACTGCCCTTTCTTCTCTACTTTTCATCCAGGGATTTTTCATTCTTCCTTTCATTGATTTTGAGCTAATATGTTACCCAGCACTCCTGCAGGCACTGATCAGGGTTAGGCACCTGTCTCCTAGGCCCGCTCCTTATGCTTTATTGTTGTCTGGTCCCTATGCTCACTGAATGAACCATCTAACACGCCCCATGAATAATTTCTTCATCTGTCAATTGCAGTAAACTTCATCACCTGCTCCATAACCAGTAGCTAGAAGTGACTATCCCAGTTCTAAAGTCTTAACCTCTAAACGTCCACATGCAGAACACAGCTTTCCCCCTTTTTCTTTTTCTGGTTCTTTTATTTTCTAGATTTTATACTTGTCATCCCAGGCCATCCAAAACACCTCTTTATCATGGTACCTTTTAGTTTTGTTTTTTTTTCCCCGTCTTATTGTGATATAATTGACTTATAACTGGATTAGTTTAGGTGTTCTGCATACTGACTTGATACTTTTTATTGTGAAATGATTACCACAATAAGTTTAGTTAACATCCACCACCTCATATAGATGCAAAATTTTTCTCTTATGGTAACAACTTTAAAGGTCTACTCTCCAAGCAACTAAATATATAATGGAGTATTGTTAACCACAGTCACCATGCTTTATATTACATTCTAGAATTTACTTATTTTTTAACTGGAAGTTTGCATCTTTTGTTCACCTCACTCATTCCCCAAAGACTCCATGAGATAATATGATATTTGTCCTTTTCTGACTTATTTCATTTGGTATAATGCCTCCAATGCACAACCATGTTGTCAACCGTGGCAAAATTTCATTCTTTTTATGGTTGAATAATACTTTACTGTGTGTATATATTCCATTGCATGTATATGTACACTGTATCTATGTCCTGTTTTTTTAAAATTCGTTCATCCAGGGATAGACAGCTGCTTCTATATATTGGCTGCTATCAAGTATGGCAGCAGTAAACACAGGAGTACAAATATCCCTTTGAGATCCTGATTTCATTTCCTTTAGATTCCAAAGAATAGCAAGAACAGCTAAGAAAGCCTTCCTCAGCGATCAATGCAAAGAAATAGAGGAAAAGAACAGAATGGGAAAGACTAGNACGAAAGTAAAGCAAAAGAATCTTTAATGACACTTCAGGGTACTTCCTAACCAGAAGTAAAAGACAGACAGCTGAAATTTCCTGAACGAGTTCAGGGTAACCTTGAAAACAAAGCAGATATCCAACAATTTTTTCCACCTCCCACCACCTCCACAATCACACTCCACATTGTGTCCAACACATACTGGGTTCACGAAATGTGCTCAGTGAAATTTCTTGAGGTGGGATGGTGATGGTAAATGATTTCATTTTTCCCCTTGAGAGGGATTTTCCTTTGGATTGCACAATTTCTTAAAGTCCAGATTTAGAAAAAGATACAAGCTTCACAGCATTTTCTAGATAAGGGTGATTACTCTTGCCCTCTTCAACAGACACTTCTGACAGTGAGAATTAAGCCTGTAAATCATACATATTAGACCTGACCTGACATGATACATCTTCTACTTATAATTTAGGTGATCTTATATAATGTGCTGGACAGTAACGTTATCATTATTTACAGAACCTTGAATGTAGCAGTAATCATCAATCTAAATGTCTGTACATTATTTTTAATGGAGAAGCACAGTGATCTATTCCAGGTTAATGCACAGAGTGGTATGAAGGGATTAAACGGGAAGATAGAAATATGGATTTCTCTTCAGCTACAACAGTAATATTCTGAATGCTCGTCTACTGCCCATTCCTCCCTCGACCACTCTCTACTTTGGTGATCAATGAAGCTACCTTTCTCAAATATCCACAGGTAATCCTTTACAATTTTCATGAATGAAGTAAAAGGTGTGGTAAATCACTGAGGACATTAATTATACAAACAACATAAAATGCTTGCACATCACACTCAATAATCTCTCAAATAAAGATTAAATTGTTGTGTTTGCACTCATACTGAAACTCAGGTTCCTTTACAGATTTAATGGGCTTTAACATTTAATTTGCTTAAATTATTTCTTCGTTGATATAAACAGGATGTTTATTTACTCTAGTCTAGCAATAACTGAAAGAGGAAGCCGCTAAAGGCAAAATACTCAATTACGTTCTATACCAGGAATCTATGAATCATAACATAATCATCGAGGCCAGTGTCTTCCATCAATCTCAGACTTACTATACATCTGTAGCAGGAGACCAAAATGAAAAGCTAGGTAGCCCTCCAGGTCCTTCTGACTCATTTTAGTGTGCAACCTGGGTTATCTTGTTTGAACTCCAAGAGTAATCTGAGCGCCCCAATTTTTAACATGTGTTCAAAACGATAGAAAGTACAAATGCTCTATAGAGACCTGTTGAATGAATCAAATGACTCACCACTTTTTAAATTATTTATGTAATTTTTGTTCTCCTTAACCACATAGACTCTTGCTCACCATATCTTTAAGATGAACAATGATGCTCCCCAATATAATGAATTCTCTGGATATCTGCTACAAACATATTAACTAGGATAAAAATGAATTTGTGTTTTCTTATGTGGGAATTTTCCTGTGCCATTTCTCCTTAAATATGCGCAGATAAAATTTTCTGTGTATACAAAAAATAATCAGGTTTTAGATCTACATCTTCACAAATTACAAAAAAATTAAAACTACTTCTTAAAATCTTTTAATTTAGCCTTCATTAAACAATGAAACTTAGGATTGGATTTTGGGAATTGTATTACATAAATTCCATATATATTTTCAATAAATATATATAAATTCAGGCTCTGCTAATTGCTAATTATATGATCTTTGGCACTGTACTTAATCTCACTGAACTTTGGTTTCCTGGCCTATAAAATAGAGATAATAACAATTACTTTATGGGGTCATAGTGAAGTTCAAAGGAAAGAATGGATGTAGAAGTAACTTGTTCATTTTAAGGTCCTATACAAATGAAATGTGAAGAAAATGTAAGAGGAATATAAATATGGTCTCCTCCCATGACAAACTTAATACCCACTTGGAATCAGGAAATAATCAGAAAATGAGATGAGGCTATATAAAACTAAGTTGTGTGGTCCAGGCTACGTGTGCAATAACAATTCTAAGAAAGAAGAGCTTTAAATGGGCTGGAAATTATGACCATTTTCTTTCCGAATGGAACAGGCTAAGCTTTGCCTGAACAAAGAAGTAAAGATATCTAACAGCTGCTTACCACTCTGTGTTGCCTAAAATATCAGAGGAGTATGAGGTTTGGGCAGCTCTGAGGGCTGAGTCATCTTCCTCCTAACTTGGTATTTATTCAGGATGCAGCTCTAACGCCGATGACAACAGCATTCCTGACCTCTGAGCTGCTCAAAACGCTGAGACAGTTCTGAAGGTGAAACGGACACCTCATCCAGATTCCTGTGTGGTTATGCTTCGGCTGCCTCCTTGTTTTGCCACAGTGTTTGTTCTAAATGAGAGAGGACTTGACAGCTGAAGAAGAAGAACTGAGGCCAAATGAGAAATAGCCTAGATTTTCTTCTCATGACGATGCTCAAGGCTCACAGCTGAAGCAGTTAGAGAAAGGGCTGGAGTGTGAGCCTATAACGTGTATCTTTACAGCTTGAATACCATGAAGTTCCACCAGTTCAGCGCACTGGCCCAAGTTCTATAAGGACCTGTTTTGAACAAACTTTTGTAAATGCTGAACATGCAAATCTTAGTAAGGGAGACAAAAGACAAAAATATATTTATTGTGACAGACAATCTCACATATACTTTGTTCCCATCTAATCCAGTGGCAACTGTGCTCAGTACCCCAGTAGTGTCCAACTCTGCAAAACCATGGGCTGTAGCCTGGCAAGCTGTCCATGGAATTTTCCAGGCAAGAGTACTAGAGTGGGTTGTCACTTCCTACTCCAGGGGATCTTTCTATCCCAGAGATCGAACCCACATTTCTTATGTCTCTTGCACTAGCAGGCAGATTCTTTACCACTGTGCCAGCTGGAAAGCCAAGGCCTTGATAGGTTCCATAGTTTGCCCAAAGTCACACAATTTATGAAATGCAGAGAGAGAATCAGACTCAGAAAATTCTGGCTCCAAAATCCATGCTTTTTACATTCAAATTGTCAGAAGGAGAAAAAGAATAAATACACAGAAGCATTTTTATTAAGGAGGAGGGCTCAGGGAGTAGAATTTTGCTACTGTTCTAGATGAGGGCAGTATTTTCACAAGAGGGAAATCATGGAGGAGCAAGCTAAAAGCCATCACAAAGAAAAAGAAAAGCAAGCAGGTAATTTGGTAAAATCACTGCAGATGGTGACTGCAGCCATGAAATTAAAAGACGCTTACTCCTTGGAAGGAAAGTTATGACCAACCTAGGTAGCATATTCAAAAGCAGAGACATTACTTTGCCGACTAAGGTGCGTCTAGTCAAGGCTACAGTTTTTCTTGTGGTCATGTATGGATATGAGAGTTGGACTGTGAAGAAGGCTGAGCGCTGAAGAATTGATGGTTTTGAACTGTGGTGTTGGAGAAGACTCTTGAGAGTCCCTTGGACTGCAGGGAGATCCAACCAGTCCATTCTGAAGGAGATCAACCCTGGGATTTCTTTGGAAGGAATGATGCTAAAGCTGAAACTCCAGTACTTTGGCCACCTCATGCAAAGAGGTGACTCATTGGAAAAGACTGATGCTGGGAGGGATTGGGGGCAGGAGGAGAGGGGGACAACAGAGGATGAGATGGCTGGATGGCATCACGGATTTGATGGACGTGAGTCTGAGTGAACTCCGGGAGATAGTGATGAAAGGGAGGTCTGGCGTGCTGCGATTCATGCTGTCGCAGAGTCGGACACGACTGAGCGACTGAACTGAACTGAAGGTGTTAGGTTTCAGCTGCATCACAATCTTGTTCAGAACACACAAAATTTTACTTGCCAGAGGGAGCAAAAAAATCAGGAAAGGATCCATTATTGAAATATACTCGGATTTTCTCATGACACTGAAATGACTCTGATAATCTCTTTTCAGTACTGACAGACAGACCTCAATCTGACAGCCGTGGTAGCAATACGTTCTCTCACTTAGAGAAAAATGTAAGAATTAATCATATGTAATTGACATTTTATTGCCAGCCTAGGCAAATGCAGCAGAAATAACTGGCTTTATTTTCTATACTTACTCAAAGCCTCTTGAATTAATCATACTTTAAGGCACAGAACTGTTGTGACAGTTACTGTACACCTGGTCACCCCCAACTATTTGCTCCTGTATGAGACCAAGGACTCCATACATCGCCGCAGAACTTGTAGAGAGAGCGCCACTGATTCTTCTATTTAACCACAGTTAATTTTTAAAAAAATTATCTATCAAATTAATAAGGAAATGTTCCCTCCCTCCTTTCAATTCCGAGTAAAGGCACAGAACCCTTAAAAGGTGATAGGGATTCTTGGTACAAATGACTTCCCCTAAGAGTCCTCCAATTTGGCACTAAATGAGGGTAAAAGAAACACTACGTGAGAAGCTGAGGAAGCTGAAGAGAGAAACATAATCCATATCCTTCCTGCAAATTTTTCTGCACATGCCAAACGACAGGCTGGGGGGTCAGGGAGCACTGTTGCCTGGCGAGAGGTGCAGAAGACAGGGACGCAGTCGGCGCTGAGCAAGCCAGTCCTGCTTTCTGGTAAGGGTATCAGAGTGGCCAAGGGCCTCACAGTCCATGTTGGGTCAGCAGAAAAGCAATGGGCATGGGTGCCACAATCTGCTGCCCTGGGCAGGGTTGAGAGGGGCTTCTCCTGTAACCCAAGTGAGTGCCCTCACCAGAGACAAATGACACAGGCATCTGTGGGAAAATCTCTGACAGATCCAATGACAATTTTCTCATAAAAAGATGAGGAAAAATGCAAACAAACCAAAATACAGATTGCATGAGAAACACTGAGAGGAGACACAAGAAAAGGCAAAGAACCCACACATTAATACAAGGAGGAAGAACACGAAGAAAAAGACTTACCGAGGAGACCAGAGTAAACAGAGGGAAGCTCTGAGAAAGGAAAGGAAACAGTCAGTGGTGGGAAAGGACACATGCCAGTTATGAAAGGGAGAAGCCGAGAGAAGATGAAAAGGCAAGAGGACTTAATTATAGAGAGCATATAAAAATGAATTAAAATGGAATGTGACAGGTGGCATGCGGCAAATTATGGGAACTCAAATTCCAAAAGGAAAGCTGAAATCCATGCTGAAGACAATAAACCTGACAAGCACTATTACAGAAAAATCGAATAAATGACGAAGGGAGAACTTGAGAATTTTTAGTTGACATATTATGGGTAAGGACAAAGATATTAAAATAAGAAAATACGATACATATAGAGAACGTCAGCTACAAGCTACAATGATTGGTCTTTTTGAAGATGTATTTTTAAAAACATTTCCTCAAAAAAAAATCTCAATGAAAATCTACATAGCTTTATTTCTGAAGTTGAAAAAGTTATTGTCAAGGCCATTTAGGAGTATGAACAGGAAGAATAATAAAAAGTAATTGTAACAACTGTATATTAAAATATGTACTAAAACTACAGTAACTAAATTAGTGTAGTAGTAGTGTGGGAATCCATAGGTGAGATTAGTGAGTAAATACTATATGTGAAAACAAAGTATATACTAAAGGAAGCATCCCAAACCACAGGAAAGGCCCTAGCCTTATTCAACACATAACAGGAAAGTTGAATTCTTTTCCACTTAGAGCCTCAATTCACTCCATGCATCAATATATTTTCCAAATATATTAAATAAACATAGAAAAACAAGATAAAAGATGAGTCGATTTCCAACAATATGATGGACCAGGTGACCAAATTTACCCTCATGCTATGAATACCTAAAAGCATTAAATAAACACATTCTCCCTCCCACTCTCTTCGGTCGTCGTTGCTGTTCGGTCTGTCCACGGGATTTCCCAGGCAAGAATACTGGAGTGGGCTGCCATTTCATTCTCCAGGGGAATCTTCCTGACCCAGGGACCAAACCTGGGTCTCCTGCATTGGCAGATGGATTCTTTCACCACTCAGGCACCAGGGACGTCCCAAATAATTTTTCATACTGTGATTTAAAAAGCTATGGGCAATGACGGTGTCAAGAAAAAGACAAACACAAACAGATTCATGAGCCATTCTAACGAGCATCAGCACTTAGCTGTGCTTTGTGTGGGCATCTGTTCTTTATAAGCCTTGAGCTGCTCTCCAAGCTAAAATGGCAAAATGGCCAGAAAAGTGGAGTGATTATGACGCAGTCTGTCGGAAGAGTGCCCATAAACCACATGCTGGGTTGGCTGCCACTAAGACTCTGATTCGACCGACTGAGGAAACACAGAACAAACAAACAAACAAAGGAACATACTTCTCACCAAACAGCAACTGCATCTGATTTCAGAATGAGGCTTGGAAGAGTGGATCTTCCAAAGCCACTAAACTAGTTATTGAGGGAATCAGAACAAAAAGTGGCTCCCCACTAGCACTCTGCTCTCTGTCCCCACATTTCCACAATTCTATCAGATCTCTGTCTTCATACATGATCAGATCGTGAGTAAATTCACGATTATTTTAAAACATCAGTGCATCAGTTCTAAGAATAACTCATTTTCATATTTTGAGAGGCCATCATAAGCAATCAATCATCCTGGTCTTTTATCGTACATTGATTATGCTCTCTAGCATGAACTAGGCAGAAATTCAAGTGCTTATTTTGAACAATGTTTTCTTTAATAGGTTAAGAAATTCTGCCTATATCTTTATAGTCTTCCCCTTGGTTGTTTTTTCTCACCAGGCCTATAACTCTAAATTTAAATAGAATAAAGGTGCAATTAAAATTACCAAACACTTTGGAACTATTTTGGTTAACAGAGATTTTGCAAAATAAGACATCTTATACATAGACCACAAGAAATTTTACTTTTAGGCAAAGATAAAATGAAACATCCACTTATTTATCCAGTGTTAAGTGAACTGTGGTGTTGGAGAAGACTCTTGAGAGTCCCTTGGACTACAAGGAGATCCAACCAGTCCATGCTAAAGGAGATCAGTCCTGGGTGTTCATTGGAAGGTCTGATGTTGAAGCTGAAACTCCAATACTCTGGCCACCTGATGAGAAGAGCTGACTCAGTGGAAAAGACCCTGATGCTGGGAAAGATTGAAGGCAGGAGGAGAAGGGGATGACAGAGGATGAGATGGCTGGATGGCATCACTGACTCGACGGACATGGGTTTGGGTGGGCTCTGGGAGTTGGTGATGGACAGGGAGGCCTGGCGTGCTGTGGTTCACGGGGTCACAGAGAGTCGGACACGACTGATAACCGAACTGAAATGCACTTCTCAGACTATCATCTGAGTGGAGGCTGTACTCTGCAGAAATTCTGTATGGTGTTTTACTTTAAAATGTTATCATCTACATGCCATGCGACTATAAAGCATGCATTTGATGTAAGCATGGTGTTCAAAACTTCACCAGGTTTCTAAAAGGCTAAGTAAATATTTTTAAAACAAAAATCAATACCAGACCACCCCACAAACTTCCAACAGTCAAATCTGTAAAAGCAATTTTGGAAACAGAACACATCACATGATGCCTAACGTCTCTCCCAGACACAGTCAGGATTGTCACTGCTCCCCTCATCTTCCCCCACGTCCATGCTCCCCCTCTCCTCATCTCATTTCTCACTGCTTTTTGCCATACACACTGGGCTTCTTTCAGTTTTAGCCATTCATGTTATCAGCACATGTTGACATGACCGTGATCATGATGGAAGGCACTGGAGAGACAGCAGATACAAACCCAGACACCTCCAGGATTCCTTCCACAGTCTCCAGCTCCTCAAGGGGTTGCTCCCAGTGCTGGCTGGAGGAGATGTTTCTGCCCAAGCTTCTGGGAAGATGCTGTTCTAAAACACAGCCTCCTCCTTCCTCTCTTTCTCCCCATTCCACCTCTTCTCACCATCATACAGTCTATTTGTTGAAGAAAATAAGTTGTTTTTCCTATACAGTCTAGATTTTTACCAAAGACATCCTCATGGTTAACTTAAAAATCCTCTGCATTGCCTCTAAGTTCGTAATTCATTATAGAGCCTTCAAATGTGTTGACAAGACAGACTACTCCAGAAGTCATATGGCATTTAAATTTTTTGAAAAAAATTTTAATTGGGAAATAATTGCCTGACAATATTCTGTTGGTTTCTGCCATATATCAACACGAATCAGTCACAGGTATATGGCTGTCCCCTTGAACCTCCCACCCACCTTCCACCCCATGGCACTGATGAACCCATATGGAGGGCAGCTAAAATGGGGCTCCCCTGATGGCTCAGTGGGTAACGAATCTGCCTGCCAATGTAGGAGACTCAGGAGACTTGGGTTTGATCCATGGGTTAAGAAGATCTCCTGGAGGAGGGCATGGCAGCCCACTCCGGTATTCTTGCCTGAAAAATCCCATGGACAGAGGAGCCTGGCGGGCTACAATCTAAAGGGCTCCAGAGTCAGACACGACTGAGCATGGCACAATATGACAATGGAGCCACGTGGCATTTTAACCAGGCATCTGATTCAAAGGCTAGGCTCTTAGCCAAAATGACTGAGCTTACCCTTGGAGACATCTCCTAAAAAGATCGAGCCTCCATGTGAAAAATGCTCAAGCTAGCTTTCACCTCCGTTGTCAGCTGAGCTCACAGATAGAAGTTTTATCTTAATAAGAAGTAGCACTGAAACATATATGTTACCATATATAAAACAGCCAGTGGGAATTGGCTATATTACGCAGGAAGCTCAAATCTGTGCTCCCTGATAACCTACAGGGGACAGATGGAATGGGAGGTGGGAGAGAGGCTCAAGAGGGAGGGGACAGAGATATACTTATGGCTGATGTATGTCGATACACGGCAAAAACCAACACAATATTGTAAAGCAGTTATCCTCCAATTAAAAATAAATTAATTCATTAATTTAAAAAAGTTAGCTATAAAAATGCATTCAGTGATGTGGAAATGTTTAGGCCCATAGTACATTCTGATAACTCTTAAGCCTTATTTCATCCTTACCTGGTAATTAAATAACTACCTGCATAAACACTGGTAAAGAAAAAACTGCCCTGATCTGAAATAGAGCTCATGGTTGAGAATTTCTAAGTCCTGGTTAATCAATTCAAAATTAAAAGGGAAAAGCCATGCTGAGGAACCCTAATCCCGATAGTGTCCAGTTGGGCATAATTTGATGCAAAATCTATTCTTCCTGATGGATTGACTGCTGACTGCACCAGGCTTCCCAGATCTTAGACAAGATCAAAATATGCATAATTGCAGAAAATAATATGGTTCCTCTCTCAATTGAAATAGGTCAGCTGTTTCTGGCTCTGAGCTATGATTATTTTTTCTTTTTATTTTATTAAAAATGCTTATTTTGTTGCTATATTTTGCGCTGATGTAAAAAACTAGTTTACTTTGAAGAAAGTATGCATAAACTCATTCCATATTCAGAATCTTTAATTTGTATGTTCTATTTTTATAAATGAGTTGCTTAGCTTTTATTTTATTTAACAAGTTAAATAGACATCTGAAATGTAAAAATGCCTCTTGATGTAAGCAACCAAGTTTTTACTTTTCTTCTGCTAATAAGCTTTACTTCTGCTAACAGGATTTACTTCCAATTAAAAAATCTTTTTTCCTGCAGAAATTTCATTTACTGTGTAAACATTAGACTTAAAAAGTATTTAACATGAGTATGCATATAATATTCTAAATTCAGATTTCACCCTAACCATAGCACTATTCTAAAAGCATAGTCATTTTTAACAGCTTGGTCACTATACCTCAAAACATGCTGAGAATTATGAACTATTAATACATCGAAGGAGAAAACATTTCTGTAAAAAAGCCATTACAAATTGAGGTTTAATTTGAAATGAATATAGTTCTGATACCCAAGGAGACTCATTATTTTAGAATCTATTTTATATTGTTAGCTCTGAAATATTTTTTCAACATAAAACTATTTCATAATGCAAAAAGCACAGATCTGGTGTACACAAATTATATATTTTCAATACTCATTAACATTGTATTACATTTATTTCAGATTTTGTATTTGTAAAAGAAAATTTAGAAGTATGAATATACTGGAGACATGTTTTACATGTGTAGTGTATGTTAAAGTCTTGTAAGTAAAACTGTCAAGACTGGTATATTTGGGTCTCTTTCCTTCTTGAATACTTTCTTCTTCCCTGCCAAAGCAAAATTATGCTTCAAAGCGTATCAGTGTTGGTACTTGAAGACTTATTCATTTTACCTGCTACAGAATATTCATGTTTGCCCTACCACACCCAGCCATCTTTTGACAATGGACACTATTGTTTCCAATTTTCAGCTATGACAAAAATGCTAACACGCACATCCCTGCAATGTCCTTTGTGCAATATACACAGTTGTGTGTGTGTGTCTGTGTGTATGTATTTGACTTTACCAGGTGATGAACTCCACTTCCCCACACAATCATTAACACCTGATATTGTTGTCAAATTAAGTTTTTTTAAGTTAATGTCAATATAATCAGTATGAAACAAACTGCTGTTTTCTAGACTTGCATTTCCTGGCACTGCTGAGGTCGAATTTCATTCACTCATGTTAGTTTTCCTTCTGTGTTTCCTCTTCTATTAAACTGCCTTTTCATATTGTTAGCTCACTTTTCCTTTCTACTGAATTACTTACCTCTTCCTATTGGAATATAGTTTATTGTATAATATATAAAATTATATAATTATAATTATAAATTGTACAGATTCTTTGAATGAAATACCATAACCCTGTTTACTTGCAAATAACTGAAATATACCTTTATAAATTTTTTTTCTTTCTCAGTTGACTGTTCTATAAACAATTCTAGCACAGAGAGGCTCCAGTAACTTGACAGCCAGTTGGGAGGAAGAAGATAAAGCTGGCGGTACTTACTGGGGATATGCCCTGAAAGAAAGAAAATAAACTGATGAACAGGCCTATCTCTTCCTCAAGTGGATCTCCTGGCATTTGTTATTAGAAGAAAATTTTATCTAGTGAATGTCCTTAGTGGGGAGTTTCTAGCAAAATATTACTTAGCTAAGAGGACTCAGAATCTATGAGACATAGCTCCTCGAAGGCAGCCGTTTGAGCTGTAAAATTCTCCAGGTTTTAAAATGGAAACGTTTAACAACATAAAGCTCCCTCTGTGTGAGATCCCCACACAATCTCATTTGGGGACCTCATCTACTGTTCGAGGCTAGAGAGACATGTCTCACAACAAGGATCTTAGGAAATGTATAGAATGTCCCACGTCTCTTCCTGCTTCACCTGTGCCCTTGCCTATTTCTGAAATAATTAGTAAAGCTGACACTGAATAAGGTCTCTCTGACTCACAGGATTCAACCTGACAGTCCAATCATGAGTGTGCTCACAAGTGTGGGCAGCAATTCTGACCCTCAGTGAATCTCCGTACTGCCTATTTCTGCCTTGTTTCTGGACTCCTTCTATTGGATTTTACTTGACACATCATAGAAAAGGTCTATCTATTGATTTCAGTGTCTTTAAAAAATACTATCTTTGCCACTTTCCTACTTATTCTCACCTCAAGACAACTGGTTGGTTTACAGGGCTCTGATGGGTAGCCAGGATTGCAGTAGGATTCTTTAACAACCATATAAAGTATAAACTAAACAGTTATACCTCTTTTTCGATGTTGCCTTTCTAATGCCTTTCTATTAACAAACCACTCTGCTTTGGCTAAAATTTAGAAATGAAATATACTGATATACCAGTAGTAGAAAACTTTCATAACACCTGATAAGAAGGATGATTCTGTGAAAATCGAGTACCATCTAGATATCTAGACAAACATAAACTTTATTAATAAAATTCTAATAAAACAGAAAACTTACTAAAAAAGTATCTATTGCTTTTTTTACAGCGAGAATGCCCCCATGTTTTCTCTGTAACAATTTGTGAATTGGCTGGCTTTTCCTAAACAATAGCTGTTTGAATTCTATCTGAAAAGAGGAAGTCATTCAAAGAAGGAGTTAGTCAAAAAATTTTCTAACACAGAGACCCACTGGCACAATGTAAGAAAATTAAAACCAATGTCTTGATTTTGTTCTGTTTTGAACAAACAATGCAAGTCCTTAGAAAATCAGCAGGTCAGAAGTCTTTGTATTCCTATGGGAGTCACTTTTCAAGTTATTTTTAAAACAAGTAGAAAACGAAGGTGACTGGTACAAGAAGGTGAATACACAGCAATCATGATGAGAAGACTCTGTCACTCCTAATGAAAGACAGATGCAAATTCTGAATTATAATCAATTGATAAGAAAAGACTCCAAACAGGCGAATACAAATACATATTTGTCAAAATATTAGTAAAGTTTTATATTCAGCATCATGGAGTTTCTTCAAGACCTAAGAAAACTGCATTTTTATAAATAAACACAGCCATAAAAAAGATAACAACACTAGAGGATAGAAATCCACTTGCACATAAATCGAAATCACTGTAGATTACATATGAAGAATATATATTGAAATTGAGTTAAAATACTCACTTTAAAAAAGTATTAAGAAAATTTTACTATTATACCTATTTTGGATTCAGAAAAAAACTGTTAAATTTCAAATGCTATGTTTTAATTGAGTTGTAGTTTACAGACAGTGGAGTGTCCAGAAATTCGGTGCCCATTTTGATGAATTGTGACAATAAAACTCAATTGTCCTTGTAACCACAGTCTACTCCTTCCTGCTCCTTTTTAGTCAATCCTAGAGCCATCTCCAAATCAACCACTACTCTGGTATCTTCCATAATACATTAATTTTGCCTGTTTTGGAACTGAATAGAAATTTAATAAACCTTTTATGTTCTTTTAGGACTGGTTTACTTTTCTCAAGACCTTTCAGAACTAACACCCAAAAAAGATGTCCTTTTCATATAGGGGACTGGAATGCTAAAGTAGGAAGTCAAGAAACACCTGGAGTAACAGTCAAATTTGGCCTTGGAATATGGAATGAAGCAGGACAAAGACTAATAGAATTTTGCCAAGAGAACGCACTGGTCATAGGAAACACCCTCTTCGAACAACACAAGAGAAGACTCTACACATGGACATCACCAGATGGTCAAACCCGAAATCAGACTGATTATATTCTTTGCAGCCAAAGATGGAGAAGCTCTATACAGTCAACAAAAACAAGACTGGGAACTGACTGTGACTTAGATCATGAACTCCTTATTGGCAAATTCAGACTTAAGTTAAAGAAAGTAGGGAAAACCATTAGACCATTCAGGTATGACCTAAACCTAATCCCTTATGATTATACAGTGGAAGTGAGAAATAGATTAAAGGGCCTAGATCTGATAGACAGAGTGCCTGA
>SJYX01007603.1:439688-514420 GCA_006410675.1 Oreotragus oreotragus | reverse complement strand
GGGAGGGCTTCAGTGTAATTTGGATGAGTGGTTAATTCGAATCCAAGCAAGTGGGAAGCAAGTAAATTTAACTTCATTGATTATGATTCCATTTGATTAAATCTCTACTTCTGATTACACATAGTGAGAATATGCTCTAAATACACCCAACTGTTAAACGCTGAAAGGTATGAATAAGATGACCAGAGGCATACAGAAAAAAATCCCACTATTCCTCAACTAGAATGTCATCACCTGCAGCCTAACTGAAATATTTTTAGAATAAATGAAAGGAACTGCTTCTTTACCTCTGGGACTTATTACACGGTCTGTTAACTGAAATATCCAGCTGATTACCATGAAAGGTAGTACTGGTCCCAAATCTGCATGCTTTCTTGTAAGACTTAAGTTCATTGATGAGATCTTCTTGACATATCAGGTGAATTAATAACATTACCCATGTTATGGGTATGTTTATAGCTCTTTGGTAAATGTGCGGTTGGACAGCTGTCTTTCTGATTTTATGTTGTCCTTTGGAGAAAGGGTGCTTGGCTGCATGGGCCAGAGGTCTTACTCAGTGTTGAACATTTCTTAAATCTTTGTTTTGCCTTTGTCAGGGTAAAAGCAAAACATTTGCTTTTGATTTCTCTTGTTTTGCATACTGTTGGAAGTTCAGTTAGAAATTGGGCCAGTTGAAGGCAATATGGGACTCTTGAGAGTCCCTTGNCTAGATAGCATATTAAAAAGCAGAGACATTCCTTTGCCAACAAATGTCCATCTAGTCAAAGCTATGGTTTTTCTAGTAGTCATGTATGGATGTGAGAGTTGGACTTTAAAGAAAGCTGAGTGCCGAAGAATTGATGCTTTTGAACTGTGGTGTTGGAGAAGACTCTTGAGAGTCCCTTGGACTGCAAGGAGATCCAACCAGTCCATTCTGAAGGAGATTAACTCTGGGATTTCTTTGGAAGGAATGATGCTAAAGCTGAAACTCCAGTACTTTGGCCACCTCATGCGAAGAGCTGACTCATTGGAAAAGACTCTGATGCTGGGAGGGACTGGGGGCAGGAGGAGAAGGGGATGACAGAGGATGAGATGGCTGGATGGCATCACGGACTCAATGGACGTGAGTCTGAGTGAACTCCGGGAGTTGGTGATGGACAGGGAGGCCTGGCGTGCTGCGATTCATGGGGTCACAAAGAGTCAGACATGACTGAGCGACTGAACTAAACTGAACTGAGGCTGAGTAAAGCATCTGTGGGCGTTGTCTCTTTGCCCATTATCGCAGGCATGTGCAACAGGTAGGATCATTTGTATCTTACAGATGAGGGAGGTTCAGAGAGGTTGAGTTACTAGCACACCAGAGGCAAAGTTCAGATTCCAGACTAGATAAGCTGTCTGTCTCTAAAGCCTGTGTTCACCACTGGGCCAGAGTGGATCGGACGAAGTTTTTATCCTCAAGCAGCTACTAATGCAGTCAGCTCCTTCTTCAGGTATTTCTGAGGATCTCCTTGCAGCCTGGAGCCCTCTCCTGTTTCTCCAGATGAGGAGGCTGGTGCTTGGACAAGGTGCGAGTTTTGTCAAAACAAAGGGCACAGGACACTGGCGTCAGAGTGAGGATTGGAACCAGGCAGGGCCTCGTTCTTCCCCACTGGCTGCCTCTGTCTCCAGCCTGGCTCTGGGATTTCTTCCTTGGGTTCTTGTCTCTGAAAGTGGGACAGACCCCAGTGGCCTCCTGCCTTCCATCCGCCAGCTCTCCTTGTTTATGTCCATGTTAATGGGCCTTTGCAGGCTGGCCCAGCTGCCGGGCGCAAGCCAGCGAGCCACCTGGAGCCGCGTCTGCCATGGAATGTTTACGGTGCATGGAGCCGAACCGAAACAACATCCATCTTGTTGACTGGTCCCAAACACTGCGCTCATTCACAGCCTGCCCGCTGATGGGGTCCCTGTGCTTGGCTGGGAGCTGTCACAGCTCACCCGGCAAAAGCTGGCAGTGAGATGGGTGAGAAGAAAGCAGGAGGGCTTTGGGGAGATCACACCCTGAGCCCAGGAGGGTCCCCATCCCAGTTTCTATTCACCCTATCCTGTAACCGGATACATCTGTTAGGACGGTACACTGTGACGTCAGGGTTGGTTTGAAGAAAAGATGCTGGGCACTGAGCTGGCATGAGGAGCGCAGGTTAGGGCTCGCCATGGGCCTCAGTGAGGCTGGATGAGATCATCTGGGTACACATGAAGTGCCGTGTCCTGGAGGCTGACGGCCTAGCCCTCTGGAGACAGCTGGGGCTGTACCCCAGACAGACCTGGCTTGAATCCGGGCATGGCTCTCATCACCTTCCAGACTCAGTTTCCTTGTCTCTCAATAACTGCTACCAGAGCTTATGGGAGGAGCTTGAAGACACACTCGTAAATGAAGTTGTCCTTGAGTGTCGCATTTTTGCCAGACACTATAGAGAGTGTTACCCTCTCCAGCTCCTGTAAGAGGTAGGAGCGAGGTGCCATGGGGTGAATGCCTGATGGAGACTCCAGAGAGCTGGGTTTGGTCCTGACTTGGCCACTGGCTGTGTAGATCTGGACAAGCCCCTTGCTTTCTGTGGGCCTTGGCTTCCCTTTTCTGTAAAACAGGAGGCTGATATTAGATGGTCTTTCAGGGCTGTTTTAGCCCTAACGTATTACAGGAGAGAGATGAGGGAGGCTCCGCAGTTCGTGTGTACTTCCTTCCCCCCTAGGAATGGGCCCCCTGGACCTGTGAGCAGCCCTGTGGTGGGGTGTGCAGCAGTCACTGTAGCCTGCATGAGGACACTCATCTGGAATCACCAGCCCTGGGACTGAATCCTAGGTCCATTTCTTTTGGAGTGTGTTACTCAGGAGAAGTCATTTCACCTTTTTGGGCCTCAGTTTCCTCATCTGTAAAATGGACTAATTGATCGATTTGACAAGACTGTGGAGAGGCTTGGATGGAAAAGCACAGTGCTCTGCCCTCCAAAGTCCGGACACAACACTTACATCAAATGGTAAGGGATGTGGCGGGGCGGGGGGGTTGATCCCCAGAGTGCCTGGGGGCAGCCAACCATGTAAGGGGAAGGTGGCAGAATCAGGGAAGGCTTCATAGAGGCAGTGACCATGCTGGAGGAAGGGTAAAGGAAGGCAGGTATGCTCCCTCATCCTTGTGCAGGAAAGGGATGGATTTCCGTCCTGGCACAGACCCATCCCAGAGTCTTTTCCTTTGAAGGGTGCAGGTCACTCACTAGATTCTGGGCTCCTGAGGGAAACGCCAGTGTCTGGCTCGCCTCTGTGTCCTCGTGCCCGGGCCTGGCACAGGATCAGAGGGTGGACCAGTGCTCTCTTCAGCCTATTTCTGAGAAAGCCTTGGATTCCTGTGGGAAGTGGCAGGCATATCAGGCAGTGAGGAGTCTTGAATGCTAGGGCTGGTGGGAGGGAGAAGTCAGAAGTCCTATTTAAGACCAACCCCTCCTCCAGGTAATGAGGCCTCTTGAGAGGTGTTCATGATCGCTCTCTGGGATGGGAAGAGAACAGGAACATTTAGAGACACCTCCAGTCCACAGCAAAGGCAACTGAGACCCAGGGGCTGGGGGCTGCCCAAGACATATAGTGAGTCTTCTGGGAATCCCAGAATGCTGGGTTGGCCTTCCCTGCCTGGCAGGCCTTTCTCTGGACTCTTGACCTGAAGTATGGGAAGAGGGGTTGGGACTAAACTTGGGGGCAACTGGACCAAACTTGGGAGCACTGATTCATTCATATTGGATAAGAACCCAGCTCCCTGTCATGGAGTGAAATGGGGCCTCGTGGTCCTTCCTTATTGACAACGCATGTTGATGACATGTCCCTGAATGGGCTGTGCCATCAGCCGTATCTTCCTAGACACTTACAGCCTCAAACATCAGAATAGGGTGGACCTGCATGCACGGGGCAGCCCGGAGCAGAGCCTGGGCTGGGCCAGGGCTGAACCTGCAGTCTCTCAGCCCCTCACCGAGGCCTGCTCCTGTTTGGAATGAAAACACTGCGAGGTGCTGCTTCATGTTCCCTCCAACATGTTTTTGGAAATGTTCCTTATGTTTCCATCTCCCACCTCTCCAGGGAAATCAGTGGGTTTCAGCCAGTAAAGCTGTAATGGCTGGAGTGCGGTCTGTGACCTGGCCCGCACTCCTCCCTGTTCCCTACTCCCATCAGGGGCCTGCATCTTAGAGAAAAGGCCTCCTTCTGTCTTGATTTTCAAGGTAGCAGAGGTTCGAGTGTCACTCAAGGCCTTGTTCAGCTCTCCCCTTCAGACTGTCATTTGATGCACTTACATGTGGGCCGCACACACAGTGCAAAGTGAGCTATGACGGGGGCCTCATGGGGCGGTGGTCGTGCAGAACAAGTAGCGATGGATGCTCGGCTTGGCTGGGGGATGGCAAGGGCAAGGGCGGTACTTACGGGGCAGGTCTAGGGAGCTGCGGGCAGCTGGGCACAGCTGTCGGCTGACTGTGTGTTGGGAACCTTCGACAAAGGGGCTGGACAATGGGAGTGAATAGAAGGTACAGGCTTAGGTGCCGCCTGGCATAGGCACTCAGAAGGTATCTTGTGGGGTATTGGGAGCCATGAAAGGTTAGGAGCAGGGGAGACCAGACAGATGTTTGTGCTTTGGGAAGATCACCCTGGCTGGAGAGGAGAGGCTGAGTTGCATCCAGGTAAAAGTTGGTGGTGGTTTGACCTGAGGCAAGGTCAGGGAGGATGGGGAGGAGGGATGGGCTGAGAACTGTCAAGTGAGGGGCAAGTGGGCTGAGGGGGTGGAAGGAACTGGGTCAGGGGCAGAGCAGGAGAAGAGGAAGGTGTGGTGTGGGGGAGGAAGGGAGCAGGGAGGTGAGCCTGCTCCCAGGTCTTGAGCCTCTGCTCCCAGGCCTGGAAGACTCGCTTGTCTGAGACCCTCTGTCTGACCTGCCTCTCCTGGGGCTTCCAGGGTCAGCCTGACACCCCTCCCTCCCGCTGCCACCTCCTGCCCTCCGGCACAGGGCCTGGGCTGCCCACTTGCCTTCCCTGGAGAGCCCTGGTGGGAACCGTGAGCCTGCTTTCCTGGGGTCCTTTTGGGTTCAGGGCTGTCTGCGTGTCAGTGAATCCAGAAACAGGTCTTCAGGGCTGCAGAGTCAGACATCCTTGGCCGAATCCCAACCCCCATGCTCACCTCACTGTGTGACTTTGGAGGATGCCTCCCTTTCCCCACCTGGAAAACGAGGAGTTGGCCTGGTCAGTGGTTCTCAGCGCTTCCTCTTTCTAACAAGATCCTCTTTGTACTGCCTCCTTTATGCTGTTAAAATGAAATTTATAGATAATGGAACCCGTTAGCACCAAAAGTTCTTACAAATTCCATATAATATTTCAACTGTATCATAAAGGAGAAATGAAATGGAAGAAACCCTTAAGTCATCTGTGGTTTCCCATATAAGTGCCCAGAGAGGTTGTCAGTCACTCACACCTGGCATCCCTGACCAGACCTGCCGGCTACAGATGCAGAGACGTCACAAGCGGACTGACTGAGGGTGACGTCACTTGCTGAACTGGTGAACAACTGGTCAAGTTCCAAACAAAACACAGTACCAACTTTCCTCCATTTATGTGGTAGTTCCATTCCTGGAAAATTCAGTCTATGTGAAAAGCATGAAAAAAGTAATACTTTGTGTTTATGTGTAAAATGGAGCTGTGTTTTAGACTTAGATGACCAGGTTGCTTGTTTACAGATATTTTGAATGTCTGGAAGCATATTCACAAGTTAGTGTAGGGCTAACCCGCCCTGGGCAGTGAGTTGGCTCTTCCCTGGCTCCTCCTGACTAAATAACAGCGACTCCCAGTCCTTGTGACACCAGATCTCCCCCCAGAGATTTTCAGTGTGCCACTCCTCCTGGGGTGGAACCTCCACTCTGGAGAACCCCTGGCAGTGATGACTGTGGGTGGGCACCTTGTGCCCTGATGGATGAGAGTGCAGACTGGAGCACTGGCTGTGGGTCCCCAAGGAGGGCAGAGGAGAAGAGCAGAGAGCCCTGTGGGTTACAGCTGATCAGGGAGGGCTTCCTGGAGGAGGGACCCTGGGAGCCGAGTGGTTTCAGCACTGGGTCCCAGGAGAGGGGATTTTTCACAAGCCAAAGTAACTTCTATGACTTCCTTACTAGGTTTTGCCAGCCTTTCTGTCCACACTGTGGAACAAATGATCTTTCCCAACATCCTAGAAATTCTGAGCCTCTCCAAGGTATAAGGAACCGTTCTCACTGCTCCATGTGGCATCTCTGAATGCTCTTCTGAAGGTTGGGGCATCTTCCGCAGCATGGTGGTATTTTTTTTTTTTTTTTACAGTTAGAACAACGGATCCTTCCCCAACAGACCTGAGAAGAGGGAGAGGATTTTAAGGTGCTGATATCTTGCATGCCCTGACCTGCCTGCAGCCGCCTGAAGCTGGGGCATTTTCTCTCACTGGCTGTATATCTTCCTTCTTGCTTTGTAGGTACTTTTAGCAGTTTGGAGGGACATTTCATCTTTTGGGGGGAAAACTGATAATGGGCATAGGAGTTACCTAATTAGCTTGATTTAAGGGGAGGGAGTTTTTTATTAAAAAAGGCCAAATATGAAATAATAAATATATGCCTGACATAAACATTTATGGTCCTGTATTTACTGAAAAAACACAGATGGAATATGTTTGTCTTCAAGAAGTTTTTATAGATTTTAACAGCCTTTTCCTCTGGATTTCTTGTCATCCCATTACTCTCCTGTTGGGGACTTGGACAAAAACAAAGGGTTTTTGGTGACCCTAACTGTGCTTTCTGATGGTTTAGGCCAGGCAGGGACTCGTGTGGGCTTCAGGGCACCCAGGAAGTGGCAGGCCTTCTGACTGAGAAACATGGGGATTATACAACCTTGCAATCAGAGAATCTCCTTATATCTGATCTGTAACATCATAGAATATTAGAACCATAGTAATTTAAATGCTTAGCTGTATATAATTGCATCATCTCAGAATGAGAGAGTCATGGAACTTTAGAATCCCAGATGCATATAAAAATCTCTAATCTTAAATTTTGGAACCACGATGACTCAGTATGATGAAATGTAGAGTCTGAGAATTTTAGGGCATATCAGAGTTTATTTACTAGACCACCCTTCCCCCATCCCTGGGAAATACATGACTATGCTGAATACGAGCCATGCTCTCTTCTGGCAGCCTTTGAGTCCCTGCTTTGTGTGGCTGCTTCCTCACTCATTCAGGTTGAAGTCTGGTGTGTGTGTGTGTATGTGTGTTTCCTTGGGAACTCTAGCAGTCATTTACATCTAGTGTGCTGTGCTGTGCTAAGTCGCTTCATTCACGTCTGACTCCTTGTGACTCTATGGACTGGGGCCCACCAGGCTCCTCTGTCCATGGGATTCTCCAGGCAAGAATGCTGGAGTGGGTTGCCACGCCCTCCTTCAGGGGATCTTCCCGACGCAGGGATTGAACCTGGTGGGTCTCTTATGTCTCCTTCATTGGCAGGCTGGTTCTTTACCCCTAGCGCCACCCAGGAAGCCCACATCTAGTAATAGGTACAGCCTTTCCAGGGAAGGATCTGAGAGGAGGTGTGGAGGGTGGGAGGTGGGAGGCTGTGAGACTGCAGGAGGAGCAGGGAGAGAACAGAGGCTCCTGCAGAGCAGCGTGAGGAGAGGAAGCCATGGGTCCTGAGGACTCCCAGGGCTGTGCATCCCTCGTCAGCCATCTATGTCTTGTGAAAGCTCCTGTCTCCTTAGAGCTGTCGTCTTCTGTAAACCTTCAACAGGAAGGGTACCCAGGGGTCCTCTGGGCCAGCATCTGGGAGTACCCACTCCCCCGCTGCCCTGGAATTGCTGGTGGTGGACTGGAAGGGACAGGACCTGTTCACACACCCATGTGCTGGAGGATGGCCTGTGCCAAGTTGGGGCCGCAGTCTATCCCAGCTCTGTCTTTGGTCTATTCTCAAGGATGGATTTTGGCACAGTCTTTTCAGTTATTGAAACAATATGAAATATTTTGAAATATATAATACAGTGATTTTAAAAGATTTTAAAATTTATGTAGAGTAAAAAAATCACTAAAAAAAACTGTGTGTGTGAACAGTTTTGTGAGTTTTGACAAATGCAGTCATGTTATCACCATTACAATGAGGAATCAGAGTAATGCACTCAATCCCAAAAGGAAGGGAAGTTTTAGAAAGCCTTGCTTTGATAAAGCCACCTCTCTCCCTGTAGCTACTCTTTTTCTTTCAAAGTCTTTTTTCAACACGAAACTCCGGCATTCTTCCACACTGCCAGTTAAGTCTGGCTGCTCTTGCTGTCACGGTCCTGTGGCTTTCTGCTACATCGGTATGGACCTTCCCTGGTGGTCCAGTGGTTAGGATGCCATGCCTCCGTGCAGGGGGCTTGGGTTCGACCTCTGATTGGGGAACTAAGATCCCACATGCTTCACTGGGTGTGGCCCAAACAAACAAAAACAAAACAGCAGCAACAAAAAACGCAATGAAAAACAAACCAGCCTGGAGCCTCAGCAGGACTCTCAAGATCCTGCAGGCCGGCCCAGCTTCCCCATCACCCATCTCTCTCATCCTTGCTGGCTAGGCTCCAGTCACACCTGGCCTTCTTGTGTTCCGCCTCCGGAGAACACTCCTGCCTCGGGGCCTTTGTACCTGCTTCTCCCTATGTGAAAGCTCTTTCCCCAGGTATCTGAGTGGCTCCCTCGTTCCTTTCACCAAACCTCTGTGCAGATATCTGCCTCTTGGAGGAACCTACCCCAAGTGTCCTCATCTCTCTGCACTTTCTAGCTTGTTATCTGTAATTTAATTTACATTCATCCCCACTTGATATCGTAGTGTGCGTTTATGTTTTGACTTTTGAACATGTCTTCTCTCTGATCAGAATGTCAGCACCATGAGAACAGAGATTTTCCTTCCTCGTTCATCACTGCATTCCTGTGCCTTGTCCTGGCACAGAGTCGTCATTCAATAGACATATGTTAAATAGTGAATGATTAATATTTGATGTATTGATTTTCTGTTTTTTTTTTTTTTTTTTACTATCCAAGTTAATTTCAAGCACATGGAATTTTGAATCTTCTTCTTTTAATATAATTATTAAAAGTTATTTTCCTTTGTAATTAAAACCTTTAGTGAATCCAATAAAACCCATGATAAGATAGATACCTTGCAATAAGATGCTTTCATATAAAACATGAGTGGCCACTGTCTGTTGCTCCTGTTTTCTGTTCAGCCTCTTCACAAGAGAGTTCTTCTTTTCTCTGGAGGTTGCAGGGGATTAGGAGTTTAGGAAGTTACTGCCTCCTAACCCTCTGAGGTTTTCTTAGCTTCTCGTGTAGTGTGTACTTTGTGATAAGTGGGCTGTTTCTGACATATCTAATAAATGAAAACGTCTTTCCCCACATATTAACTGGAAAAGCCACCAAAAATACCATTTTAAACTTAACTGTAGAGTAACGGAGCTCTGCATTTTAAAGTAATTGAAGATTTTGGACCACCCTTAATTGCATTATGGTGGAATTTTACTATATTTAACAGCTACATAAAATTTCCACTAAGTAAGTTTACTATAGTTGATGTAATCATTTTTCTATTTATTGGATATACAGGCTATATCCTATTCTTTTCTACTATAAACGACCTTGAAACTGTTAAATTAACATGTTTTTTTAAAGTGAGAATACCCAGAGTGGTGAGAGTAGAAGGAAGCAGGTACTTTCTTGTACTACTGATGGTATATAATTGATACATTCCTTTTGGAAAGAAATGTGAACAGCAGATAGCAAAGTTCTTTAAAATTTTGCATATCCTTTGACTCAGCAGCCTCACATCTAGAAATTTATTCTAAAACTATAAATATGGGTGGACATGAAAACAGGTCTATAAGGACATTCATTATTTGATTGTTTCCAGTTTTAACCTGTTAAAACATTAATCCTAACTATGGAGGATAGATTATATAAAGTATGTACAATCATATAATGGAATACTATGCAGTCACTAAAATCATATGCTGGAAGGGGCTTTTTGCAAAGATTGAAGGCAAGAGGAGAAGGGAGTAACAGAGGATGAGATGGTTGGATGGCATCACCAACTCAATGGACATGAGTCTGAGCAAACTCCAGGAGACAGTGAAGGATAGGGAAGCCTGGCATGCTGCAGTCTGTGGGGTTGCAAAGAGTCAGACGTGACTTAGCGACTAAACAACAACATAGCAAATAAGCTTATATCAGACTAACACTTCCTCTGAATAAAATGTGAGACCCAACTGTTCGAAGGCATCAAAAACTACCAAAATAACCAGGACTTGAGGGACCAGTGCCCTGAAGAGAAAGGAATTATGCTGAGGTGGCTTTGACACTGTGCCGTTTCTTCCTTTTAGGCATTTGCCAGATTGCAGGTTGTATAGGACCAAGAGTCAGCTGAACGGAGCTTTCTGCAGCTTTACAATGCTGGAGATACAAAAAGGCGAGTTTAGGGCCACCCACAAAAATAGGCAGATTTTGAGGGGCCAAGATTCCATGGAGATAGGAAGTGTCAGGAGACGAGGTGAACATCCAGTGTCGCTTTTCCTTCCAAGATATTTGTTGATTCTTAAGTGGAATAGGCTGGTGTGGCTGAGAAATTGACACAGTAGCAGGGAAGTGACCGAGGAACTAAGCAAAGCTTTCGACAGCCTCAAATTCTGGGAAATTACGTTGAAGTTCAGTGTCAACCCAGGAAGAGGAGTCCTGCCATCAGCTGGGGTCTCAAGGGCAGCATCCTAGGAGAAAGGATGAGCCAGAAAGAGAGCAGCCTTTACAAAACCTAAAGCCCAGCTTTAAAACAGTGAAATTCTAGGCTGGATAAAGATGATCTTCCCCTCTTTTAACTGCGTTACAGAAACAAAAAGAAATTCTCTCTGGAGGAAGATTTCATTTGGGGCCTGTACAAATTTCATACACTATGTTGGATTCAGTCAGAAATTACCAGGGATACGAGGAGGCAGGACCAATGGGGGGAAAACATACAAAAACAGACTCACAGGTGGTCCACATGTTGGATTTATTGGATACAGGATTTAAAATAACTGTGATTAATGTGTTCAGTAACATAGATTACCAAATGGAGAATTTCGAGAGATATCTGAAAGCTATAAAAATTAATCAAATGGAAAACTTCAAACTAAAAAACAACAAAAAATTTAAGAACTCAAAAGATGGACTTAATGATTAAAAAAAATTTATTGGAGTATAGTTGATTTACAAGATTGTGTTACCTTCTGCTGTACAGCAAAGTGAATCAGTTATACATATATATATCCACTCTTCTTAAGATTCTTTTCCCATATAGGTCATTGCAGAGTATTAAGTAGAGCTCCCTATATACACTAGGTCTTTATTAGTTTTCTATTTTGTGTATATTGGATTGGCCAAAAAGCTCCTTTGGTTTTTAAATAAAAATAAGGGACACATTTTTCATTTTCACCAAAAACTTAATTGAACAATGTATTTACCATTTTGTTCCACTCCTGCCATTTTTAAGGCAATTTCATGATTCCATCTTCCCAAAACTTATCTTTTCCAGCAAACAACTATTCCAGGTATTTTACAGTCTTCCAGGCAATTGAAATTTTTTCCATTAAGGGAATTTTGTAAAGACCAAAATAAATGGGTATCTGAAGGTGCAATGTCTAGTGAATATGTTGTATGAATCAGAACTTCCCAACCAAACTGTAACAGTTTTTGCCTGATCATCAGATAACCAATGCCATATTGTGTTATCCTGATGGAAGATTTTGAGTTTTCTGTTGACTAATTCCAGACGCTTTTTGTCAAGTGCTGCTTTCAGTTGGTCTAACAGAGAGCAATGTTTGTTGGAATTAATCGTTTGGTTTTCTGGAAGAACTCATAATAGAAGGAGGACTCCTTTCCAATCCCACCATATACACAACATCACCTTCTTTTGATGAAGGTCAGCCTTTGGTGTGGTTGGAGGTGATTAATTTCACTTGGGCATGATCTCTTCCATTCCACATTATTGTACAGTATTCATTTTTCATCACCTATCACAGTTTGTTTTAAAAAGGGAACGTTTTCCTTATGCTTCAGTAGAGAGAATCACATGTGGAAATATGGTCAAGAAGGTTTTTTTTAGCTTAACTTAAAGTGAAAGTCGCTCAGCTGTGTCTGACTTTTTGTGACCCCATAGACTATAACGTCCATGGAATACTCCAGGCCAGTATTCTAGAGTGGGTAGCCTTTCCCTTCTCCAGGGGTCTTCCCAGCCCAGGGATCGAACCCAGGTCTCCTGCATTGCAGGTGGATTCTTTACCAGCTGAGCCACCAGGGAAGCCCAAGAATACTGGAGTGAGTAGCCCTTCCCTTCTCCAGGAGATCTTCCCAACCCAGGAATCAAACTGGGGTCTCCTGCTTTGTAGGCCGATTCTTTACCAGCTGAGCCACTAGTGAAGCCCCTGGCTTCAATTCTGTGAAACCCAGACATCAAAGTGATTAACACAACCAAGTTGGTGCAAATGATTTTCAGTGCTTGATTTGGATATTCTGAGTATGTTGGCTATCTCCTGTGTGGCATAACGTTGATTGTTCTCAATTATTGTCTCAATTTGATCTTTATCAACGTCAACTGGTCTACCCAATGATGGCGCATCATCCGGCAGGAAATCTCCAGCAGAAAGCTTTGCAAACCATCTCTGACCCATTTGATCAGTCACAGCACCTTCTCCGTACCCCCCACACATCTATTTTATGTTTCAGCTGTTGTCACCTTTCTTGAAATAATAAAGCGTAATATGCCAAAAATGTGGCTTGCTTTCTTCCGTCTTCAACATCAAAAGGACTACACAAAAATTTGCTGATTTTGGTGTGTTTTTTTAATGCACGCTGATATGACAGATGTCACAATGCAGTCTAACAAATTTGTTTCAAATGAAGTTAAAGACAATTAAGTGCTATTAATACTAGCCTGCTTAGGGAAAAAACTAAACAAACCTTTCGGTCAACCCAACAGTATTGTGTATATGTCAATCCCAGTCTCCCTATTTAATCCTCCCCCTTCCCCGCTGCCCCCCTCCCCCAGGTAACCATAAGATTATTGTCTGCATCTATGATTCTATTTCTGTTTTGTAAATAAGTTCATTTGTACCATTTTTTAGAAAAGATTCCACTTATAAGCAATATCCTACAATATTTGTCCTCTGCCTGATTTGCTTCACGCAGTATGACCATGTCTAGGTCAATCCATGTTGCTGCAAATGACATTATTTTGTTCTTTTTTATGGCCGAGTAATATTTTGTTATATGTATGTACCACATCTTCTTTATCCATTCCTCTGTTGATGGACGTTTAGATTGCTTCCATGTCCCGGCTGTTATTTAAATGGTGCTGCAGTGAAGATTGGGGTTCATGTATCTTTTTGAATTTTCGTTTTCTCTAGTGTATGCCCAGGATTAGAACTGCTGGATCATATGGGAACTCTAGTTTAATATGTTAAGGAACCTCCACACTGCTCTCCATAGTATCTATTCCTATCAACAGTTCAAGAGGGCTCCCTTTTCTCCGCATCCTCTCTAGCATTTATTGTTCGTAGATTTTTTTGATAATGGCTATTCTGACTGGTTTGAGTGATACCTCATTGTAGTTTTGTTTTGCATTTCTCTAATAAATTAGTGATGTAGAGCATATTTTCATGTGCTTTCTCGCCATGTGTGTGTCTTCTTTGAAGAAGTGTCTATTTAGATCTGCCCATTTTTGATTGGATTGTTTTTTTTTTTTGTTATTGAATTGCATGAGCTGTTTGTATATTTTGGAGATTAATCCCTTGTCAGTCGCTATGTTTGCAAATAATTTATCCCATTCTCTGGGTTGTCTTTTTGTTTTGTTTATGGTTTTCTTTCCTGTGCAAAAGCTTTTAAGTTTAATTTGGTCCCATTTGTTTATTTTTGTTTTCATTTTCATTACTCTAGGAGGTGGATCAAAAAAGATCTTGCTTCAATTTATGTCAGAGAGTGTTTTGCCTGTTTTCCTCTAAGGGTTTTATAGTATCCAGCCTTACATTTAGATTTGAGTCCATTTTGAATTTATTTTTGCATATGGTGTTAGGGAGTGTTTCCATTTCATTCTTTTACATGTAGCTGTCCAGTTTTCCCAGCACCACTTATTGAAGAGACTTTCTTTTCTTTATTGCATATTCTAGCCTCCTGTGTCATAGATTAGTTGATCTTAGGGGTGTGGGTTTATCTCTGGACTTTCTATCCGTTTCCATTGATCAATATTTCTGTTTTTGTGCCAGTACCATACTGTTCTGATACTTTGTAGTATAGTCTGGAGTTAGGGAATCTGGTTCCTCCAGCTCCACTTTTCTTTCTCAAGTTTGCTTTAGCTATTTGGAGTCTTTTGTGCTTCCATACAAATTGTGAATTTTTTTGTTCTAATTCTGTGAAAAATGCCATTGGTGATTTGATAGGGATTACATTGAGTCTGTAGATTGCTTTGGGTAGTATAGTCATAATATTGATTCTTCCAATCCGAGGACATGGT
The DNA here is from genome assembly GCA_006410675.1 of Oreotragus oreotragus. NCBI lineage: Eukaryota > Metazoa > Chordata > Mammalia > Artiodactyla > Bovidae > Oreotragus > Oreotragus oreotragus. The sequence continues at coordinate 499,880 of SJYX01007603.1, read as the reverse complement.
ATATCTCTCTATCTGTTTGTTGCGTCTTTGATTTTTCATCAGTATCTGGGTACAGGCCTTTTGCCTCCTTGTGTGCATTTGTGCACACTCAGTCTTGTCTGACTCTTTGCAAACCCATGGACTGTAGCCCTCTAGGCTCCTCTGTCCTTGGAATTTTCAGGCGAGAATACGGAGTGGATTGCCGTTTCCTCCTCCAAGGGATCTTCCTGACCTCGGGATCAAACCTGTGTCTCCTGCGGCTCCTGCACTGGCAGGCAGACTCTTTACCATTGTGCCACCGGGAAAGCCCTAGGATGCCATAATATGTATCTACAAATAGATATCCAGTTTTTGTCATTTGAGCACAATGCCTTGAATAAAGCATCCAATGGACTAGACATCACTGACAGTCACTTTAATCTCAATGTGTGCTTTTTAAAAAATAGTGAGCATTTATTTAGCTTTTGTACTGCCAGGTGGCTATGTTGAGTCCATTACATATCATTTGTATAATTCAATATCCATAGGGCACAAACGCATCACAAGATGTGTTTTGCAGTAAAAGACAAAATTAAGGCATGGTCCTTGCTCAGAAGGCTTACAGTCTGAAAGGCATTAAGATACAGGGGATATACTATAGGGACAGAAAACTTTATAAAAGATTTTCACATGAAAGATTTCCAAGTTTTTGGTGATTATCAATGAAATGCCTTAATGAAGGTTTTGGAATGATAATTAAAGAGAAGGTACATATTTGGATACTGTCAGAAAAGACTGATTTGGTTTGTTGGGTATAATGAACAAGTGATTCTCACCTGATGGCAAGACAATAATTCCCTGGGTATCAGAACAGTTTGGGCTGGAACAAAAAGACTGTGATTTTTCAAAATAAGATGGTACCTTCTGCCTTTGATTAAATTTCACTTCATTTATTTGAAAAAATTAAGCTAACATTGAAGGATTGCCTCCTTAGGTAGTGTTAGTCCTAGGTATTTTATTCTTTTATGTGATGGTAGATGGGATTATTTCCTTAATCTATTTTTCTGATCTTTCATTGTTAGTGTGTAGAAATGCAAGAGATTTCTGTGTATTAATTTTGTGTACTAACACTTTACTGAATTCATTGATGAGCTCTAATAGTTTTTGGTAGCATCTTTAGAATTTTTCTGTATATAGTATCATGTCATCTGCAAACAGTGACAGTTTTGCTTCTTCTTTTCCAGTTTGGGTACCTTTTATTTCTTTTTCTTCTCTGATTGCCATGACTAGAACTTTCAAAACTATGTTGAATAGAAGTGGCAAGAGTGGACATCCTTACCTTGCTCCTGATCTTAGAGGAAGGGCTTTCAGCTTTTCACCATTGAGAATGATTTTAGCTGTGGGTTTGTTGTATATGGTCCTTATTACGTTAAGGTGGGTTCCCTCTCTGCCCAGTTTCTGGCTTTCCTGGTGGCTCGGATGATAAAGAATCCTCCTGCAGTGCAGGAGACCCGTGTTTGATAACTGGGTCAGGAAGATGCCCTGGAGAAGGGAATGACTACCCTTCTAGTATTCTAGTATTCTTGCCTGGAGAATGCCAAGGGCAGAGGAGCCTGGCAGGCTGCAGTCAGATTGCAAAGAGTCAGACACAACTGCACGATTAACACTTCACTTTCAGTTTCCCTCTATGCCCACTTTCTGGAGAGTTTTTATCACAGGGACTCAATAGGTTAGATGCTGTTAAAGAGAAGATTGATTAATTGGAAAATAGGTTATTAGACAATATCTAGACAGCACATGAAAGTTAAAAAAGGATGAAAAATTCATGAAAGAGCATAAAAGAAATATAGAACATAGTGAATAGGTCTAACATACGTTGTTGCTTCAGAAAGATAGATAATTGGCAAAAGTAATGTCTGAGTGATGATAGCTAGTAATGTTTCAATATGGACAGTTTTACATAGAGGAGTGGAGGCTGCTCTTTCCTTAATGTCAGGAGAAGTTCCCAACTCGCATTTCGTGCCTGTCTCTGAACCAGTCACAGTGGCAGTGTGGCTGGGGAGATTAGAGTGTGCTGATTGGTTCAGACTTCTGTATCCTGCCCTAAAAACTGAACAAGAGCAAGGAGAGCAGACATTTATGCAGTACCCGCTGTATCCAGGTGCACTGTTCTTTGTACTTCACGTCTGGTATGTAAGCCCTTTTTAACTACATAATCTGTGGCACCGAGACGTTGAGTCATTTAACTTAGACAAGGTCACAGCTAGTGAATGGCAAAACCAGGATTCAGACCTCATCAGGTAGACCCTAGAATCTGTACTCTTATCTGCTATGTTATACTTTCTTAAGCCCCATAGATAGATGTGGAATTATGGGACCCTACTAGGGTGAGGAAAGGAGAGAATGCATACTAAATGTTATGGACTGGATGTTTGTGTCCCTCTCTTAATTCAGATGTTAAAGCCCTAACCTATAGTATGGCTGAATTTGGAGATGGGGCCTCTAAGGAAGCAATGAAGGTTAAATGAGGTCATGATGATGAGGCCCTGATCCAGTGGGATTATGTTCTTATAAGAAGAGACACAGAGCACATGTGAGTAGCTCCCTCTCCTCCCCCCTACCTCCATGCAAGCACTAGGAAAGGCCATATGAGGGACATAGTGAGAAGGTGCCTGTCTGCAAGTCAGGAAGAGAGCCCTCACCAGAAACCAAATCAGCGGGAACCTTGATCATGGACTTCCAGCCTCTAGAAATGTGAGAAAATAAATTTCTGTGTTTTAAAGCACCCAGTCTATGATATTTTATAATGATCGTCCAAGCAGATGCATACAGTAGGAAAACAATCAGCCTGCATTGACCCTAAATCTCTTAATGATATGGAGCAATGTCCGGGTCAAAACTGCCTTCCAAGTCTGAGAGAGCTGGGCTTTCTTTGTGATTCCACCTTTCAACAGATGCATGACCTTGGGCAAGCCACTTAACTCTTCCTCTGGAAAATGGCATTAGTAGTTCTGGCGTGAAAAGAGCCTGGTACTGTGCATTGCACGTAATGGGCGCTTCGTGAACTTTAATATTCATGATGCATTACTAAATGAAAAAAGTGGAATATAAGAAAATAAACATATCATTCTTTTTGTTAAAAAAAATTACATGAATCTTAGGGAGATGCCACAGAGGTTTATGTGAGGTCATGCTCATGTCTGTTCTGGCTCTGTGGTTTTTGACTGTTTACATGATGTTTATTTTCTCCTTGTTGCCTTGGTACATTTTCTAATTTTTTTCTATAGCAAATATGTGCTAATTTGATAGCAATAAGAGAGTCTGAGGGGCAACTTGTTATATATCTGCTTATATACTTACCTGCACCTCCATGTGCAGCCAGCCTTGGGCTGCTCAGTTCCTGGCCCTGGATGGGACAGAGTTGCAGGCTTGCTCTGCTTTCTCTGCAGCACCATCCTGAAGTGAGCATGCTCAGGTTTTACTGGCCCGAGTCCCCATAAATCTAGCATAGATTTAAAGGGGAATTTATGGAGTTTTTTGTGATCTAGGGTAAGAAACGCTGGGCGGCCATAAGCCAGGTATGAGGCCTCAGGCATCAGGCTTGATAGCTCCAGGGGCCCTGGCAAGGTTACAGGCTCCCTGATGGGACCTGCAGCACCCCAAGAGGGCTCAGAATTGAGTAGCCCATTCTGCAGGGCTTTTGAGACTGGAGAAAAAGCTCAGATGTCTGCCTTCCTACCTCTCCTCTTTCAGAAGGTCTCACTTCCTGCTGATTTCTAGGCCTTGGGTTTGATGAGGTGGGAAAAGAGGGGAAGACCAGGCAGCGTGGAGGAAGAAGGGCCCCTGGGATGCAGATACAGCACCAGCTTGGCTTCTGCTGAGCACCCTTAGAGAGCCAGCACTCACCTGGGCCTGAGAATGGAATCTGGTGTCCCCTGCTGTTTGGGGCCCCTGGTCCCCCTTCTGCTTGGGCCTGCCACTCCCACTACTCACAGGGGAAGGCTGAGGCTCGGAGATGGGACGACAGAGCCCAGACTTAAGACCCTGTTGGCCTGAGGCTACCCTCTGTGGCCACTGGGGTGCACTGCCCGGGAGAACAGGCTGCTGTTGCTGGAGACACATCACCCCACGGAGGCTGCGACTGTGTGTCCCCACCTGTCAAGAAAGCAAGAGAGAGACTTTCACTAAAGTACTGGCTACACTGGCACCACACCTCTATGTCTATTATCTCATTTACTCCTCACATAAGAGCGGAGATTCTTATTCCTGTTTTACAGAAGAAAGAATTGAGGCTCAGAAAAGCAGGGTCAAGCAGCCAGCAAGTTAATGATAGAGCAAGGACTTCAACCTAGGTGTGTGTGTGTGTGTGTGAAAACTTGTTCTGTTTCCCCAAGTCACAGTGTCTGACATAAAGTAAGCATGAAAGAGAACTTTGGACAATTGTTCTAGCCTCCCATTCCCCGTTGCTTCGTAGCACCTCCTGTGGGTCTAACCGTGTGCTCAGAGTGAGGGGAATAGCCCTGGTGGGGCCAGGTGTCAAGAGAACCTGCTTGCTGTGTGACTGGGACCAGCCTCTCCCCAGTCCAAGCCCCTGTTTTCTCTTCTGTGTGTGAAGAAAGTTGGACAAAACCATTTGTCAAGACACACTGACATTCAGCAGTTCTAGAGCTCCAAGACCCTTGTCCTGAAGGATTTCACAGACTCTAGGGGAGGCTGGGCTTTAACTGTATGTAAAAGCATCAATGTGGAGGTGTAGATCAGAATCTTGCAGACCCCACCTTGTGGTGATGTTGTTGAGATTTAGAGATCAAACTGATGCTGATGCTGAAGCTCCAATACTTCAGCCACCTGACAGGAAGAACTGACTCGTTGGAAAAGACCCTGATGCTGGGAACGATTGAAGGTAGGAGGAGAAGGGGACAGCAGAGGATGAGATGGTAGGATGGCATCACTGACTCAATGGACATGAATTTGAGTAAGCTCCAGGAGTTGGTGATGGACAGGGAAGCCTGGCATGCTGCAGTCCATGGAGCTGCAAAGAGTTGAACACAACTGAGCGATTGAACTGAACTGAACTGGGGGATCAAATGTGTCAAGTATTTGGCAGATGCTAGGTTAGGTGCACCTTAACTGGCAGCTATTTGCAGGGACTGACCTGTGCAGAGGTGGGGGAGCTTGGGGAGAGAAGAAAAGACCAAAGAACATTCCAGAAGTAGATGCACTTCTACTGAGCTTTGGGGGCTCAGAGGGACTTGGAAGGCATCAGGCACCCTGAGTGGAGGGCAGGGGAAAATGCAGCGTGGCAGCAAAGCATTGTGGGAGTGGGAGGTAATGCCCAGATAGGGGGTGAGTCCAGGCTGTGGGGACCCCCAAACAAGGCTGAAGGCACCTTCATTTATCAGATGCCACCAAGGGCTGGCCCTGCAGTCAGAGCAGACCGTGGTTTTCATGTCATCAGCTCCCTCCCGTAAAATGCTCCTGTGTTCTAGATGTTCAGTTCAGTTCAGTCGCTCAGTCGTTTCCGATTCTTTGAGACCCCATGAATCGCAGCACGCCAGGCCTCCCTATCCATCACCATCTCCCGGAGTTCACTCAGACTCACGTCCATCGAGTCCGTGATGCCATCCAGCCATCTCATCCTTGGTCGTCCCCTTCTCCTCCTGCCCCCAATCCCTCCCAGCATCAGAGTCTTTTCCAATGAGTCAACTCTTCGCATAAGGTGGCCTAGATGTAGAAAGGTCTAATTGTAAAGCCCATCTCTAACTGCTGCACTAGATTGGGGTCAGTATGTTACAGTCCAAGAGCCAGTGAACTCTTCTTCTCAATAAAGTTTTATTGGCACACAGCCCAATCTTCTGTTTACTTGTTGTCTGTGGCTGCTTTTCACAGTAAAACAGAGTCGAGTAGTTGTGGCAGAGAATGTATGGCCCGTAAAACTTAAGATATGTACTGTCTTGCCTATTACAGAGAAAGTTTGCTATTTGAGCTTGCTGTGTGAGCTTGGGCAAGTTGTTTGCCCCCTCGGAGCCTCCCTGGCCAACTTCTGAGGGTTGTAGCAAAGCTCATAGGTGATGGCTGTGAAGTTCTTTATGGACCGTAAATTGCAGTACCCTATCCCTAGCCGGGCACCTGATGAGCACTAAAAGTCTCCTTGTCCATTAACAAGGAGCAGTCATGTAGGCCTTCCTAGACCCAGCCGCTGGCTGTTCCTGGGACAAGGAGGTAGCATCCGGGCCTGAGATGCTGAATGCATCATTGTCCCTCTCATGCAGCTTGGCAGTTTTCAGTGTAAATTAAAATTCCTGTGGGGAGTCACCTTATATATGGTACCACTTTATAGCCAAGTCATTACGATAATTCACAAAATGCTGTGGTATGTAATGAGAGCCGCTTTCTGTGGATTTGCTGGCTGTGACCTCATTCAGACTGCCCAGTCCTACGTTTGGTGGCACCTCAGCTTTGGGGGCTTGTCCTTCTGAGCCTGGTCTCAGGGTCATCCATGCCTGACCTTCCCGGGGTCATACTTCTCATACAGGGCCCTGCCTCCAGCTCTGTCCTGAGCTCAAGGATAAATGGAAGAAGTAGTTCTTATTGTTATCAGTGTTGGCAAGTGCATTGGGTTCGTAATCTCACTTAATTGTCCTTGCAATCTTGTGAGGTAGGTGTTAGTACCATTTTACAGATGAGAAAACTGAGACTTGCAGAGGAAGCCAAACCAAACTCTAACCTAGGCTGGGGTGTGCCAGTCCAGGTTCGCTATGGATTTTCTGTGTGACTAAAGCAGGTCCTGACCCTCTCCGAGCCTCAGTTTCTTCATCTGTTAGTAAAATAGACAGTCGCTCAGTCCCAGGCCTGACATTCTAGATTTTCTCATCAATTTGCAAAAATAAAGAGGATCCTGTCACCCTCCAAGCCTCCAAAGAAGCTTCATTTATGTGGGGAGAGCCAAGCCCGAGGTCTGTTTGTGGCTCCCTGTGGTACAGAGGGAGGCATAGCTTCTGGGTGCCAGTCCCTTTTCAGGGTACCCACAGCCACCTCAGGGCAGTGGGGCTGATGTGTCCCTCTCATTTCCCTGCCTTCCCAGAGAAGGACACCACCCCTGCTTCCTGGAGACACACAGTAAGCCAGGGTAGGCCCTGTGGTGCCCTTGGGGACAGAGAGGAATGCCAACAGGCAGGAGGGTGGGTGGTGGGAGGGTTGCAGAGTGACAGTAACCACATCTTTCCAGTGGTGGCAGCGTCTCTGGGACACAGCCTCTGCTTTAATTTCTAGGTTTTGAGAATGCAGGTGGCCTGGAGCAGGATCTGGCACGGGTTTGGGGAGACCTGGGTTTGGACTTAGCAATTGCCATGTGACCTCAGGTGGCCACTTGCCAGCTCTGGTGCTTGTGTGTCCCTCTGTGGGGTGGGGAGGCCAGTGCTTTCATCAGGGTGCTGTGAGGGTCATATAAGAGCAGGGCTTGAATAGACTCGGAGCCCCGAGCAGTGCCAAACTGTGACCAAGGGGCTCCTTCCTCTTTCCCTCCCTTTATTTAGCGTAGGAAAGCTTCTTACTGTGTCCAGTGGAGAAGCCAGTAGTACCCAATTGTTGGGCTAGTAATGACTGTTTCTTCCCCCGAGAGGTGATTGGTTTATATCTCAGCTGAGCCCCTTACTCGCTGTGTGACCTTGGGTAACCCACTAAATTTCTCTGAGTCTTTGTCTGAGATGGAGTGGTCTTGCCACGTGGCAGAGTTGTTGCAAAGAATGGAGTTTAGGAGCCGTTGTAACGGCTGTACTTTGACTTCCCCAGGGGCTCCGCAACATGATCTTACTGGAGTCAAACAGGGAGGATGCTTGCTTCGGAGTCCACGGTTGTTGATCAGTTGCCTGAGAGGCAACAGGGCAGGACTTGAGCTTTGAAGTCTGAGGGATCTGGGTTTGTGTTGTGACCCTGCCTCTTACGACCCCAGCGCCTAGGGGAAGGCACCCAATCTCCAAATCTCAACTTTTCTCATCTGGAAAATGGCGGTAGAGTCCACCTCACAGGGATGAACATTTCAAAGAATCGACTGTTCTTGGTAATCAAGTGGGAAGGTTTCATGAATAGGACTTGATACATGCTGGGCTGCTGGGCACCTTCCGGGGCCCTGCCTTCTGTCTCTCCACATATCTTCCTGTGGGAAGGAGGAGCAGGTAATTCGGAGAGGGTAGGTTACCCAGCAGGCCTGTTGGGGAAAGAACCTCAGAACCACATTCTTGACTCAAAGGCTCTGGAAGAAGGACCCTGGCAGAACAGCCCCACGTGACGATGAAGCTGTCTTTGTGCCAAATGCTATTAATGGTCATAAAATTATCCACAGCTTTCTGAGGCTCAGTCCCAGGGTTTGCCTCAATGGGACAATAAAATCACAAGCAGAAATGATGCGGGAAAGGCGGAGACCGCCAAGCAGAGACAGAGTTAAATGAGTGGCAGCCTGCTCTCATTAACTCAGGCCGTTCACATTTGTTACCAGGGATTTCTTTTTAATTAAAAAACGGCCAATTTATTAAAAAATAAGCTTGTGAGGGGCTGGCCAAGCAGCAGCCAAAGCCAGCGGGAGTGAGGTTTCCTCACAGCAGGACGTTGGCCAGTTCTCGGGCTGAGAAAGTGACCAGAGGGCTCGCTTCTGAGGACATGCTTGTCTGGAGACGCACCAGCTGCCCTGGGACCTGGAGAGCATTGCATTCTCACCTGCAAACAGTAAAGAGCTTGGCAGGTGAATGCCTGTGTCTGCTGGAGCTTTGGGCACACGGCAAGTTAGCACTGAGGGTGTGGCCTTCTGTGAAAGGGCTGCCTTGGTGACGGACAGGGTAGAATTAAGCTTGGGGGAGCTGGATCCTTGAGAATGAGGTTGGACTTTTGTCACTCTGAAAGGCCACTTTTTATTACATAGGGATTAAAACATGGGGTTTGGGTCTGATGGGCATGAGCCAGAAGTCCAGCCCATACTGTTACTAGCTGTGTGATCAAGTGAGCAGTTTAGCCTTCCTGAGCCTCTGCTTTCTCCTCTGTACAATGGGTATAACCGTGATCTCTCCCTGCAAGGGCAGTAGAAGGCCCCAATGAGGCAGTGGAGTGAGGGTCTGCGCATACTGCTCAGCAAAGGGCACTTCTTTTGTCCTTGTCCTTAAACTTTCGGGCTAACTGTGCACTGATAGCAGCTCTTTTCCCATCTTAATGGTTTATCTTGCTCAGTGTTGATAGTCCCTAGACAGTCCTTGGGCCTGTTGTTGTTTAGTCACTAAGTCATGTCTGATTCTTTTGTGCCGCCATGGATTGTAGCCCTCCAGTCTCCTCTGTCCATGGAATTTCCCAGTCAAGAGTACTGGAGTGGGTTGCCATTTCCTTCTCCAGGGGATCTTTCCAACCTAGGAATCAAACCCACATCTCCTGCATCGCAGGAAGATTCTTTACCCCTGAGCCACTGGGAAGGCCCCCTTGGGGCTGTTAGTAATGTTTTATCCCCTCCGTCAGACACTCTGTACTTTTCAGAATGCTGTTGGACGTTAAGAGCACTCTCCACTCCTGGTACCCCACTTCCTGGGCACCCACGCTTGCCTAGGGGCTCTGCACCTCAGCTCGCAACACCTGACAGGATCTCTGGATAACTTGCACGGCTGTCCCCGTTTTGTTACGGTGGGACTCAGCCTTGGGGAGGGACTTGTCTGAGTCACAGGCTTGGTTGGGGGCAGGAGGGGCTCACATGGGGCTCACCAGGCCCTGAAGCCCATACCCTTTCCTCCTTTGCATAACCCTGCCAAATGACTGGGTGGAAAGTTCAGCGAGACAGGCTTCAGATTAACCCTCATCACACTCTAAAAGAGGAAACTGAGATGCAGGGGGGCAATGGACATGTAGCAACCATGCCTAACATTCGTTTTCCTTTATATAGTTTTTAAGGGCTTTCTGTAGATTTCAAGGGGCTTCCCAGATGGCAGAGAGGGAAAGAATCCACCTGCCAATGCAGGAGCCACAGAAGATGCAGGTTCAGTCCCTGGATCAGGAAGATCCCCTGGAATAGGCAACGGCAACCCACTCCAGTAGGTAATCTTGCCTGGGGAATCCCATGGACAGAATAGCCTGGTGGGCTACAGGCCATAGGACTGTAAACAGTTGGACACGACTGAGGATGCACATAGATTTCAAGACTAATTGAGGCAGATCTACCTCAGTTTGTCTCCTTAAAAATCCAGGAGTTGGGCACAGCAGGGCCTGTGATAGCCCATCAAAAAACCATGGAGATAGAGAGGTGTGAATAACTGTGTCCTGTGCCTCTGTGGAGTAACGCAATTTGGAGAACAACGTGCATTGAGCTTTGGTGATAACAAGAACACATGCTGCTTAGTGAGCACCTCCTCTCTGACCTACAAGTGTCGGTGACACGCACCCATTGGGCACCCAGCCTCCGCTGTGGCCATGCATTTTGTTAGATAAGTGCCAGGATCCTAGATTGTCAACTCCAAGAGGCAGGAGTGTGTGTGTCTAGCCCACCATGTCTCGTACGTTGTAAGTGTCTCGTACGTGGTAAGTGTTCTGTGTCTGTATGAAGATGAACAGTTACCTGCTGGAGCTCAGCATCTGCATCTGAGAACTGGGGCTTTTAGTATAGACCCCGTTGGTGATTATGGGAATTAACAGGGGTCCCCAGTGCCTAGTAAAGCGGAGGTTCGGGTAGTATTGCTCAAGGGGCTCTGTGCCACATGTACCCCAGTGACTGCCCTGCACCCACACCTTCTACAGGCCGTCCCCACTCACTTTGTCTCCACCTGTCTCTCTCTGCGTAGTGAACGGGAGCTACGGCCACTGCACTCCAGGCTCGGAGAAGAATCTGCTGGATCTGGACCTTGCCGAGGGCCCTGGCCCCACCTGCCGCCAGGGCCTGTTCCTCCCTGCAGGAAGCTCGCCACCCCGGGGCCACCCCCTCGCCTGCGAGAGGCTGCTGCATTTCCCCCACCCCAGCAGGTATGTGCTCCAGCCCCATGTATCAGCTGCCTTCTGTAGACAGTCCCTAGGTCCCACAGACCTAGGGTTTCCTAAGTCTCACCTGGCTCATGGGACACACAGGGAGACTGAGGCATGGGAGGGCTGGAGACCAGCTGGAGCCCGTGAGGCATGTGGATAGCTGCCTGGTCCAGGCTCCACACCTCAGCACTGCAGCGCCTCATGAGACATAGGAATGATCTTCCTGAGGTGGGTTTCCCCATTGCAGAAGCTGAGCTGACTGTTAGAATCAGTCATTTCAGAAGAATAAGATTCAGAGGATGATAGAGAAGTTGGGGAGGGAGACCCCAGCTCAGGGTTCATGCACACTATAGGGTCCATCCTGGACTGTTCCTAGAGCAGAGAGGAGTTCCTCCATCTACACGTCCCTTTCCCCATAGAACTCTGCCAGGTAACCATCATTCAATGCTGGCACGTTTCCAGTGATGTGTACCTCTGAACAGATATTCCATCAGATTGCATATTGGACTGAACTCTGCCTCCTGAGACTTCTCCAAGGGTCCTAACCGCATTGCTATGCCTTCTAGTTTGCTGACAGGCAGAGACTAACCCCAGAGAGGCCTCTGCACCCACCCACTCAGCCCCAGGGCCCTCACCCACTGCCTGGGGCTGCTCTCCTGGGGCCTGTCTCACGGATCAGAAAGTCTAAAACTGGCCCACTTGCCCATTTATAGCTGGTTCCTTCACCAATCATTTATCAAGCCCCAGTTCTGTGCTGGGCATCATGGTTCATGCTGGGGGTGGGGGTGCCTTGGTGAAGGAAGTAAAGATCTCCCCAACAGAGTTTACTTTTCAATGAGAGCTCCATGATGCGAGAGAGTCCTAGTTAGCAGGGGGCTTATTTTTCTCACATGGAACCATTTTCTTTGAGACTATAGGCTCTCTGTGGCTTTCTTTGATATCAGTGAGACTTCTGATTTACATGAGTGTATTAATCTGCTTGTGTAACTCAGTGAAGCTATGAACCATGTGTGCAGAACCACTCAAGATGTATGGGTAATAATGAAGAGTTCTGACACAGTGTGATCCACTGGAGGAGGGAATGGCAAACCACTCCAGTATTCTTGCTGCGAGAATCCCATGAACAGTATGAAAAGGCAGAAGATACGACATAAGAAGATGAGCGAGCCCCACCCACCTCAGGTCAGAAGTTGTCCAGCATGCTACAGGGGAAGAGTGGAGGGCAATTAGTAACAGCTCCAGAAAGAATGAAGTGGCTGGGCCAAGGTGGAAATGACACTCAGTGGTGGATGTGTCTAGTAATGAAAGTGAAGTCTGATGCTATAAAGAACAATACTGCACAGGAAACTGGAATGTTACATCCATGAATCAAGGTAAATTGAACGTAGCCAAGCAGGAGGTCATGGCATCTGGTCCCATCACTTCATGGGAAATAGATGGGGAAACAGTGGAAACAGTGTCAGAATTTATTTTTTGGGCTCCAAAGTCACTGCAGGTGGTGACTGCAGCCATGAAATTAAAAGACACTTACTCCTTGGGAGAAAAGTTATGACCAACCTAGATAGCATATTCAAAAGCAGAAACATTACTTTGCCAACTAAGGTCTGTCTAGTCAAGGCTATGGTTTTTCCAGTGATCAGGTATGGATGTGAGAGTTGGACTGTGAAGAAAGCTGAGTGCCGAAGAATTGATGCTTTTGAACTGTGATGTTGGAGAAGACTCTTGAGAGTCCCCTGGACTGCAAGGAGATCCAACCAGTCCATTCTGAAGGAGATCAACCCTGGGATTTCTTTGGAAGGAATGATGCTAAAGCTGAAACTCCAGTACTTTGGCCACCTCATGCGAAGAGTTGATTCATTGGAAAAGACTTTGATGCTGGGAGGGATTGGGGGCAGGAGGAGAAGGGGATGACAGAGGATAAGATGGCTGAATGGCATCACTGACTCGATGGACATGAATCTGAATGAACTCTGGGATTTGGTGATGGACAGGGAGGCCTGGCATGCTGCGATTCATGGGGTCGCAGAGTCGGACACGACTGAGCTACTGAACTGAACTGAACTGAAGCAGGAGGTGGCAAGAGTGAACACTGGTATCTTAGGATTCAGTGAACTAAAATGGATGACAATGGAAACATTTAATTCTGATGACCATTACATCTACTACTGTGGGTAAGAATTCCTTAGAAGAAGTGGAGTACCCCTCCTAGACAACAAAAGAGTCCAAAATGTAGTACTTGGGTGCAATCTCAAAAATGAAAGAATGATCTTGTTTTGTTTCCAAGGCAAACCATTTTACATCACAGTAATACGAGTCCATGCCCCAACTACTAATGCTGAAAAAGCTGAAGTTGACTGGCCCTGTGAAGACCTACACGACCTTCTAGAACTGACACCAAGAAAAGATAACCTTTTCATCATAGGGTATTGGAATGCAAAAGTAGGAAGTCAAGAGATCCCTGTGGTAACAGGCAAGTTTGACCTTGGAATAAAAAACGAAGCAGGCAAAGGCTAACAGAGTTTTGTCAAGAGAACACACTGGTTATAGCAAACACTTTCTTCCAACAACATATGAGACAGCTCTGCATGTGGACATCACCAGATGGTGAATACTGAAATTAGATTGATTATGTTTTTTGCAGCTGAAGATGGAGAAGCTCTATACAGTCTTCAAAAACAAGCCCTGGAACTGACTGTGGCTCAGATCATGAGCTCCTTATCACAAAATTCAGGCTTAAATAGACGAAAGCAGGGAAAAACACTGTACTATTCAGGTATGACCTAAATCATATCCTGTACGATTATACAGTGGAGATGATGGATAGATTTGAAGGATTAGTCTGGTAGACAGGGTGCCAGAAGAACTATGGACGGAGGTTTATAACATTGCATAGGAGGCAGTGGCCAGAACCATCCCAAAGAAAAAGAAAAGCAAGAAGGCAGAGTGGTTGTTTGAGAGGCTTTACAAATAGCTGAGAAAAGAAGAGAAGTAAAGGCAAGGGAGAAAAAGAAAGATATATTCAATATTCAACTAAATACAGAGTCCAGAGAATAGCAGGGAGAGATAAGAAAGCCTTCTTAACTGAACAATGCAAAGAAATAGAAGAAAACAATAGAATGGGAAAGACTAGAGAGCTCTTCAGGAAAATTGGAGAAACCAAGGAAACATTTCATGCAAAGACGAGCACAAGAAAAGGACAGAAACAGTGAGGACATAACAGAAGTAGAAGAGGTTAAGTGGTGGCAAGAATACACAGGAAAACTGTACAAAAAAGGTCTTAATGACCCAGATAACCACGATGATGTGATCACTCACCGATAGCCAGATATCCTGGCGTGTGAAGTCAAGTAGGCCTTAGGAAGCATTACTACGAACAAAGCTAGTGGAGGTGATAGAATTCCAGTTGAGTTATTTAAAACCCTAAGAGATGATCCTGTTAAAGTGCTTCAGTCAATGTGCCAGCAAATTTGGAAAACTCAGCAGTGGTCACAGGATAAAGAAAAGGTCAGTTCTCATCCCAACACCAAAGAAAGGCAATGCCCAAGAATGTTCAGACTACCACACAATTGCACTCATTTCACATGCTAGCAAGATAATGCTCAAAATCCTTCAAGCTAGGCTTTAGCAGTACATGAACCGAGAAATTCCAGATGTACAAACTGGGTTTAGAAAAGGCACAGGAACCAGAGATCAAATTGCCAACATTTGTTGGATCATAGAGGAAGCAAGGGAATTCCAGAAAAACATCCACTTCTGTTTCATTGACTATGCGAAAGCCTTTAACTGTGTGGATCACAACAAACTGTGGAAAATTCTCAGAGATGGGAATACCAGAAAGCCTTACCCGTCTCCTGAGAAACCTGTATACAGGTCAAGAAGCAACAGTTAGAATTGGACATAGAACAACTGACTGGTTCAAAGTTGAGAAAGGAGTACAGCAAGGCTGTGTATTGTCATCCTGCTTGTTTAACTTCTGTGAAGGGTACATCATGCACAATACTGGGCTGGATGAAGCACAAACTGGAATCAAGATTACTGTGAGAAATATCAATAACCTCAGGTATGCAGATGACACTACCCAAATGTCAGAAAGTGAAGAGGAACTAAAGAGCCTCTTGATGAAAGTGAAAAGAGTGAAAAAGCTGGTTTACAGCTCAACATTCATAAAACTAAGGTCATAGCATCAAGTCCCATCGCTTCATGGCAAATAGATGGAGGAAAAGTGGAAACAGAACAGATTTTATTTTCTTGGGTTTCAAAATCACTGCAGACAGTAACTGCAGCCATGAAATTAGAAGAGACTTACTCCTTGGAAGGAAAGCTATGATAAACCTAGACGGCGTATTAAAAAGCAGAGACATCACTTTGCTCACAAAGGTCCATATTGTCAAAGCTATGGTTTTTCCAGTAGTTACGTACAGATGTGCGAGTTGGACCATAAAGATGGTTGCGCACCGAAGAACCGATGCTTTCGAACTGTGGTGCTGGAGAAGGCTCATGAGAGTCCATTGGCCTGCAAGGGGATCAAATCAGTCAATTCTAAAGGAAATCAGTCCTGAATATTCACTGGAAGGACTGATGCTGAAGCTCCAGTGTTTCCCACCTGATGAGAGGAGCTGACTCATTGGAAAAGACCTTGATGCTGGCAAAGGTTGAAGGCAAGAGGAGAAGCAGGCAACAGAGGATGAAATGCTTGGATGGCATCGCTGACTCAATGGACATGTGTTTGAGCAAACTCTGGGGGATGGTGAGGGACAGCGAAGCCTGGTGTGCTGCAGTTCATGGGGTTTCAAAGAGTTGAACATGACTTAGTAACTGAATAAAAACAACAGTTAATCTGCTTGGGCGGCCATAACAAAACCCTTCAGATTTGGTGGCTCAAAGAAGAGACATTTGTTTCCTCACAGTTCTGGAGGTCCAGGATCAAGGTGTCTGCAGGTTTGGTCTCTCCTGAGGGTTCTCTCCAGGGCTTGCAGCTGCCGCCTTTTTGCTCCCCTGTGTCCTCACGGGGTCTTTTCTTGGTGTGTGCACCTCTGGTGTCTTGTCCTATTCTTACAAGGACTCCAGTCCTGTTGGATCAGGGCTTTGCCCTGTTTCCACATTTAACCTTAATCATCTCCCTAAAGGCCCTACCTCCAAATCCAGTCACACTGGGGGTTAGGACTTCAAGCTATGAGTTTTAAGGGGACGCATTTAAGGACGTGCTGAGGAGTAAGCAAGCATCTTTTAGACTTTGATCTGTGCATTGTTTGGCGACAGTCAAATGTATTTATCTGCTTGATTGTTCACTGAGGCTCCCCTGGCAGCATCTAGTTTGCTCAGTGAAATTCCTTCTATCTTATGGAAGAAGCTATGCTAACCTAGTCAAAGCTTAGGGAGGAGAATTTTTTTTCCTTTTTTTTTTTTTTCGGTAGAGATGATCAGAAACATCCTTTGTTATTTGGATGTCATTTGTCAGAGCACAGCAGAGTCTGTACCCAGGACCCTACACCAGCATCAGTCTGAGTCGCTGCTGCTTCTGCTGCTGGTCTGGCTCTTCCAAACTTCCTCATTTTCCTGAAGAAAGAGAGCCCCCAGCCCCCAGCCCACACCCAGCTGGGTCCTGTGCCTTCTCCCTCCCACTGGATCGCCTTGTGCCTTGGGGTCTCTCTGTTCATGCTGCTCCTTCTGATTCAAACAGATCAGGTTCAGATTCCTGCTCTCACTGCCCGCCTCTGAGGGCTGGGCACATTGCTTCATTCCTAAGTCAAACAGATGGTGGTGTCTCCCTTGAAGAATTTGGCCAAGCCTTCAGCAGATACGTGCATCACTGTATTGTTGGGATTCATGAGATGGCCCCCGGGAAAGCGGCTGGAGTTGTTCCTTCTTTCTAGGGCCCCGTGCTCGCAATTTCTAGAGACTGCGATGGGAATTGCCTGGGGTGACAAGGCTCAGCGGCAGAGCAGGGCCAGAACCACTGCCTAGCCTCATAGGGACAATGAGGGCAAGGAGAGGGGCTGCCTTAGCTGGGATTCAGAGCCAGGAGACCCTGGGGCCTGAGCTGACCCTTTCCTGCCTGATGCCATTCCAGGTTTTGCTGTTGATTATTCAGGTAACTTGCTTCCCTAGAGGCTCAGTGGTAAAGAATCCACCTGCAGTGCAGGAGATGTGGGTTCGATCCCTGGATTGGGACGATCCCCTGGAGGAGGGCATGGCGAGCCACTCCGCTACTCTTGCCTGGAGAATCCCATGGACAGAGGAGCCTGGTGGGCCACAGTCCATGGGGTCACAAAAGATTCAGGCATGACTGCGACTAGACAGCAGATTCGGGTGCCTCAGTCACAGAGCAGCACAGCTCTTCTCTTCTCTAATGTTGGCTGCTTTCACCTGGCTTTGTTGTTTTTTAATGTACTTGTTTTTAATTGGAGGATAGTTGTTTTACAGTGCTGTGTTGGTTTCTGCCATACATCAACATGAATCAGCCATAGACATACCCATGTCCACTCCCTCTTGAACCTCTCTTCCACCTCCCAGCCCTCTAGGCTGTCACAGAGCCCCAGGTCAGGCTCCCTGCATCACACAGCAAATTCCCACTGGCATCTATTTTACACACACTCTGTTTTTAAAGAGATTGCTCCCAACAGATGCTCATCTGGCTGCCCTTCCCCACCCATGCCCACCTCCGCCAGACCCAGGATCATGACCGTGCAAAGAGCACTATTGTTTTTAAGCTCCACAAAGTCATAACTTCAGATAAGATCTTTAAGCTACTCAGAGCTTTCTGCTGGCAATAATGGGCCCAGAGTCCCCAGCCCTGTAGATTGGGGGTATGTGTTTGCTCCCTCTGATTCTACCTGGTGACCGTGCTCTGGACAGCAGAGTTCCTGGGAAGGAAGAGAGGCCTCTGGTGAGTATAATTGGAGGATAGTTGTTTTACAGTGCTGTGTTGGTTTCTGCCATACATCAACATGAATCAGCCATAGGCATACCCATGTCCACTCCCTCTTGAACCTCTCTTCCACCTCCCAGCCCTCTAGGCTGTCACAGAGCACCAGGTCGGGCTCCCTGCATCACACAGCAAATTCCCATTGGCATCTATTTTACACACACTCTGTTTTTAAAGAGGTTGCTCCCAACAGATGCTCATCTGGCTGCCCTTCCCCACCCATGCCCACCTCCGCCAGACCCAGGATCATGACCGTGCAAAGAGCACTATTGTTTTTAAGCTCCACAAAGTCATAACTTCAGATAAGATCTTTAAGCTACTCAGAGCTTTCTGCTGGCAATAATGGGCCCAGAGTCCCCAGCCCTGTAGATTGGGGGTATGTGTTTGCTCCCTCTGATTCCACCTGGTGACCGTGCTCTGGACAGCAGAGTTCCTGGGAAGGAAGAGAGGCCTCTGGTGAGTGAGGCAGAGACTTGTTCAAGTGTAATCGAGAACCGAACAGAAGAGCCCCTTCCCCAGGCTCCCATCCAGGGAGCACTTCAGGTTAGGTTCTGCACGAGGGAAGTCTACACACTGGGAGGGAAGGGGAGCCTGGGCTCTGGTCCCAGCCCGGCCGCTGGCTTGCTGCTTGTGGCTGCTCTGAGCCCCCAGCCCTCTTGGTAGCAATGGTGTTGGAGCCAGTGGTCTCGGAGGGTCCAGGCTCTGACTTTCCTACCCTCCTGCCCTGTCTCCGCTCCTCTACCTCAAGGCTGGAGCTGAGGATGCCAGAGCTTCAGGGACCCCAAGAGGGAGGGGAAGGGGCTGCCAGGCCTTGTTGGGAAGCAGAGGGACAGGGGATGACCCCACCACCCCTGGCTCCAAAGAGCCCCAGGAAGATGGCGGTCATAATGGCAGTGCTGGTGGTACCCTTCACCCTGTCGTCCTCCCAGAGGGCTGTCACAGCACCTGTCTCCTCCCCTGATCCTGGCAGCCACCCTCCGAGGTAGGGAGGCTTAGTCCTCATTTCCCAGGTGAGGGAACTGAGGCTTGGCTGGGGAAGGGTGCCAGGGCGTGTGGGGTCAGCCTTTGGGCATGTCTGCAGGCCTCTTACTCTGCCCAGCCAGCTGCTGGGGCTTCATGGCCCTGAGTCCAGTGTCACTTTGCTGGTGTCTCCTCTTCTCCAAATTCTGTGATGCCCGGCAGGCCCTGACACCTCTGTCTGCATGGACTTGTCCTGCGTTTGGGAGAGGCCCCTTCTAGGAAGGCGTGTACTACCTGTGTGATGATGACAGTGTCTTGGCCAGCCGGGCCCTGCCCATCATCATCCTCACCCTCAGGAGAGAGCCATTTAGCATCGGGTGCAGGGAGAGGTCCAGAGCATCTTGCCGAGGTCTGCACAGCGAGGTGTGGCTGAGCCTGGCCCCAGGTCTCAACCTGAGACCTGAGGGTTGGGTGTTCCCTAGTGGTCCGGTGGCTAAGACTCCATGCTCCCAAAATGCAGGAGACCCGGGTTTGATCCCTGGTCAGGAAATTAGATCCTGCGTGCTGCCATGAAGACAGAAGATCCTGAGTGCTGCTATTAAGACTCAGTGCTGCCAAATAAATAAATAAATAATTTTTTTTTTTTTTTTTTTTTTAAGAGAGACCTGAGGTTTAAGAGAAGTTAACCTAGATTTCCCAGTGTCCCACTTGGCCTGCCTTCCCATGGCTTCTCCCCAGAGTGGCATTTCATGCACTCACTCACTTGACATTCTGGAACATTCCCCCCGAAAAAAGTTTTCTTCAGTTTTTCCTGGGATGACCCCTCACTGTGACTGTGATTCAAACCCTTACCCACTGATGTTCACAGTGGAAAAAAACAGATTGCTTGGGGCAAAACATCACATTTTTAGAAGTAAACAATGATTACAAAAATTAAGAGAGATTTAAGGGACAAGTAAGCAGAATTTAAAACAGACTGGACCTGGTGTCCCTCAGTAAACCATTCTCAGCCTTTTTCCTCCAGAACTCACTAAAAGGTCATGGGCAGGGGAACAGGGCAGACCCAGGGAGGCCTCAGAGGCAGGGCAGATGGTGCTTAGTCTCGAGAGGGTAGTCTGGATATAATAAAAGGACAAAATGCACGCCTCACTGGCATCTTCCCCCACACAGTCATGTTTTCAGACCTCCTGCCTCTCTTGAACATCTCCCCAGCCCCCTCCTCTTCTTTTCTCTCCCCTTCTTGCTCCATGCTCTTTCCTGCTCACTGGACCACCAGTCCGCATCTCTCTGCTGCCAGCCGTCAGCCTTCCTCCCCTGCTCTGGGCTTCTCCGCCCCCTCTATCCTCAGGCTCCCGCTGTCCCCGCCCAGCCCTCCCCACTGTGGAGTGTCCACCCTCTCATGACCCCTCTGCACTGTCTTCCAGGTCCCCCAGGCCCCAGGCCACCTATGTGAATGGTGGCCTCCCAGCCACACAGCACATCAAGCAGGAATCCCTGCCTGACTACCGGGTCATGACAGAAGCTCGCGCACCCCCATCCGCCCACTGCCGGGCCCCGCCGGCCACAGGCCTGCACACAGACCTGGACCTCCCGGGCCGAGGCCTTGCCAACCCCGCACCTTCCTGCTACCTTCTGGGGAGCGAACCCAGCTCAGGCCTGGGACCCCCACCTGAGGCCCACCTCCCGGAGGGGGGCCTGAAGCGCTGCTGCCTCTTGGGGCTGACCCCCACCTCGTCGGTCTCCGTCTCGCCCTGCGCTGCCTCCGACATCACTTCCATCATCCGCTCCTCCCAGACAGCCTTGGTTACCTGTGTCAACGGACTCCGGAGCCCCCCTCTGCCGGGAGACACGGGGGGCCCTCCCAAGCGGGCCCGGCCCAGCTCTGCGTCCACCGAGAGCCATGAGGGCAGTTTGCGGCTTGAAGCGTGCCGGAAGGCCGGCTTCCTGAAGCAGGAGCCCGCGGACGAGTTCTCAGAGCTCTTCGGGCCTCACCAGCAGGGCCTGCCGCCCCCCTACCCCCTGTCTCAGCTGCCACCTGGCCCGGGCCTTGGAAGCCTGGGGCTGGGCCTGGCGGGCAGGGGGTTGGCTGGGCGGCAGGCGTGCCGTTGGGTGGACTGCTGTGCAGCCTACGAGCAGCAGGAGGAGCTGGTGCGGCACATCGAGAAGAGCCACATCGACCAGCGCAAGGGCGAGGACTTCACCTGCTTCTGGGCAGGCTGCGTGCGTCGCTACAAGCCCTTCAACGCCCGCTACAAGCTGCTCATCCACATGAGGGTGCACTCGGGGGAGAAGCCCAACAAGTGCATGGTGAGTTCCCACGGCCTCCGGGTGTGCCCCCACAGTGCTGCACCTAGCTCCCTGCCTGGGAGAGCTCTGCCTGGGGGCCTCCCCTGGCGTCTGGCCGGGGTCCCCTTGCTTGAAGAGGGAAGGACCAATACTGTGGATGTGGCTGGCCACCGGTCACAATGGCTAGTGCCCCATTCACTGGGGACCTTGGAGGAGGGCTCCTCAGACGCGCCCGGTACCCTCTTCTCTCCCCTCTATGGTCTGGTGTCACACACAGTTGTTCAGGTGGTGACACATGTGATCTGGGGTCAGAGCAGCTCAGCCAGCCTTCTCTCTTACACACAAATGCTCGTGTCCCATCTGCTGATGGCTGGGTGAATCATGGGGAATATGCTCGCCCCTGGCACTGGCTCTTCACTCGGGGTCACAGGCTTGATTTCATCCACAGAGCACTGGGTCCTTACAGGCATCAGGCTTGAGAGCTGTGGGTGCCCAGGGCAGGCTTTAGGGTGAGACCTTGGGTTAGCAGGTAAGGCCCTGGATAGCACCTGCAGCGTTCTGGCTGAGGTGTCCCTAAGGTTTCCAGGGCCATGCCTATGTTTGCACACACACACACACACGTGAACTGTAGGCACTGAGGCCTCCAGCCCTTCTGACTGGTCATTTTCACATGCTGCTCTCACTGTGGTGGAAATCTGTATCAGGTTAGGAATGTCGTCTTGGTCTCTGATATCTTTAGCCAAGCCACCCCAAGGTCCGGCCAGCTCATCAGGACAGGTGCCTGCCTGGGAGTGGAAGGGCCAATGGAGGTACCAAGTCCCAGCTCTGTCTTCCCAACTGTTGGGGCTTGGGGAAGGCAGAGGAAGGAAGCAGCGTGCCTGGTCTGTAGGGCCAGCGTCATAGCCAAAGTTGAGTTCTTCCTACACTTGTATGCACTCACTGTCTCCAGGCCCTCCCCTGCCTCATGGAGAACTCAGTCTGGGAAGGGATGCAGCTGGGGGAGAGATGGACCTCTCTTTGTTCTTGCTCAAAGCACTGGGCAGCATTGCAGGGCCAGGGAAGGGGCGAGAAGCATTGGCAACCAGCAGCATAAACTCCATCCTCCTGGGACCAGCTGTTGGCCCTTGGGGCCCATCTGCTTGTGACTTGGGCACCCACTGGACCAGCTTATGTAACTTCAAGGAGATTATGTCCTGCGGATGAGAAGGAATTCACTCTATAGACAAGTGAGGGGCAGGGGATGGCCTCTGCCAAAGAATGAAAGTAGGGTGGTTGGCATGCTGGGGTCATGGGGAGAGGCCAGAATGAGCAGGCTGAGAAGTGGACTGTATTGTGTGTCTTTGGGCTGAGAGTGTGCTGGAGGGAGAGCTGGTGCCCAGGCTGATTTCTGGTGATGCCCCTGTTCATCTGGGGTGTTGTGACATGTGACGTGTAAGAGGGCATGCCCCTCTCTGGAAGGCGCTGTTCAGAGGGCATCACAGGGCGGGGTCCTGGGCCGCACACAGGCCCTGTCTCTCTCTCAGATCCTGCGGGTGACAGCCACTGAGCGGCAGCTCTCCTTCACATCTTCTCTCTGGGGGTGACCTCACTGGTACCTGCAAGGCCCTTGTGGAGGCTGCCTGACCTGAACCCTGGCATGGCACTTTTCTTGGGCTCCCATGTAGAGTTGATGGGAGGGAGGTGAGTGACAGGCTCTGAGATGGAGTCTGTATCCACATAGGGAGGAGAAGCCTAAACGGGCTTCATGGGGCAGGTGATGTTCAAGCCCTGTCTATATTTACCGGGGGTTGCCAAGGGCTTTTGCAGATGAAGTGAAGTTCAGTAGGGCCCAGCTGGCCTTCCACCTGCTGCTGTGAGAACACTTCATCTTAGCTCTTAGGGGGTTTAGGATTATGGTAGTCAGACCTGCAAGCCCAGCTCCTGAGGGCTGACCGTGTGCAGGGGCTATTCTAAGCCTGTGGTCCTCATGCTCCCTATGGTCCTCACAACAATGCTATGGGGCAGATACTATTTTTCCCCATTTTAAAGATGAGGAAACTGAGGCTCAGAGAGATTGTATAATTTGCCCCAGGTCCCACAGTTAGAGACAAACCATAATGACAACAATAATAGAGGCTAATAATCTTGCTAGTAATACTAATAACAGTGATGAAGATAACTTGCCCCCTTGTGGCTCAGCTGGTAAAGAATCCGCCCGCAATGAGGGATACCTGGGTTCGATCCCTGGGTTGGGAAGATCCCCTGGAGAAGGGAAAGGCTACCCACTCCAGTCCGCCCTCTGATGCCTTCTCGCAACACCTACCATCTTACTTGGGTTTCTCTTACCTTGGATGTGGGGTATCTCTTCACGGCTGCTCCAGCAAAGCGCAGCCGCTGCTCCTTACCTTGGACGAGGGGTATCTCCTCACGGCCGCCCCTCCTGACCTTGAACGTGGAGTAGCTCCTCTCGGCCCTCCTGCGCTTTGGAAATGACTCTGATGGTGGGAGGGACTAGGGGCAGGAGGAGAAGGGGATGGCAGAGGATGAGATGGCTGGATGGCATCACCAACTTGATGGACATGAGTGTGAGTGAACTCCAGGAGTTGCTGATGGACAGGGAGGCCTGGTGTGCTGCGATTCATGGGGTCGCAAAGAGTCGGACACGACTGAGCTACTGAACTGAACTGAACTGAAGCAGGAGGTGGCAAGAGTATCTTAGGATTCAGTGAACTGAAATGGATGACACGGGGTTGCAACGAGTCGGACACGACTGAGCGACTGACCTGAGCTGAGCCCACCCCGGTATCCTGGCCTGGAGAGCTCCATGAGCTGCAGTGCATAGCATCAGCAAGCTGGACACCACTGTCCCTTGCACTTCACCTTCAAGGCTGTGCAGCTAGTAACCTTGGCAGTGGAAGTTGAGCTCTCATCTTTCTAAGCTGTGATGCTCCTGTTTGTGTGCAACTTCCCCTGTTAAACTGATTGTTCCTGGGGTCCTGGGGCCAGCCCTGCCGGGTGCCATCCTCTGAAGATGGTAGCAGAATCTCTGAGGTCTACCCTGCGTGCTGTGGGCATGCTGCCTCTTCCAGAGAGACCGGTGCCGTAGGTAACCCAGGGGAAGGGGCGGGCGCTAGTCCGCACCCAGATAAATAAAATCTCCCTTCCCTGTAAAATTATTAATTTCTCATGACAGGCCTCTGCTACCATGTGCTGTAATAGACAAAGGAATTTTGGACCTGGAGCCTCCAGAGAACAGGAAATAGATGAGACACTTTGATTGAAGAGTAAATGGCCCACTAAAATAGCAGTTAATCCTTTTTATTATCTTTCCAGCAGCCGTTTCCACAGTTCTTTCATGAGGTAAGCCTTCCCCGCCCGTCCAACTGTAACACTCCCGTCCTCGTCCTTGCAGCTGGTTCACATTTATCCTGCGGAGCCTCTGCTCCCGCACCAGGCGGGCGTGGTGGAGCCTAGGCCATTCATCCTCAGGCCCAGCCAGGGACCGGGGACTCGCCTCGCTGTGCACCCTCCTTCCCTGGGCGGGCGCACCCCCCACCCCCTACCCTGCCCTCTCCACGGCCCATCCGTGCCGTCCAGAGGAAGCTCCCTAATCTCTTTGCAATATCCTGTTATGTTTCTTACGTTGTCGGAGTTGTCTTAGCCTTATTAAATTTGGGGTTTCATCTGCGTTACGATAGCAAGGTTACGTCCAACCCAAATACTGACGCGACGCCTCCAAGACGTTAACTTTGAAAAGATTAATTTCTTGCTTTCTTAGATTGGCTCTCCCAGACGGTTGGAATTCTGATTGTCTGAGACTGCAGAAATTAGCAGACTATGAGTTTGCTTTTTTCCACATTGAGAAAAAGACAGGCAGAAGTGAAGGAGGAAAATCTCTCATAACCTTAGGTTTTATGAAATGATCATGACAACAATTCCTGACTTCTGTGAAGAGCTTGACCAAAGCTGTGAGCACAGCATGGAAAGTGTGAAGGGCAGGTAAAAGCACAAATCTAGAGTCACACTGACCTGGGGCCCTGCCGCCTACCAGCTGTGTGACCTCAGGCAGGTGACTTAACCTCTCTGAATCGTCCTCCTCATCCTCGGTCGCTCAGTCATGTCCGACTCTTTGTGGCCCCACAGACTGCAGCCTGCCAGGCTCCTCCGTCCACGCAATTTTCCAGGCAAGAGTCCTGGAGTGGGTGCCATGCTCTCCTCCAGGGATCTTCCCAGCGCAGGGATTGAACCTGTGTCTCCTGCACCGGCAGGCTGGTTTTTAACCACCAGCACCCCCAAGTCTCTGAATCGTGCTCAGTTGTAAAATGGAGCCCTTTTAGGGATGTTGCTATTAGGATTGAAAGAGATGACATAGGGAAGTGCTTAGTTAATTCTCATTTCCTCAGGCATACTCTTCCCACTGATCATCTGAAGAGATTCATACAGTAGCCCTAGGAGTTAGGACAGGGTCGATGATGGCTATTTTGCCAGTGAGGAACCTGAGACTCAAAAGAGCCAGGCAGGAGTGGAGCCTGGACTGGAGGTCGGCTGAATGCTGCAGCCTCCATTGTTGGTGGGGTGGGCAGGAGTGTCACATGTGCTGGTGGCCTTGTGGCCAGGTGTCTGCCAGTGACGCACAGCCTCTGCTCGGTGCCAGACAGATGGCTATTCAGGGTGACTGGAGTTAGAAGGGGGAGCCGGGGCAGAGCCACAGGGAGGAGGCTCTGGTCCCTGCTCTCCCGGTCCTGATGCACAGCTGAAGCCTCAAGTCTGGCCTTACATCCTGCCTGGGTTCCTCTGGCAGCTGCAGCTGCACTGACCGTTGGCCCCTTGCCCCCTCCAGACGGTCCTAAATGTTGTCGGACCTGGGACCAGGGATATACATGAGAAAGAGGCTTGACTGGGTGTCTGGGATCACATCTTGTAGGAAGTCCTGAGGAAGGAGAGACCTAGCTTATTCCGAGACAAGCTATGTCCAGCTATGGATTACCTTGCCCTGGCTAAGGTAATGTCAGTTCAAAGGTGCAATGTATCTGCTCTGTATCACCTGGTGCAGCTGCCTGGACCATTCCATAGCTGCCACCTTTGCCCAGACTCTCCCTTCAGCAGAGTAGAATCCTCAGTGCTGCTCATATCACAGCGTGTGGGGTCCCAAGCATCTGTCCCCACCCCCCAGTGTCCTGAGATCAGCCCGATGGGGGGCCACACTCCTAGCCAGCTGACAGCCCCGACTTATCTCAGCATCTACGGCTCATCCCAGGGAATTATCCAGGAGTTTGAAATGACTGAGCAGGCAGCTTTACCAATCCATCCTCATCGTGTGGGAAGAGGGCATGGGGAAGACAGGCCCTGAGAGAGTGGGGATCCAGGACGCACAGCAGATGGGGCAACTTCAGTGGGCAGGGGGCTTCCTGATGCAACTGGTCACCAAAAGTTGGGAAAGTTACCCTCCAATGAAGGAAGATTCAGCCCCCTGAAACACTTGCTATGTGCCAGGAGTTGAGGGTCTAGAGATGAAGGTGATGTGATGTGAGACTTCTAGTGCCAGGGGAAGGATTCTACCCTTTAATCCTGTGGTCTTAACTGCTGGACAAGTGAGGGTGGGAGAAGAGGCAGGAGCTGCAGTTTTCAGCCTGGCTACTTGTCGGAGTTGGTCAAGGCAGGACGGGAATGTTATTGAACTACTCACTGGGTAATTTTCAGTACTTAGGGCTTCCATACATGTGTGGTCTCAGCCCTCAGAACATTCCTGGAGACTGGAATTATCCCCATTTTACAGATGGGGAAAGGCTAGTCCAGTTCATGCCCAAGTTCAGGTCTCAGGTGCATCATGGCGTCAAATTTGAACCCAGGTCTCAGCCTGACTCCAGAGACTGTGCTAGCCATGACCCCGAGCCGTTTTCCAAGTAGAGAATTGTCATCTGTTTACACTTGTTGGGAAAATAGCCAGATCTGAAACTCACTCAGCAAGCTGATACCGAGTGCCTCCCACGTGCCAGGCCCTGGTGGGCAGTGGGTTTACAGAAGGGAATCAGAGTCAACCTGGCCCCGGGAAGCCCTGATGGAGCAGGGAAGCATGTAGACACCTGCGTTTAACTAGTTTTCCCAAGCCACTGGCCCATCATCTTAAGAGCCTGCAGGTCCCTGCCCTGCCGACATGATGGGTCTTTTGTTCTGTATTAGAGAACACTCATGGGATGAAGGATAAGACCATTTCACCATGTTAAAAATCATTGTCACCTGAAAACAGTCTCCCTTTCTGGAGGCTGTGCTTTCTGGTGAGATTAAAAGGCTGTAAAACTGAGCATGGTTTAAACCCCTTGCCCTGGAGGAGCCTGCTGTGCGTGAGCCCATAGAGGCCAAGCTGGTCCAGCCAGGTCTGGTCACCAAACCCACCTGCTTTGGAAACGGGCCTGAGCCTTGCCTCGTTCTGAGGGTGGGGAGCGAGAGGGTCTGGGTAGGAAAACCTTTCTGAGCAAATGCAGTCCTCAAGTTAGCACTGTATGCTTGTTAACAGCCCTTACTGAGGTCCATCCTCTGGGCCTTGGCTTTTGCTGGTACCTCCGTATGGAATACCTTTTCCAGCCTGTGTGTGCGTGGCTAAGTTACTTCAGTCATGTCCGACTCTTTGCCACCCTGTGGACTGTAGCCTGCTAGGCTTCTCTGTCCTTGGGAGTCTCTAGGCAAGAATACTGGAGTGGGTTACCATGCCATCCTTCAGGGGATCATCCCAACCCAGGGATCGAACCCAGATCTCTTACATCTCCTGCATTGGCAGGCAGGTTCTTTACCACTAGTGCTGCCTGGGAAGCCCAGCAAACTCCTAAGCATCCTGCACAACCCAGTCCAGTGTCCCCTCCTCAGCTCCCCCCTCTCTGTGCCTCCTGTTCTCCCAGCATGTGTTGCCCCATTTATAACAGTGCTCCTGGTGTGAATGTCTTGGGGACCACATGCTGTTTGCTGCCTGGCCTGGCCTTGGAGGCAGAGATGCTGAGCCTGTTCCCAAGGCTTTGCTGGGGTGGTCATCTGACCTCTGTGCTCTGAAGCTGTGTGAAGTTGCCTGGACACTGTCCTCCAGAGCAGTTTCCTATAAAGTTGCAAGATTGGAGGGACCTTAAAGATGGTCACAGCCACCCCAAATCTGATGCTTGAAATTTTCCTGTAGGAAAGCCTTAATTTTAAACCTGGCCAGCCTGTGATTGTGTGCAATTAACTTGACTTTTGTGAGCCTGTTTTCTTACCTGTAAAGTGGAGAGAATACGACTGTTCTGAGACTTCGATGAGGAACTATACATGAGATGCTCGTGCAGTGCCTGGCACACAGTAAGCACACAGCACGTGACCTGACTGCTCTGGGCAGTTTGAATTAGGGTACGAAAAGAGGGAGGGTCTAAAATGCACACCGGTCATGCAGTCCTTAGTGTCCCAGAGGAGCAGACACTGTCGAAATTTCCAGCTCGTCCATGGATGTGGCCTTGGATGGGTCACTTGGCTATGCTGAGCCTGTTTCCTGATCTGTGAAATGGGGTTGATGCCTAGCATTCTGTGTTTCTTGGGGCTCAGCAGATGCTCCTGCCCCTTTCCCCTCTTGAAGTCAAGGTTCCAGCTCCACAGATCTTGGCTTACAGTGGATGCCTTCCTCTCTTCCCCAGTTTCTAAAACTCAAACTCAGGGGCTTTCGTAAGGAAAGGCTTTCTGGAAATTTTAGCCTTGGGAACAACTCAGAGCCCTGAGGGCTCCACTCATCACCATTTAGAGGGGGAAACTGAGGCCACAGATGGAAAAGACTTGCCTGGAAAAGAGGAGAGGAAGGAGACTCATCCCCGCTCTGCTGCTTACTGACTGTGCAAACTAGGACCAGTCACTTCACTCCTAAGCCTCCACTAATGCACCTGTAAAATGGGGCTTGTGATGCTCACCCAGAAGAGTCTCTGAGGGGTGGAGGCTTGTGCTTCGAAAACTGCAGAGGGCCCTGCAGAGGGTAACATGTTGAGTCCCCAACTCCCAGTCCGGTGCTCCTGCCTACAACCAGACCCGGAGTACACAGTCACCCTCATAGGCCTGTCCCTTCCAGCTGGGTTTTCCAACCGGCACAGAACCCGTTAGCCACATGCTTCCCAGATGCAGTGCCTGGCCCTTAGGCCTCTGTGTGCAGCTCTTCAGCCCTCCCCCTCCTCTGCTCCACAGCTCCCCCATGCCCACCCCTCTCCCTTCCACATCTGTCCCCCACCCCTGCTACTGCCATGCACTCCCCCATCCCCAGCCCTACCTCACCTCCATCCCTGACTCCCCGCCCCCCCATTTTATTTAAAGTCTGAGTCAGGAATTGGTGAGTCAGGGAGGACCAACGGCTAAACATAGAGGATGACTGTTGGGGTTCCGATCCCCACTCTGCCCCTTAACCAACAGTGAGACCTCAAACAAGTCACGTGGCCTCTCTGAGCCTCAGTTTCCTGTCTGTGCAGAAGGAAGAGTGTTGTGAGAATTAAATGAGATCATGTGTATGGAGTGCTTACCTCATGCCTCCTGGCAAAATACTCCATGCTTCATGCTTGAGAACAGGAGCTCTTGGTATTCTTTTTTTTTTTTTTTTTTTTTTTGAGTCATCAAACCCGAGCTCTCAGAGAGATGAGGATTCCTGGGAGCACCAGCACCAGACTGGAGGGTACAGGAACACTGGCCAAGTTTTGTGAAGTCAGTACTGCTTTATGGAATATGAAAAAAATTAAGGATAAAAAAAACACAGCCCTCTGAATTGAATTTAAAATAATAAAAAGAGAAAAAGCTTTTGAATTTAATATAAGTGGAATTGAAATGATTCTCTTATTGGCATGAGAAAGTCAGATAAAATCAACAGTGACTTGAAGAAAGTGTCCAGAACATGTTTTCTAAGAGGGACATCCTGGAAATGGTAAACTTCATGATTGAGCATTAATAGGCTCTGTCTCCGCTGATGGCAGATGGGTTATCTGAGCTGACCTCCTGTGCCTCACTTGGCCTGCTACAGTGATGGACCTCATCTGTTAAGTGAGTGACGAGCCACACCACCCCTCTGTAGCCTCAGTCGCCTCCACGACCCAGGGCACTCAGCTTATCTGTTTTCCTCTGTGGGGAGAGTGCCTTGGGCTCAGATGTGTTGTCTCCCTGCCCACACCCCGCCGCCCCACACCACTGCTAGCTCCTCAACCCAGTTTTATTGATGCCCTTACTGCACCAGGGCTTCTCTCGTGGCTCAGCTGGTGAAGAATCTGCCTGCAATGCATACAGCCTGGGTTCAGTCCCTGGGTTGGGAAGATCCCCTGGAGAAGGGAAAGGCTACCTACTCCAGTTTTCTGGCCTGGAGAATGCCGTGGACTGTATAGTCCATGGGGTCGCAAAGAGTCAGACATGACTGCGTGGCTTTCAGTTTATGGTGCCAGGTTAGATGCTAGGAGCAGGGGGTGCAGCATCGAATGAGGAATGGTCCAGTGCTGAGTGCATTAACCAAATGCTGCAGAGGCACAGAGGAGGGAGAAGTCATCCCCCAGGAGGTCATGAGAGCTGGGCTTTGGAGGGAGAGTAGGGGGTTCCCAGATGCAGATCATGAGGGAAGGCGTTTCACGGAAAGGGAACAGCCACACAAAAGGTGTGACAGTCTTGACCCTTGGGGGGAACACAGGTAGCCTCTTGTATTTGAAGTGTGTTCTTTGCATGGTGGTTGAAGTTGGCCCTTAAAGGACCTTGACGTCCAGTATGAAGAGCTTGGACTCTACCCTGAGTGGTGGGATGGTGCTGAGCAGGAGAGTGACACAATCAGCATTGACATTTAGAATACTGGTCATGTTGTGGGAGCATCTGAGGGGGAACAGCAGTAAGCAGATGAAGACAGGGAGGCCCAGGAAGGAGCCTTCTTCCCCGAGTCCGCTAGAGCAGAGAGTAGAGCCTAACTGCCAGTCAAGGCCTGGGCACCACGGGCCAGCCCAGCTCAGCTCCGCTCAGCCAGCTGAACACAGTGTCTGTACCTGATCGGGTACCAGAGCTCAGTCCTCCTTTGGAAACAGCATCCAGCACATTTACCAGTGGGAAATGGGAAAGGCATTTCCCATAATGTGGCTCCGTAAAGTTTGCACAACTGTTCTTTGTTTTCCGTCCATCCCCACAATAAATCTTCCTCCACTGCCAGGATTTGGGCCTCTGAGTCTGTAAGTGATTACCGCGCTGACTCGTGCAGCACTGCCTCCTCAAGATGCATTCTTCTGACGTGGGTAATGATAAAATGAAGCCCGTCACTGGGACTCACAGCCTTGTGAGTGGCGATTTCCGAATGGCTTGGAGGTGGCCGCCTGCTCTGGCCTCCTCCACGTACCCCCACTGCCCTGGCCTCCCTTGATAATCAGCCATGTTGGGGACATAGAGCAGAGAGCTCTGTGAGATCACGGGAGTCCTGGGCTGTTCATTTCTTAGGGATGGTGACCTCTGCTGTCATGGAGGAAAGCAAGTACCCAGTGTGTTCAGCTGATGGACCATCCACCATCCTCTCTGTTGGACTGAGACGGAAAACATAGGGTTTTTCAAGCTAAAAGGAACATTTGCAGCTTCCAGGGCATGGCCAGGCCCAGCTCCTGTGCT
Organism: Oreotragus oreotragus; assembly: GCA_006410675.1. Classification (NCBI taxonomy): domain Eukaryota; kingdom Metazoa; phylum Chordata; class Mammalia; order Artiodactyla; family Bovidae; genus Oreotragus; species Oreotragus oreotragus. The sequence goes on along the minus strand of SJYX01007603.1, from coordinate 468,184 downwards.
CAAGGGATGCTTAGGGCAGTGGCAGGACCCTACTGTTATAATGGCCTCACTGAAATCCACAGAGGGGAAGCTTCCTGGCCAGGACCTACCTCCTGTCCCTGGTTCCATGCTCCATCATCTTCCCACTGCCCTACACTTGCCTTCTGCACCGCAATTTAATCACAAAATATGATGAACCCCTTGTTTGGGGAGACAGTTTGGCCTAAGGGGTCCTTTCTGACCAGGTTTAGTTGCCAATGAACGTGATAGCAGTTGGAAGACAAGGGAGTGTGGCCCCAGGAAGAATCTGCTGTGCCTCCAGTACTTTCCCAAGATTCCATCCCTCCTCCCTGCTCCCATTTCTTCTCCCCAGGCATCCAGGGCAAGAGGAGGTAGCCTCGTGGAGGCCACAAGCCTGAATGCTTCTTGCTGTGCGCTGGTTCGTACTTTTGTTGTTTGCTGATATGGAAACTGAGGCCTGTAGAGAGGGTTTGGCTCATGGAGATCACAGAGCAAAGGAATCAAAGCTCAACTCCCTTGCTTCCCAGTGCAGTGTCTGTTGAGCACCTACTGTGTGCCAGGCCCCATGCTGAAAGCTGATTTGTGTTGCCTCTGTCTGTACCACCACTGCCTCCCAGGATTCTGGAGAATGCCAGTTTGTGTTGTGTTTGCACTGAGGGAGAACCCCCCCAGGGCCTCTCCTCTGATGCTGTTCCCAGGCCCTGCAGCACTTTTTGACTGGGGAGGACTCAAGGCTCATGGTGGGAGATGGCCCACTGGAGGTCACACGGAGGAGATGGCTGGCAGCTTCTGCAGTCCACATGGGTCAGAATCACTTTTCCTCCTGGCAGGATCCTGTTCAGGCAGCCCTGCCCAGCAGGCTCCAGGGAGGCTGCAACCAGTGTTGGGTTTCAGATATCACAGCTCCTTACATGCATTAAAAAAGCATGATGGTTGACTGCTGTGGGTGTTGGTCCCAGAGGAAGCCTGGCTTGTGCAAATGCCCACCTAGGTGGGCACCAACATGCATCTGGAGCTCCTCTGCCCACCCCAACCCCTTATCTTCATGCACATGTAACCACCTGGCCTTGGGACTCAGTTTCTTCATGTGTGTGACAAGGACTTTGATCAGTTCCAAGCCTTTAGGTTTCCTGATCCGAGCTCCACCAGTCTGGGTGAGACAGCATGGGCCTGGGGTGCAGAGCTTTGTTTCCTCCCCAGCTTTGCATCAAACAGTCTTGTGGCTCTGGAAGAGCCACCAGACCCTCTGGGACCCTGTTTTGTCATCAGTAAGATGGAAGGTTTGGGTCCAGGGTCCCTAAGATCCTTTGAGCCTAGTTGCCTTTCAGCATTCCTGGCTGGGCCCTCAGGAAGAGGAAGGAAGTGGAAGGCAAGGAAGGGGCAGGTGGGGGCCCCTGTGAGCTGTCCAACCTCAGTCACTTCCACACTTGCTCTGCTCCAGCTGCAGAGGCTCCCGGGGGTCCTCACACATGCCAAGTTCATATCCACTTCGGTCTCTGTGTGGCTCTTCACTCCGCCCGGGATTCTTTTGTTCCAGCCCTGCCTCCCTTTCACTCAGGCCCATGAAAGCGTTCACTGAAGTCCAGGTCACCTCCTCCAGGAGGCCTTCCCTGACCACTAGTCTAATGTAATATCTTCAGTCACTCTCTGCCCCTCCTCATACTATCCAACATTCTGTGTTTGTCTCTGACCTGTTCCCTCCACTTAGTTGTGAGTTCCACAAAGTCCAGATCTTTTTATGTTTTGTTCCTTGTTGTGTTTCCAAGGCCTTGAACCACAGGTGATGGACAACTATTTGCTGAATAAATGGGATTGAGTGCAAAGGCAGAGGGTGTAACTCAGTGGGACAGAAGTGATGGAGCATTCTGGGAAGGGCCTAGGCTGAGAGCCAGGAGCCTTGTCCTGTAAAATGAGTGGTTTTGCTACAAACTCACAGGGTCGTGGTGAGGACTGCATAGGTCGCTGTCAAAGGGGCATTTCTGGGTTAGGCTGGATGGGTAGTGTGCCCAGAGAGCCCAGCACAGCACCCAGTTTACGGATGATGCTCAGCACATGTTAGTTCACTCCTCCCACCCCAACCCTTCCCTGATTTCCTTCCCTCCTTGATCTGCAATATCAGGATAAAGGGAAGTCTGTACCCCAAGTTATCCACCTCGTGGAGGGTCAGACCCAGACAGGGGCTTAGAAACCATCTGACTCAGTCCTATCTGTGGATTTGGAAACTGAGGCCTAAAGAGGAAGAGTTCTTGTCCACGTTCCTGCATGGTTTCTGGGGCTTGGAGAGAAATTTTCCATCAAGCCCTTCACAGAGCAGAAGCTCTGCAGTTAGCTGCTGCTGCTGCAGCTGTTTATCGTTAATTCAGCCTCCACAGATCTTGTTTTTATGACCAGGGGCCCAAAGATAGAGCAAGAGTACAATTTTGCATTAATTGACAACAAAAGGAGTGTTAGAGCCAAGAATACAACAGAGGAAATGATTAAACTACCCCAAAGCAGCTACTTTAAAGTGTGAGGAAGGAGGGAAAGAGGCGTTTTTAAGGAATGTGCTCTCCTCCAGAAAGCAGGTTAAGCCCTTTGTTTTCTCAGGGAATTTTTTGATGTTGGCATTACTGTCCCATTTTATGGATGAGGATACTGAGGCTCAGAGATGTTAAGTGCTGGGAGTCCAACACCCAGCCAACCACTGCTCCAGGATACCGTCTGTATCAGAGTTTTTTCTGTAATCGAGCATGAGTGATCATTCTCAGTTTTCAGTGATCTCAGCCCAAAGAATGCCTGTCATCTTAATTAGTGACTGCGGCTCCCTAAGAACAATCCCACATAATCTGGACTTTGCTTGGATCCTTCCAAGCAAAGGGATGGGGTTTGCTGTATCAAGAGTCAGCATCACAAGCCTAAGGCATCCTTGGGGCCCCCTTCCCTGGCTTCTTGTGCAGGGAGACAGAGACCTCACAGGTTAGGAGAGGTGTGTGGAGGGTCAGAGGAAGGGAGGGGTTCGGGGCCAGCTGTCTGGGCCTCTGGTCCTGGGGACAGGTGAGAGAACCAGGTCAGGCTGGAGGCCTCTGTGGCCGTGACTGTGTGCACAGGGCAGGAGAGAGAATGTGGGGAGGTCCCATAGCCAGTGAGAGTTGTGGAGTTGCGATTCTGATCCAGGGAAGCAGAAGGCATAACCACTCCTAGAGAAGAGCTGGACCCTGCCTTCAAGGCTTTTGCAATTCAATTGTGATCCCTTATTCACCATGATGTTGGTTAGGCAAACTGTTTTCTTGTTCTGGTCTCAGTTTCCTTGTCTGTTTAGTTGAAGTGATAATCCTGCCTCATCTGCTGCAAGTGGTTTATCGCCCATCACCCCGTGTCATCCACATGACAATCATCGCCCCATTGTCCCAATGAGGACACTGGGACCTGGTGAGGCAGGGTGACCAGCAAAGGGTCACATGGCAGTTCAGCAGTGATGCCCGGGGTCACACGTCAGTGGTGATGCCCAGGACCACTTGGTGGGTCAGTGGTGATGCCCAAGGTCATGTACAGGTCAGCAGTGGTGCTCAGGGTCACACACAGGTCAGCGGTGATATCCAGGGTCACAGATCAGCAGTAATGCCCAGAGTCACTCGGTGGGTCATTGGTGATTCCCAGAATCACAGGTCAGCAGTGATGCTTAGGGTCACACACAGGTCAGTGGTGATACCCAGGGTCACGCACAGGTCAGCAGTGATGTCCAGGGTCACAGGTCAGCAGTGATGCCCAGAGTCACTTGGTGGGTCATTGGTGATTCCCAGAATCACAGGTCAGCAGTGATGCTTAGGGTCACACATAGGTCAGTGGTGATGCCCAGGGTCACACACAGGTCAGTGGTGATGCCCGGGGTCACTCAGTGGGTCAGTGGTGATGCATGGGGTCACAGGTCAGTCCTGATGCCCAGGGAAGGCATCAGCTGTTGCCCCTCTCCTCTGAGTTCCACTTCCGCTTATGCCCCGGTGTGATGGTGGAGTCTGTCGGGTCAGTTCTGTTTACCCTGGGAAGCTGGGGGAAGACGAGGTGTGGTCCTGTGGCAAGAGGAAGAGAGGGTCTGCCGCCCGCAGTCAACACCTCTGTCAGGAAGTTTGAGGCTTGTGCCTTTGAAACGCCAGCCCTTTAATCGTCTTCACATTGTGAGCCCAGAAAGGTTTGTCCTGACAACTGGTTGGCAAACTCAGCCAGGGGACCCCCCGCCCTGCACACACAGGCAGGCAGTAGTTTCAGCCTTTCAGGAGCTGTCTGAGGTGGTTACTGTGCGTATAAATTAGATTCACCTGGCAAAGCCCACTTCTCACTGGAATCTTCATGAAACTTTCCCTTTGGAGCCTGTCAGAGAGGGAAGCATTCAGGAGGCCTAGGTCCCTGGGGAGTCAGCAGGTGGGAAGTTGGAGCTTCCTGGACTCACTGGTGAGATGCATAAAGCAAGCCAGGCCTCATCAAGACAGGTGCTGACCCCAGCACTTTTGGCTTCAGCCTCTTCTTCCATAAAAAGTACTAAAACTTATATTTTATGATGACATTCGTTTCAAGACAACATATTAATATTATGTAGTAAAACATTTTATTTGACCTGGTGTTCGTGGTGGTGATTTAGTTGCGAAGTCGTGTCTAACTCTTTGTGACCCTATGGACTGCAGCCCACCAGACTCCACTGTCTATGGGATTACCTAGGCAAGAATCCTGGAGTGAGTTGCTATTTCCTCCTCCAGGGGATCTTCTTGACTCAGGGATCAAACCCGCGTCTCCTGTGTCAGTAGGCAGATTCTTAACCACTGAGCCACTTGGAAAGCCCTTTTTTGACCTAAAGGTTCCTGGCTCTTCTGATTATAAATTAAATTCAGACAGTTTCATGGGCTCCTAAAGCATTCTGCACTCTGTGTACTGTGTGTGCAGTGCCTGGTAAACAAGAGCAAGGCCTGCAGAGGCTGGGGCACTTGTGGTGCAGTCCAGGCCTTGCCTTCCCTCCCCTTCCCTGGGTCTCAGTTACATCCTCTGTGCGGAGGAATGACTGGAGGAAACCCCCACAAATCCTGCTGTGGGCGTCTATGCTGGCTCCTTCTGTCCTAGTGCATTGGATTCCTGATCATTGAGTTCTTGTCTTTCATTAAGAATTCTTGAGTATTCACTACAAAAGATCTAGATTCTGTTAAATCAACATAGATACAAGAAAAGAACATAAATACATGAAAACCCTAAATTCACGTAGCTACTGCAATTAAATCTTACGTTTAGTGGAGCTTCCTGGAAGCCAAGGCAAAGAAAGCAAGTTGTTGAATTGTAGACTTCTTCTTGTCTGGTAAAGGAAGCAGAGCAACCAGCTCGTGTCTTGGGGGCAGTTTTATATGGATATCAAACCTTTGTGAGGCCACAGTGAGAGTCACATGAGCTGATTGTTAGAGGAAGGCTGTCCAAACCATGAATGATGATCAGAATCACTGAACAAAGCCATAGACCTTGTTTTCACAATTAACTTTGCTAAAACTTATATGCAGGTCAGGAAGCAACAGTTAGAACTGGACATGGAACAACAGACTGGTTCCAAATGGGAAAAGGAGTCTGTCAAGGCTGTATATTGTCCCCCTGCTTATTTAACTTCTATGCAGAGTACATCATGAGAAACGCTGGGCTGGAAGAAGCACAAGCTGGAATCAAGATTGCCGGGAGAAATCTCAATAACCTCAGATATGCAGATGACACCACCCTTACGGCAGAAAGTGAAGAGGAACTAAAAAGCCTCTTGATGAAAGTAAAAGAGGAAAGTGAAAAAGTTGACTTAAAGGTCAACATTCAGAAAACGAAGATCATGGCATCTGGTCCCATCACTTCATGGGAAATAGATGGGGAAACAGTGGAAACAGTGTCAGACTTTATTTTTTTGGGCTCCAAAATCACTGCAGATGGTGACTGCAGCCATGAAATTAAAAGATGCTTACTCCTTGGAAGAAAAGTTATGACCAACCTAGATAGTATATTCAAAAGCAGAGACATTACCTTGCTGACTAAGGTCCGTCCAGTCAAGGCTATGGTTTTTCCTGTGGTCATGTATGGATGTGAGAGTTGGACTGTGAAGAAAGCTGAGTGTGGAAGAATTGATGCTTTTGAACTGTGGTGTTGGAGAAGACTCTTGAGAGTCTCTTGGACTGCAAGGAGGTCCAACCAGTCCATCCTAAAAGAGATCAGTCCTGGGTGTTCATTGGAAGGACTGATGCTGAAGCTGAAATTCCAATACTTTGGCCACCTCATGCAAAGAGTTGACTCATTGGAAAAGACCCTGATGCTGGGAGGGATTGGGGGCAAGAGGAGAAGAGGACATCAGAGGATGAGATGGCTGGATGGCATCACTGACTTTATGGACATGAGTTTGGGTAAACTCTGGGAGTTGGTGATGGACAGGGAGGCCTGGCGTGCTGATAGTCATGGGGTCGCAAAGAGTCGGACACGACTGAGCGACTGAACTGAACTGAATATTCCTTGAGAAAACTCAGGGTCAAGTAGATACTGGTGATGAAGGAACCTCACCTATGTTTTATAGTATATGTTTTATTCTCAGTCTTCCCATACAGCAGCCCTCTGAGGTAGCTATCATTAATCTCACTGTATAGGTGAGGAAACTGAGGCTCAGAGAAGTTAAGTGACTTGGGACTTCCTGGTGGTCCAGTGGTTAGGATGCCATGCTTCCACTACAGGGGGCATGGGTTTGATCCCTGGTTGGGGGACTGAGATCCTCCATGCCACAGGGCAACTAACCCCTTGCACTGCAACTATTGGACCTGTGCACTCTGGAGCCCTGTGCTGCAAACTGCAGAGCCCACATGCCACAACTTGACAGAAGCCCGCATGCCACAACTAAGCCCGTGTGCTGCAACGAGAGAAGCCCACACACCGCAGTGAAGACTTAGCCCAGCCGAAAACAGAGGGACTTGGCCGAGATCACTCAGTGAGTCCTGACGTCTATGGCAAGTGGCTTCTCTCTGCAGTCATCCTGGGTCAGCCTGTCACTTTCTCTCTGCAGACATCCTGGGTCAGCCTGTCACTTTCTCTCTGCAGACATCCTGGGTCAGCCTGTCACTTTCTCTCTGCAGACATCCTGGGTCAGCCTGTCACTTTCTCTCTGCAGACGTCCTGGGTCAGCCTGTCACTTTCTCTCTGCAGACATCCTGGATCAGCCTGTCACTTGGGGGCAGACCTAGCCCCTTGCTCAGGGAGCTCATAGCCTAGTGGACCCTGCAGATCTTCAAAAGAGGAGGGCCACACTGTGGTGCATGCTTCGAGGAGTACTCAGGGGTGATGGTGCCCTAGTACAAGGAGGATCTGTCAGCCTAGTCCTAGGGTAGGTGGATCAGAATAGCATCTGGGCAGAGGTGAGAAAGGGCCCTAATGTGGACCAGGAGGTGAGACGGTGAAGCCTGGATCCCAGTGGTGGCAGAAGGGAGAGAAACAAGTTTCTTACTTATAAAACTTATAAACAGCAGAAACCAACTCTGGCCATAATAAGCCCTGCATCCCTTCCCTCCTCCAACCCCTAGAGTTTATTGGCAGGTCTGTGACCACAGATCATTTGTCCAAAGTAGCAGGAGATGTTGAGGACAGGCAGGATCCCAGGACTCCAAGGGCTTAGAAGCAGGAAACCTTGACCGCTTCTACAGACATCAGACTATCCACCCATCATGCGGGTTCTTTGACCTCTGCGCTGTCTTGCTCCAGGGCCAAAGCTGTAGCTGGGCATCCCACTGGCCAGGCCTGTCTTTATCCCACCCCCTGAGCTGAGTTGACGGGGGTCCCCCACTCCTTTGTGGGAAGCATTATAAAAGTCTTCCTTATTCGTACCTTCACTTCTCACACTGCAGGACTCTTTAATATGAGGAAAACAGGGCAGCCTGTTTATAGGCACTTCTGCAGCTACAGAAAGTATTGGATCTGAGAGATTCTCAGGAGAGACAGCTAACAGCAAGGGATGGGAAGCCAGTTACATGTGGGGTTAGAGAAGGAGCCCCCTGGAGAGGGAAACGGCAGCCCACCCCAGCACTCTTGCCTGGAGAATCCCATGGACGGAGGGGCCTGGTGGGCTGCAGTCCATGGGGTCGCACAGAGTCAGACAGAACTGAGCGACTCCACATTCTTTCTTTCTATAGTTCCTTTTGGAGAAGGAAACGGCAGCCCGCTCCCATGTTCTTGTCTGGAGAATTCCATGGACAGAGGGGCCTGGTGAGGCTACAGTCTATGGGGTTGCAAAGAGTCGGACACGACTAAGTAACCAGCACACACTCACACACAGCGGAGGAGCCGAGGCGGAGGAGCCGAGGCGGTGCTCCGGTCTCTGGCCTGGGTTCATTGTGTGGACGTGAGCACAAGCCCTGGCAGCCAGAGGGGGGAAGGTGTGAGTTTCAGATGTGCAGAGTAGGGAGGTGCCAGCCCGAGAGCCCCAGCAGGTAGAGGTGTGTAAGTCTGGAGCTCCTGAGGCAGGAGATGCGTCATCTGCCTAGAGGTGGGCCTGGGAGCAGGAGGCGCAGAGGGTCCGGTCCTGAGGCAGGAGATGCGTCACCTGCCTAGAGGTGGGCCTGGGAGCAGGAGGCGCAGAGGGTCCGGTCCTGAGGCAGGAGATGCGTCACCTGCCTAGAGGTGGGCCTGGGAGCAGGAGGCGCAGAGGATCTAGTCAGGGAGATGGGGGGGGCAGGGAATGGAAAGAGTCATCGCCCTTCTGACTGCTTGTCCAAGTCTCCAAAAAGAGGTAGCAGGCCAGCGGGCTGGGATGCCTCCTCCTGTCGGGACAACCGAGGGCCCTCGGGGGGTCCTCCTTTGCAGCAGTCTGCACCATCTCCAGGGGCCCAGGATGGCACAAGGGTCGGCTCAGAGTAGACTCTGAGCGTGTGCGGCTCTGCCCTGTGTTTTTGCGCGTCCACCTTCATCTGCTCTGTGCTCCGACTTGTCCTGCCCTGGGGAAGCTTGCCCTCTAGAGTTGCGCCAGCCTTGGAGGCTGAGTTACAAAACTCCACGATGAGTCCCCTGGAGCAAAATGGGAAACAAAGGAGAGGATTTAATACACGGTGGGGAGACCTCCAGAAAGGAGCTCGGGAAGAGTTACCCAGGTGCTAGAGGATGAGAAGGGTGTCCCAGGCAGGGGGAATGGCATAAGAAAAGACCTGGTAGTGAGCTCTGCGAATGGCTCAGTGCTGGGGAGAGTGATGAGAGGCGAGCGGGGCTGGTGATGGAGGACCTTGTGTGTCAGACAGAGGGGCTCAGGGCTCTGTCCGCAGGACTGCAGAGACCCGAGGTGGGTTAGAGAAGGAGGGGCGTGAGGTACATCTGAACATAGATGTGTGTGTGTGTGTGTGCACTTCCTGTGCCTCCCGAGGGCCAGCGTTCACACACTCATGCCAGCACGCAGAGGGGCATGCCATCAGCTAAAATCTCTGCCGCACTTGTGTTAATTAACAGGTAATGACTTAATTCTCGAGGCTTTTCCAAGAACGGAGTTAGTGTCTTTGGTTGCAGTTTCCCAGGGTTCCATATCCCCTTTCCTCCAGATTTATATAAGCTGCTGGACAGCTCTGTGCCTGCAAGCAGTTTTCCAACTTGGCTCCCAAATCCTCTGAGCTGGGCCAGGGTGTCCAGTGAAGGCCCCTGACAAGATGGCAGGTCCCCAGGGGACCACTGCTCTGCCGCTGGACTGATAGCACTGTCTGGGGAGAGGGTCCCTCTGGAGGAGCCTAAGCTTTGGGACAGGCTGGCGGGACATACCCCCCTTCAACAGGCCTATGCTCAAATGCTGGTTTAACTCAAGCCTCGTTTTCTTAAGCATGTTCACATCTAGGCCCCATGGCTAGGTGGGGATGACAGTGCCCACCCCTTGGTATTGGTACAGCTGGAACCACGGATGTGGTATGGACACAGGGGCAAAGTGGAGCTGCCTCCTTTATCCGTATTAGGAACCAGTGGACGTCAGGACCTCATTAGCCTCCCAACCAGAGGAGGAGTTGGGGCGTTGCCTCCCCAGAACTAATGACCAAGGGCAGCTGTGCTGCATGACACTGGGAGGATTACTTTACCTTTCTGAAGCTTGGGTTCCTAATCTGTAAATGGGCATTTCGGTGGGTGTCCCAGACGCAGGCCTTGAGAAGAAGATATGTGTACAAGTGATCTCCGAAGGGAGACTGGGAGAGAGGGCCTGCCACAGGTAACAATGCCTGTCTTCCTTACTGGGGAGGGGCTTCATTCATTCATTCTGCCCTCTTATTTAGTGTTTGGAAACCCACTCCAGTATTCTTGCTTAGAGAATTCAATGGAGAGAGGAGCCTGGTGGGCTGCTGTCCGTGGGGTCACACAGAGTCAGACATGACTGAGGCAACTTAGCATGCATGCATGGATTGGAGAAGGAAATGGCAACCCACGCCAGTATTCTTGCCTGGAGAATCCCAGGGATGGAAGAGCCTGGTGGGCTGTCGTCTATGGGGTCGTACAGAGTCGGGCATGACTGAAATGATTTAGCAGCAGCAGCAGCAGCAGCATATACTCAGCAGTGAGTGAAGTTCTGGGAATAGAGGTGAACGGGACCTGGGGAAAAGGCAGGCTGGGTGGAGAAGCTGCAGGGGAAGCTGAGCAAAGCGCCGGTGATATCTGGGGAAACTGAGGCTCAGAGCTGTGCTCCACCAGGGCCTCACACAGTGTGACCTCCTGCAGAGCCAGGACCACAGAAGTGGAGGTCAGAGTGCAGACAGTCTCACTGGGTGAGGCCCAGCCGCGGATCACAGCGTCCTGCTGTCCGGAGCGCCTGAAGCAGGCTGCGAGGGTGGCGTGGGGAGCAGTGGGGTCTCTGTTTGGTAATCGCTACTCTATAATTGTCGCTGTCCTGCAATTCCTGCGACAATTTGTAAGGCATGGAATGGAGCAGAGGTTATGCCCTGAATGTCTGTTTATACCATCTCTAAAAACGCCCCTCAGGTGCCAGGCTTGCTGAGCGACCAATGAGAGACCTGTGGTCTCTGGCATCACTCTGAGCTGCCCCCTGGGGACGTGTCCAGGGTAAATCACGTTCATTTTCTAGGGAAGCGCAGAGCCCTCTTCCTCTAAGGAGCTCTGACCCTGGCTCCCCAGCTTCTGGAGTTCTGAGAGCCTGTGTTATGAGTGTGTGCCTGTCACTGTCTCTGTGTGCTTGTGTGTGTATGTGTATGGGGTGTGTGTGTGTGTGTGCACAGGCACCCTCTCAGGCCCATGTGTTAGTATCTGTGGGCACATTTGTGTTGTTGAATGTGTCTCTAGGGGCCAGGGTGTTGCATGTGTTCCTTTGAGTGAGTTGATTTGTGAGTGTGTATCTGGGGTGTGTGTCTATAATTCCACGTGTTTGTGCAGCCAGTGTCTGTGAATATGGGTTCTATGAGGCTGAGGAAGGTGTCATTCCTCCTGGCCAGTGTGCCCAGGGGAAGCACCACTGAGAAGGGATAGGCTGGCCTTGGGTCCTGGAGAGTGGGTATAAATGGGATGGGTGGGCGCTTTTCCTCCCCACTGTTCTTCCTCTGTTCCCAAAACGTGGATGAAACTTCCAGGAACCAGGTTGAGCTTAGTACCAAGAAGGACTTGCTCGCAGGCTGGACCTTCCCAATTGGAGGGAAGTGTAGGAGCAGAGGCTGGCCTGCTGCTTGGCAATTTCACTCTGTAAACATTCCCTGAAGTGTCTTATTCTTTGTCAGGCTTCGTTCTAGGCCCTGGGACAACTGTAATTCAGCTTGAGCTCCAGGACCCACAGACTAATGATGATAACTCTTGAGACTGGATTCTAAAAGGAATACTACTCACAATGATGGAGTCCTTACGCTGCTGGGCCCCGCTCTAGACTCACAAACACATTTGGGCCAGGTGCTGTTTTACAGACGAGAGACTGAAAACCAAGTGATGTAACAGCTTGTCCCAGGTCCCTGCAGTAAGCATAGGCACAGCTAGTTGTGGAAGCTGCACCCCGAGACAGGAGGACTCCAGCTCCCGGCCCCCTCCCTTGCCCCAGCTCCAGGCGATGGTGTTGGCCAGGTCCCAAAAGAGGCTGGTTTCTGTCCCCAGAGTTCATATGTATCCAAGAAGTGCCCGTGAAATCCCGCCTGTTCCCTGACAGGCATCCTCTGAGAGTTCTTAGCACTAGGCCAGGTTATTAATCACTGAGGCCCAGAGGCCACCGCAGTGCTGGCTGAGGATTCTAATCCAGCAGGAATGTAAACGTCCCCTGATTGCGTGGGGCTCTTGGCCACGGTGCCACCCGAATCAGTTGCTCCTCTGGCAAGGTGGGAAAGAGTAATCCTGCTGCAGCCCACAGGGGTCTAGGAGCACTGGGTGGAGAGGGCAGCGCAGAAAAAGCACTGAATTGGAAGGTGGGGGTGGCCCAGGTCCCTGCCCTGCCACTGCCTGTGTTCATCACTATGAATAGTAATAATAAAAATAGCAAGCCCATAGTGCTTAATCGGAGAAGGCAGTGGCACCCCACTCCAGTACTCTTGCCTGGAAAACCCCATGGACGGAGGAGCCTGGAAACCTGCAGTCCATGGGGTCGCTGAGGGTCGGACACGACTGAGCAATTTCACTTTCACTTTCATGCATTGGAGAAGGAAATGGCAACCCACTCCAGTGTTCTTGCCTGGAGAGTCCCAGGGACGGGGGAGCCTGGTGGGCTGCTGTCTATGGGGTCGCACAGAGTCAGACACGACTGAAGTGACTTAGCAGTAGTAATAGTGCTTAATACATACNCTGAGCAATTTCACTTTCACTTTCATGCATTGGAGAAGGAAATGGCAACCCACTCCAGTGTTCTTGCCTGGAGAGTCCCAGGGACGGGGGAGCCTGGTGGGCTGCTGTCTATGGGGTCGCACAGAGTCAGACACGACTGAAGTGACTTAGCAGTAGTAATAGTGCTTAATACATACCAGATATTGTGCTAAATTAGGCTTGGCTCTCAACACCCCATGAGGTATCACTAACTTCATTTTTCAGACAAAGCAATGGAAGCTTTGGAAAGGGAAGTGATTTGCCAGGCTCACACGTTAGGAAATAGAGACAACCAGAATTTGGATTAGCACAGTTCAGCCCCAGAGCCCTTAGTCATGTTTACATTGTAAAAGTTATTTTATACATGATACATTGAAGAGGATACATGCAAATATGTGTAAATAATAAAGCATAGCAAAATGAACACCCATGAATTTTTGGAACCACTGTTCATTTCCTGTTTAGCATTCTCTGCTTTTCTTAACGTGGTTTCATCGCACATATATATCTGTAAACAATGTATTGCTTAGTTTTGCTTGGTTAAAAGCTTTATAAAAATAGGATCATACTGTATATGGTCTTAGCCATATTTTCACTTGATGTTCTGTTTGATTGTATCCGTATTGCTGTGTGTAGCTATAATTGATTCATTCTTACTACTGTGTGATATTACATGGTATGAGGAAACTTTGTCATTCTCTTGTTGATGGACATTTGGGTTGTTTCTGTTTTGTGCTAGCTCACAATGCTGCTGCGAACATTCCTCTTCATGTGTGTTTCTGACGAGGGGAAGTTTTACTAGAATGTGAACCTGGAAATGGAATTGCTGGGTCAGATAATGTAAGATGATGCCATATTACTTTCAGAAGTGGTGGTACCAGTTTGCACGCTCACACACACGCGTATACAAGTTCTGTTGTTCTACAACCTCAAAAGCCTTACATAACTTTGTCAGGCTGGCGGGTGAAATGGTGTAGATGATTACTAATGGGATTGCAATACCTTGTCATAGTTTGCGGGCCGTTATTGTTTCCTCTTCTCTGAAATGCATTTAAGGTCCTTTGCCCATTTTTCTATTGATTTGTCTTTTTCTTATTGATTGATAGGAATTCTTGATATTTGCTACCAGTTGGTGACTCATATTTCATTCCTTGATGGTGTTTTTCCTGGATGAGAGATCTTAATTATAATGAGTAAATTCATCAGTCTTAACTTTAATTGCTTGTATCTTTTCTTTCTTAGAAAATCTTCTCCACCTTTATATCACAAGTAAATTCTCTTGTATCATAATGAGAGGATTTACTTTTAAGCTTTTAAAGTCTGAAATTTAAGAGTTTAATTCATTGAAGTTGAGGATAGGGACCCAACTTAATTTTCTTTCCATCTCTGGAGCCATTCACTGAATTGTCCATTCTTTCTCCAGAGGTTTGCAGTACCAACCTGTCATACATAAATTTTTATATACTTACAGGTCTGTTTCTAGGATCTTCTGGTCCATTAGTCAATTTTTAAAAGCCCTGTACCAGTATTACAAGGCTGTGGGCCATGTGATCAGGTTGGCTAGTTTTCTGTGATTATGGTTTCAGTGTGTCTGCCCTCTGATGTCCTCTCGCAACACCTAAATTTGGAAAACTCAGCAGTGGCCACAGAACTGGAAAAGGTCCGTTTTCATTCCAATCCCAAAGAAAGNACTCTTTGTGACCCCATGGACTGTAGCCCACCAGGCTCCTCTGTGCATGGAATTTTCCAGACAAGAATACTAGAGTAGGTTACATTTCCTATGCCATTGTATTCAGTAGTGGCATTCTAATTCTGGCACCAAGAGCTGGTCTTACTTTCTGATTTTCAGACAAGATTCCTTCTCTCCTAGTTCTCTATTAGTCAGTGGGCTCTGGAGACTGTGTGGCTTCTTGAACCTTTAATAACTGATAATGTCAGTTACCTAGCTCTTATCTTCTCAATGAACTCCACAAATCATTGTTTCTTTTGAACACGTCATTTTCCCCACGTGTCCATAATATGTAAAGAGCTCCTGTAAATCAATAAAAGACAAACACTTCATTACAAGTAAATATTATCACTACCAACTACTGAATTAATTTGTTATTTAAATTAAACTCATTAATGTAAACCTGTAGAAAAGCTATATGCTCTTATTTTCCAGATATTCCAAAAAATACTAGGAAATAAGGATGGAACCAACCTAGCAGAACTACATAAAATTCTGGTAAAAATATGGTAATTTGTAGGAGAATGTAATGTTTGTGACATTGTACCTAGAATTCTCCCCTGCAGTTTGTCAGGAAAGCTCTAGTGCAATTCCACCCAGTAAAATATTACAAGACATATTTTTTTTTGGTATAAAAGATCACTGATTACTGAAACACAAATATAGACTAAAAGCAAGACTCATAAATAAACCAAGTTAGTCAGTCACAGGAGACTTCTGAAATACTCACTACCTAGAAACCCATCTCTGAACCACAATTTATTTTCAGTACAACTTTAAACAAAGATCCCTTACTAAAGCAAGATTCATTAAGGTTGCCTGCCCTTTTACCTGACCGAGTGGTGTAATTTGAGTGACTTCAATGAGTTTGTTACTCCACTCAAGAGCTGATTCAAAATCATCCTAGAAATTGAAACTTCAAATGAGAAGCTGTCAACAGCCACCTTTTTATAGCCAGGGACCTAACACCATTTCAGCTTTCTCTACTTCATGGTCATATTCACTCACTTCTGATATTTAGGACTCATATGCACCTAGGTTCAACTTATTTTCCACTGCATTCTGAAAGAGGATGTGCTCATTTCCATCAAAGCCAGAACTGGATGCAACAATTGCTATATCAGAGTTGGCGTGATTCACCATGCCTTTCGGGGCTGTGAGATTTGGTCATAAAACTTCCAGTGACTGTGTATTTTGGTCTAACATGTGGCTGTTTCTCATATCATTTTTCTGATCCAGTTCATAAATAAATAATGTCAAGTTATTTAATAGAATGGAACTTAAGACTTTCTACTTAGTAACCCATTTCAAACTACGTACACATCAACTTTGCAAACATACTGCAACGTATCCAAGGCCATGAACAATTATCACCATGCAGAATCAAATAATTTGCATCACTAATGTCAAATTCCAGAGACTTACTCCTCTACCCATTCAGCATGAAGATTTGCAACCGAACAGTGCAAAACTATGATTCAGCAAATAAAACACCAATGCTGTTTCTGGTGGAACTTTAGCAAAGGTGACCCAGACTAGAAAAACGTGCAAAAATGCCAGAACTGTTTCTGTTTTTAAAAAACCTCCAGCTACAACTGAATGCATCCTTTAAATTTTCTGGCTTTTATTATTTTAAACCAAGCCCTACACATTACTTTAATGTGGGGCTTACTTGAAAACATAATTGCTAGGAATAACCATGATAGTACACTACTGTCAAAAACAAAACAATCTTATTTTTCCCCACTCTCTATAGTCAGTACATCAGCTCCATAATATGTATTGTATATACTGACCTTTGAAAGGAAAGAAAATCTTTGGGACCACGCTAAGATTCCCAGGTATGCTCTGTCAGCTAAAGAATACCTACTGAAACACAATAGCAAATGCAACTTTTTTCCCCTGGGAGAACAACAGAACAATTTGCTTCTGTTGCATCACAGGTACACACCCAAATTAACATAACCACGATTCAAAAGCTTCCACATACATGCACAGGTATACACATACACACACACACACACACACACATACACACACACAGTTTGTGGATTATGTTTATAAAACTCTGGTTTCATGAAAAATAAATCTAGTTCTTCTAAACCAGTATCTGTTAGCTGAAACCTAAAAGTGACAACTGGTCTACCTCACAAGGCAAACAGATAAGCAAATGAACCATTGGTTAACAGATTACCCAATCACAATAAACCAACAAAATAGGTTATTGGCTAAGAGATTTACTATCTAGGATGAACCAACCAAGTAATCCTTTGGTTAGCTAAGTACCTAACCATGATGACCAGCCAAAAGGGCTATTAGTTAACATATGACCAAGATGAACCTCCAAAGTGGTCTGTTAACAGAAGACCCAACCATGAGAAATCCACCATGTGGATGACTCTTTAATGGAGAAACAAAGTGAAATCTGAGGATGCCACCCACAGTTAGATCTAGAAGAGATCAAATAAAACTTCTTAGTCAACAAAGAGAAGCTCCTCATGAACCCAAATATACACCATGAAATCTGGAGGTGTGACCACTGCTTGGGTCACCCCACGGGACTGGAACTGGATGGCAGAGATATACTTACGAAGATTATTTATAGGAGTTCTGGTATCCATGTTCTCGTAATGCTGGACGTGGACCACAATGTTGAGATCTCTCTCCATGTGGTCAGTGTTGCAGTGGCCCTGTGGCCTCATGACGTCTGCAAGGGCCCTGAAAGGAGAGAAAGTTTAAACTGATTCATTCAAAACAATGACTAGCACCTACTTATTCTTAAAAACTGAAAGTGGCTCAATCATGTCCGACTCCTTGTGATCCCATGAACTGTAGCCCATCAGGCTCCTCTGTCCATGGGGATTCTCCAGGCAAGAATACTAGAGTAGGTTGTCATTTCCTACTCCAGGGGATCTTCCCAACCCAGGGATCAAACCCAGGTCTCCCACATTGCAGGCGGAGGATTCTTTACCATCTGAGCTACCAGGGCTTTGGACTTATGAACAAAAGACAAGACCCCTTTCTCCATGGAGCTGCCATTCTACTTAGGGTGGAGGGGAAAAAGACATAAGTAAAGAAGGTCACTACAATTAGAGATTACATAAGGATCTCCTGCAGAAGAATTCATACACCTCTCATGTTACTGATGTAATAGCATTGTTACCCACTTTATAGAGTTATTGAGAGGATTAAATGATGAATATATGGAATATGTCTGCACCCAACAAGTTTAGTCACCCTTTATAACTAATCCTAATAATTTAAAAAAAAAAAAAAAAATGTTTATGCCCAGGTGGCGCTAGTGGTAAAGAATATGTTTGCCAATGCAGAAGATGTAAGAGACATGGGTTTGATCCCTGGGTCAAGAAGATCCCCTGGAGAAGAAAAATGGCAACCCGCTCCAGTATCCTTGCCTGGGAAATCCATGGACAAGAGGAGCCTGGTAGGCTACAGTCCATGGGGTCACAAAGAGTTGGACATAACTGAGCACAGCACAGTATTCTTGCTAACCCTAGATACCAACACTTCAGGTACAGCTATGGCCCAGTATTAGTAACAATAAGTAACATTTATTGAGTACTTCCCATAAGCCAGGCACTATGCTAGTCACGTGACATGCCTTAATTCAATTAGGCAGCACATAAACACATCATGAGGATTATTACTCCTTCTTTGCAGATGAGTCAACAAAGACTCAGAGAGGTGAAGTGATTCCATTTACTTGAAATGTTCAGAATGTGGAAATCCACATGGACAGCAGATTAGTGGTTGCCAGGGGCCAGAGGTGTGGGAGGGGAAATGGGAAGTCACTGCTAATGAGGGAGGGGTTTCTTTTTAGGGTGATGAAAATGTTCTAGAATTAGACAGTGGTGATGGTTGCTCAACTTTCTCAATATAGTACAAACCACTGCACTGTATACTTAAAAAAAAAAAAAATCCGAAATAAACTGACAGATTGGCTGATCAGGAAAAAGCCTTCCTGAGGAGGTATCTGAGCTGAGCCCTGAACAGTGAGGTGTTACTGCCATAAAGAGGATGAAAGAACATTCCAGTCAGAGGGGTCAGCAACTGCAAAGACCCTGAGGCATGGAAGAGTTCAGATCTGAGGGACAAGAAGGCTAATAAAGCCGAACTGCAGCCAACAAGTGGGAGAGCGTTACAAGGTGTGGATTACTATACCCATTCTCCAGAACAAGACTGCCCAGCGCGACTTCCCTGGTAGTCCAGTGGCTAACATTCCAAGCTCCCAATTCAGGAGGCCTGGGTTAGATCCCTGGTCAGGAAACTAGATCCCACGTGCTGCAACTAAGACCTGGCACAACCAAATAAATAAGTAAATATTTTTAAAAGACTGCTCTGTCGGGCTACAGTCCATCAGGTAGCAAAGAGTTGGACACGACTGAAGCAACTCAGCATGCACGCAGGCACGCCCAAGTTAACCCAGCTAATCAGTGGAAGGACTAAGATACAAACCTGAATGTCTTTGAAATCATTGTTTAAGCTCCTCCCGACCCTGCACAGTAAGCAGAACCTGAAACTTGAAAGGGGCTGCAGGAAAGAAATGTTTGAAACACAAGACAGACGTCTCTCAAACCTAATTTGCCTTTTTTTCACTTCTAAACATGTTCTTTCCTAGTTGCAGGACAGGAACAGAGACCCAGACATAGAGAACAGACTTATGGACACAGTGAAGGCAGGAGAGGGTGGGATGAACTGAGAGGGCAACATTGAGATATATACATTACCATATGTAAAATAACAGTTAATGAGAAGTTGCCATATGCTGACTCATGTTGATGAATGGTAGAAACCAACACATAGTAAAGCAATTATCCTCCAGTTTAAAAAAAAAATTTAAGAAATATATTAAAATAAAAATAAATAGATACATAGGTTCTTTATTGAACTTCAGAGGATCTCTGAACTCCTCTAGAATTGAACAGAAATTTTATTTGTGCATTTTTCCTGAACAAGAAGCCATAGTTTGGGATTTCACTGGCCATCCAGTGAATCTGCCTTCCAATATAGGGCTTGATCCCTGGTCAGGAAACTAAAATCTTCCATGCCAAAGGGCAACTAAGCCCACACCACAGCTAGTGAAGCCCACAGTCTACAAAGAAGGGCCCACACACCACAGTGAAGACCCACTGTAGCCAAAATAATAAAATAAGCAAATAAAAATAAATAAAGGCAGATTGAGACACTATCAAGTTAAAAAAAAAAAAAAAAAGAGTCCAGAGTTCTCACCACATTCTCTAAAGATTTCTCTCCAAAATTTCAAAATATTTGAACTTTCAAGAGGATAGCAAAGTAAATGATCAGGGTGGCTACCTGTGAATTCGGTCAGCACTGCCATCAGCAGATTCCCTGGCTCCTCCTGAGTGCCAAAATTCATGAAATTCACCAGAAAGTCAAGGATACTTTTCCCCAAGGCAGCCCTTCCCAGAGCAGGCATGAGGACAAGGATTCGTAGAACCTCTGTATCCTGGACAAGGTGTCTTCAAGGCGTGGTCCACTTACTCGGGGAATGCCTAATATAGTTTGGCAGGAGGGGAAGGAAATAAGACAACTTCTGTGTATGGTCTTTAGTCATTAAAATTAAGAAATAAATGTGTGAATCGAGGCTGGAGCCCTCACTTGGAACACCCATGTCAGGTGGTGAGAATCAAGAACCTTAGACCAAGGTGCCAACCTTGTCAGTGGCATTATCTTTAAGGTGCATCAGCTGTGCTGTAGTTATATCCACCCCCAAGGGGATGTGCAAGCAAAGAATCTAGTTGTACTAAGCTAACCATCACTAGGTGGACATGGGGCTTAAGAATGTTCCCGCATAACAAAACCACAGCCTGGAGACAATACTGATGAAACAAGGACAGGAAAATGATAGACCGGACCCTCTCCTCTTCAACAGCTTCTCACGAGGTTAAAAAAAATGATGGCCTATTCAGATCAAAATGAAATCAGCCAAAGATAATTCTAACTCTCATGAAGAATATTCAAAATATGGATCTATGTATGAATGATGAGCTTCATCCTCAACACACGTTAGTGTATTACTACACAAAGTCATCACCATTGGCAACAAATTGCAAATATTTGTTTCACCTTCAGTTCCGTTTACTATACCTGCTTTTATGTATGCTTTAGAGTCTATCTAAACAACAAGGTCCTATTATATAGCACAACATTCAAAAAATGAAGATCATGGCATCCAGTCCCATCACTTCATGGCAAATAGATGGGGGAACAGTGATATACTTTATTTTCTTGGGCTCCAAAATCACTGTGACAGGGACTGCAGTCATGAAATTCAAAGATGCTTGCTCCTTGGAAGAAAAGCTATAACAAACCTAGACAGGGTATTAAAAAGCAGAGACATCATGTTGCTGACAAAGATGCATATAGTCAAAGCTATAGACTGTCCAGTAATCATGTATGGATGTGAGATGGACCATAAAGGAGGTGAGCACCGAAGAACTGATGCCTTTGAACTGTGGTGCTAGAGAAGACTCTTGAGAATCCTTTGGACTGCAAGGAGATCAAACCAGTCAGTCCTAAAGGAAATCAACCCTGAATACTCCCTGGAATGACTGATGCTGAATCTGAAGCTCCAATACTTTGGTCACCTGATGTGAGTTAACTGACTTATTGGGAAAGACCTTAATGCTGGGAAAGACTGAAGGCAAGATGACAAGGGGCAGCAGAGGACGAGATTGTTGGATAGCATCATTGACTCAATGGACATGAGTTTGAGCAAACTCCAGGAGATAGTGAAGGACAGGGAAGCCTGGTGTGCTGCAGTTCGTGGGGTCACAAAGAACCAGACATGACTTAGCAACTGAACAACTATAGCACAGGAAACTATATTCAATATCCTGTGATAAACTATGCTGCTGCTGCTGCTAAGTCGCTCAGTCGCGTCCGACTCTTAGCGACCCCATAGACGGCAGCCTACCAGGCTCCCCTGTCGCTGGGATTCTCTAGGCAAGAACACTGGAATGGGTTGCCATTTCCTTCTCCAGTGCATGAAAGTGAAAAGTCAAAGTGAAGTTGTTCAGTCGTGTCCGACTCTGTGCGACCCCATGGACTGAAGTCTGCCACGCTCCTCCATCCATGGGATTTTCCAGGCAAAAGAGTACTGGAGTGGGGTACCATTGCCTTCTCCAAGTGATAAAACATAACGAAAAACAATATGAAAAAGAATATATATAACTGAATCACTTACTGCAGAAATTAATACAATATTGTAAGCCAACTATCTTTCAATAAAAATTTTAAAAGTAGTAAACGCTATAGTGTACCTGTTTGCTAGTATGTGCATATATTGTGCATGTTAGTCATTCAGTCATGTCCAACTCTTTGGGACCCTATGAACTGTGGCCTGCCAGGCTCCTCTGTCCATGAAGTTCTCCAAGCAAGAATACTGGAGTGGGTTGCCATTTCCCTCTCCAGGGGATCTTTCCAACCCAGAGATCAAACCTGGGTCTCCTGCACTGGAGTCAGATTCTTTACCATCTGAGCCACCAGGGAAGCCCATATATTGTGGTGTAGACTAAAAACCATGTTACAAATAGGGATGCGTTTTTTTTTTAATTTGGTGAATTAGTGGAAAGAACCAACTATGTATTACAAACCAAACTAATGCCCAAGGAACTAGTATTTATGTGTAGCACACACTCTGAGTGCTTCTCAAACTTGAATGTGCACACGGATTACCTAGGAGGTTTTGTTAGGATGCAAATTCTGATTCAAGATGTCTGCAGCAGGCCCTGAGATTTGGGGCCAGGTGATGGAGAGACCACTGGTCCACACTCGGAAGAGCAAGATCCTAAAGGTATTGTGATGGTAAATTTTATGTGTCAATTTGACTAGGTGCCACAGGGTGACCAAAGATTTGGTCAACATTACTCTGGATGCCTCTGAGTGGGTGTTTTTGGATGAAATTAACATTTAGATTGATAGATTGAGGAAAGCAGACTGTCCTCCACAGCATGGGTGAGCCTCATCCAGTCGGTTGAAGACTGGAATAGAACAAAGTCTCATCCTCCCCCAAGAAAGACAGTTTTCCTGTCTGATGGTCTTCAGACTGGGACATCAGGTCCTCATGGTTCTACAGTGATTTATAGGCTTTCAGATTCAAACTGGGACCTTAGAACTTCCCTGGTGGTCTAGTGACTAAGACCCCATGCTTCCATTGCAGGGAGCATGGGTTTGATCCACGGTCAGGGAAGGCAATGGCACCCCACTCCAGTACTCTTTTGCCTGGAAAATCCTATGGATGGAGGAGCCTGGTAGGCTGCAGTCCATGGGTCGCTAAGAGTCGGACATGACTGAGCAACTTCACTTTCACTTCTCACTTTCATGCATTGGAGAAGGAAATGACAACCACTCCAGTGTTCTTGCCTGGAGAATTCCAGGGATGGGGGAGCCTGGTAGGCTGCCGTCTATGGGGTCACACAGAGTCAGACACGACTGAAGCGACTTAGCAGCAGCAGCAACAGGGAACGAAGATCCCACGTGCTTTGAGGCACAGACAAAAAGTAAAAAAAGAAGAAGAAAAAAAAAGAACGTGGACCTTGACTCTGCAGATTTTGTCCCTACCAGCCTCCATTATCATGTGTGGCAAGTCTGTATAATCTCTAGATAAGTAGCTAGTTAGACAGATCTCCTAAAGATTCTGTTCCTCTGGAGAACCCTGACTTAATAAAGGCACCTTATTGAAGAAACTACACTTTTCCTCGATATCCCTTAACCCAGTTCCAAACAGCTGAAAGACTGTCATTTCTGAGGTTGAAGATGATGGAATACTGGCACTTTCACAAGATTCACCTAAGTGTCTATTCACTTGTACATCACCCATCTCCTGCCATGGACTGTGAGCTCTGTGCCTGCACTATTCCTTGCAGTCTCACAGCTCTCAGTGCAGTGCTGGATCTACTGTAGGTACTCCATAAACACCTACAAAATGACTACATCCATGAGCAAATAAATGATGGAATGAGGAGGTACCTTATGTCATGTAAACCAGGATGTCAGGCATCAGAACCCCTACGTGCCAGGTACTATACCAGGACTCAAGTGACAGATGGGGAAAGACTGCATTCCTTACTGTGAACAATAATGGAAGGAGGCAGATGATAAACTAGTAAACCAGTACATTAGTAAGTTCATTTTAGAATGTAATGTGAAATGAAGCACATCACACTGAGTGACGGGCTGGAGGGGGTGGGGGAGCATTGGTAAATAGGCCTAGGGGATCAAGGACAGCTTCTCAGGCAAGGTGACACTGAGCTGAGACCTGAATGCTGAGAAAGGGCCAGCCAGAGAATCTGAGGCAAACCAACACAACTCCAAGGCAGCAATGAGCATGGCATATCTGAGGAACGAAAAGAAAATCCTGCATCCCTTTTCTTTCCAATTACAGTGAATAAATAAAAGACCCCAACATCATCAAATAGAGCTTAGAGTTCCAACATCTTGCTTCGAAGCCTCCAGGGGTTTCAAGGTCTAAACTGTTTTCTGACTTTTTTAAACACTTGAATGGGATTCCTGAGATTTTCCTCTTGTACCAGAAGCATCATTTATTTTTCAAGGATCTAAGGGCAATGGACATGAGGTTACTTTCTGGGGTAGTGGTTATACAGGTGTAGCCATGTGTCCAAATTCATCAAACTACACACAATATGTGTACACTGTATGGTGCAAATTAGACTCCAGTAAAGTTAGTTTTTAAAATGCAAGGTCTCAGTGCCCAAAGAAAAGCAAAACATATTCTGCAAGGAAAAATAATTCAGATAGCCAGTGGTAATTTTCTATATGATGCTGGAAGCTCAGGTCGGTGCTCCATGACAACCTACACAGCTAGGATGAGGTGAGGGGTGGGAGGGAGGTTCACGAGGGAGGGAACGTAGGTATACCTATGGCTGATCCATGTTGATGAATGGAAGAAACCAACACAACATTATAAAGCAATTATCCTTCAGTTAAAAACTAAAATTAAAAAAATAACTTAAGAGACTTTTTGTGGCCAACAGCATATGCATTCATGGGCTTCTCCAGCCTGGGAAGCTGGTGGAAGCCACAGGATAACCATAAATGTATAAGAAAAGGGAGATGGGGGTGGAGCTGCAATAAGAGAGAAAAGGCAAGAGCAGGAGGGACGTTTATCACTTGATGCCACTTCTTTGCAAGAGACTCAAGCGTTCGTGAAGCATGTTTGAAAAACACACAGGACATGGCGCTATGTAATTTGCCCCTTGGATTTCTGACTGTTTGAAGGTGGGCAAGATAATGACATGCATTCCCTACTGGCTTCGAATGTAAAGAGCTTCAGACAGGCATTCCTGTCCTCACTAATGCCTTTGCCAAGAGGGCTGGCCCTGCCAGGGGCAGATGCAGGAAACATCCATAGTCTTGATCTGACTCGGGCTCCTTGAACCAGCCCTGACATGTGCACTCTTATTTGCAGGGCATCAAGCACCTCTCTGTGATCGGCAAAGACTGAAGTCCTGGATGTCAGTGCTTCAAGGCAGTGCAGCCTGATGGTCAAGGACCCGTGCCATAGCCTCAGACTGTCTGGGCCTGAAGTCCAGCTCCTCCACTCCCTAAGGGATTTTGCATCCTCTTGAAAAGCAATCTGTGCCTCTGTGAAAAGCAGACTGTCATAAAGCTGACCTCCATGGGACACGAAATTAAATGAGAATTTACACACAAGCTTATGTAAAATAGCAAAGCCAGCAAGTGTCCTTGAATATTAGCCAGGCCAATGAGGGGGTGTGGGATAGATTGGGATGGACGTATATACACTGCTGCTGCTGCTAAGTTGCTTCAGTCGTCGTGTCCGACTCTGTGCGGCCCCATAGACGGCAGCCCACCAGGCTCCGCAGTCCCTGGGATTCCCCAAGCAAGAACACTGGAGTGGGTTGCCATTTCCTTCTCCAATGCATGAAAGTGAAAAGTGAAGTGCAGTCACTGAGTTGCGTCCAACTCTCAGCGACCCCATAGACTGCAGCCTACCAGGCTCCTCCGTCCATGGGATTTTCCAGGCAAGAGTACTGGAGTGGGGTGCCATTGCCTTTATGTATTAAATAGATAACTAATGAGAACTTACTGAACTTGCCACCCGTCCTGCTAAAATTCAATGCAAGTCCAGAGAGGTGATGAGATTGGCCAATGTCATGCAGCTAAACAGAAATAGCAGAGCAAGCACTAGGCACCGAGTTCCAGACTATAACTTCACCTCCTTCCATAGATAAGGGAGAGAAAATTCCAATAATAAGGATGATGATAAAGGGTAATAGTCACTGAACAGTTACTCTATGGCAGGTCCTGCTCGGTGAGATTTCTAAGCTCAGTCCCAGTGAATCCTCACACAGACCTATGACATAGGGACCCTCATCATCCCATTTTTAAAGATAGGAATCTGAGAATCAGAGATGAGCCACATATTTCCCAAAATTTCACACTATTAAGTGGCTGAGCTGGGACTGAATCTGGGGCCATTTGACTTGAACCCATTTCTCTTCAGATCAGCCCAGTGACTTATCTGGGGACTGCAGGGAACATGACTGACTGAGCTGGGGGCCAGGGAGGGGGGTGGGACGAGTGAAATTAACCTGAGGGGGTCCTAAAGGGAACAGATGCCGCTTGAAAAGACAGGTCCAGTGTTACCAAATTTATTGGCTCCTCAAGAGAAATCATAAAATTGGGATTTCTCTGTGAAACCTCCCAGTTTTTTAAATGTTGGTCATTGGTTCTAAGCTGGTTTTAAAACACCATACACCATACAGACTAGAGATGTCACAGCCAAAAGCAGTGAGCCTTGACCGAAATCCTGGTTTGAAAACCCAATCACTAAAAGACATTTCTGGTGTATGCCTGGGAAAACAGTAATACAATTGGCTATTTGATGATGGTATGGAATTTTTGTTCCTTTTTGGGGGTAGGATACTGGAACTGTGTTATGTGGGAGAAATGTCCTTGTTCTTAGGAAATCCACACTAAAGTATTTAGGGATGAAGTGTCATATCTGCAACTTATTTTCAACTGCTCCAGCCAAAAAAAAAAGGAAAAAAGAGAGGAAGGAAGGGAAGGGGGGGAGGAAGGAAAAAAAGAAGGAAGGAAAGAAGGAAGAGGGAGAGAGAGATAGCCATAAGGCAAACGTGACAAAATACTAATAACGATTCAATCTAAATGAGCAGTTTTGACTGGGAGGGACTCCGCTCCTGGATGACTTTTGGCGACGTCTGAGGACATTTTAATTGTGTGTGGGGGCCACGTGCACCTAAGGAGGCAGAGTCCCGAGATGCTGCCAAACAGCCAGCAATGCATCAGACTGCCTCCCACAGCAGAGAACAATCAAGCCCCAGATGCCAAGAGTGCCAAGGGGAGGAAACCCTGCTCTAGATGAAAGATCTACTGGAGTTTATGTTTATTCTTCTTTCAAGTTTTCTGTATGCTTAAAATGTTTCACAATAACAAATTGAGAACAACTTAAGAATTCATGCGTGCAGGCTCAATCGCTTCAGTCGTGTCTGACTCTTTGGGACCCTATGAACTGTAGTCCCCCAGGCTCCTCTGTCCATGGGATTCTCCAGGCAAGAATACTGGAGTGTGCTGCCATGCCCTCCTCCAGGGAATATTCCAGACCCAGGGATCATACCCGCGTCTCCTGCATCTGCTGCGTTGCAGGCGAATTCTTTACCCACTGAGCCACCTGGAAAGCCCAAATATAAGAATACAGACATAGAAATATGTTGCAGATCAAATAAAATAGGTCTGCATGGTTTGGGACCATTTGGTACCCACCATCTGTGGTCACTTCTTCCAATAAATAGTGGTTGAATGTGGCTGTGGTTATATCTGCTATAGAAGCATCTATACAGTTTTCTCCACATTACAGGCCAGCCCTGCACACACTCTGGAATTGCTGTCTCTCCCAGTTTTCAGTCCTAATCAGCGCAGAAGGAAGCAGGCGATGTGCCCAGGCCTCTGAGCCTGGAAACTGACCTCATCAAACACAAGCATACTGGTTACTAGGAGCAGTCAACAGTGTGATGTGGGAGCAGCACATGCTGTGAGTCTTTGAGGAGATGGTACCCTCAGGGGAGGTAAGAACAAACTTCTCATCCCAGTGACCCCGCAGCTCGAGACAAAATAAATGAAGAGGCTGCAGCCAGCAGGTTAATTTCACCTGAAAGCCACCGTACAGTCTCTCTGATGCAGAGTTTGGCATGCTGGACCCAGCCAAACATCCTATGGTCCATGCAGGCAAAAGCGAATGAGCCATGGCTGGATATGAAATGATTAACTGCATCGGCAAAGCAGGATGCACTTGGTGTGTACTTGGGGCAGCCCCTAGCAGCATAGAAACACACCCAAAGGCTACACAAATGGGGAGAACCAGCAACAGAATGTCAGTAAGCGTCACACTGAATGAATCCATCCACCCTCCATCCGAGAAAATGTTCCCAAGTCAAGTGTGGACCACTTTACACAAGCCGTTCAGGGAGGTGGTAAAAAATGCAGACTTCTGAGGCCCAGATAGATGGATTTAGAATCTCTCTGGATCAAGTGCAAGACTGTGCATTTTAGGAAGCTCCTCAAATTCTGATGCTCACTCAACCTGAAAACATCTGCCCCAGACACGGCTGACACCAGGGGAGTAAGACATGCGCAATTTTCTGTGTGACCTTGAGCAAGCTACCAACCTCAGCTATGATTTGCTCCTATGTAACAGAGAGTTAGCACCTGTCTCAGCACTGGGCAAACTAAATTATGTTTACACACACATACACACACACAGACACACACACATTCCTGGTACAGCGCCTGGCACCCAGAACTGTGCTCAGCAATTGTTACTTCCTTTTCCTGGACAGTGACTGACTGAACACCATAAAGCCTGGAGAGAGATACAGAAGTTTAGATGCACAGACCCCACCCTAGAGATCCTGATTTGAACCATCTAGGGTGGGGCCCCTGGCAACGGAGTTTTTTAAAAAAA